>CM057813.1:34775174-35200174 GCA_030067965.1 Latrodectus elegans
GAAATGAAAGAACCATTCGAGGGCCACAGCTTTCGTTTTCTAAGCCTTGGAGTTATGCTTCCAGAATACAGAAAAAGAGCCATATTTTTGTTTCTTAATGCCACTGGATTTTCAACTTTATAAATAAGCCATGTCTTAACCAAAAAACCGGCCGCATTGCAGTCATGATGACAATCACATGGTCTTTGTGAGCCTTGAAGCCTGGCCTCTTCACTTCAACCTTGAAGAGGAATATAAGCAAAGGCATCTTCTTCCAGAAAAGACCTGTTTCATCCAAGTTGAAAATTTATTCATCCCTTACTGATGAGGTTAAGAAATTCTTCCTCCGCGTAACGATAAGAAGAACCGTTTTCAGCAGAGGAAGCCTCACCATAAAGAAGCACGTTTCTGAAGCCATATTTTTTGAAATTTTTCGAACTAGCTTTTGCTGACTGTAAAGTCTCGTCTTCGAGGAGGCGAATCACTCCTGGCAACTCTATTACAGGCTGGATGTTCATCAGTACCTTTTTCATCATCTTCATTGTCGTCATAGGGCAAGATTTTTTCGTAGAGACATTTGGCCTTTGTTTTCATCCTATTTGTGTCTAAATTTACTACTTTTTCCTACAGTCACTAATCCATAATGCCAGTACAGATTCCATTTTCACAATTCTGTTATTACATGACGTTACCACGTTTCGCTGCTTCATTGAAGATTATTAAAGCAGTTTTGCGGATGTTTTCTTCCTCTTTCTTGACATACCGCTTTGTGGATTTATTCACTCCTGTAATGACGTGCTACAGAAGCATAACTTCTGCTCTCTTTGATCATATCTCAAGTTTTACATTTTATAATCATCATCTTCCTCTTTTTCTTTTTTATCACCCTGGAGGAAACTTTCCCAAGGGCACAGTGCCTAAGCGGCATTATAAGGGCATAGTTATTAAAAAAGTTATCACTTAAACAAAACAAGTTATCATCAACACAACACTAAAGTACTGTATATGTGACTGTCAACATCATGGATAAGACTGGAGAGATACAACAAGAGAAGATTCTAAGGTGAGATTGCGATGATGCGAAGACAATTGACTGACAGGGATAAGTGCACTCTTATCCTAATTGGTAGATGACGCACCGGAAACCAATCACGTGCCTTTATGAGAGCGTGTGGTATGTACTTTGTGTCAATTCCTCTCTTTGTTTCATTAGCAGGGACCTTTCTCTCATTCATCAGCATGAAACAGAGCTTCTTTCCGCGATGTAGCTGCTGATATGGTTGTATTTTTTATTTTCATATTTGATGAATATTTTGGAAAAAACTGTGAAGCACTGAAACCGCAAAACATGAAGCGCGAAATGGCAAAGGAACACTGAATTAATTTTGGTAGAGCCATTTATATGTAGTTCAGAGATAAGGGCAGTTTGCATATTTTTAGTACTCTCCTTTGGTATTAACATTCTTATGTGAGATGTGAACCTGTACATTTAATACATTTTGATTCCTATTGGCTTTCATAAGGGTTTGCGAGTGAAAGAAACATTGACAACGGAAACATTGGCTTGGTCTTTTTCTACCAATGTATGTTTCAGCTTGTATACCTAGATTTAGAAAAGTATTCTTCGTTGTAAAATTCCTTTCACTCTTTATAATTGTATAACGTTATCATATATAAAGGTCTTTGAATAATTTTTCTTTCCCTTCTTCTTGTCAATTGGACAATTTTAATGGTATTATATTGCTTTTCAATAAGTTCAGCATGTAAATCATCAAGATCAGCATTTATTGGTAATCGACAAATGACAGCTTTAAGATAATTATTTTCAGCAAGTATAGCATTGAATTTTATAATTCTCGAATAAATTAATTATTTTCTGTTTGAATCAGAAATAGAAACTTTTAAACAACTAGTGTCATTTACAGTAGTGTTTCCAGTATAAGAGGTGATGTTTTATTTCTTAAGAGAATTTGTATTTGTTTCAAGGTGAATTTAGAATATTTAATGACGATGGATAATTTTACTTTTCTTGTTTTGAACTTGTTGAAAGTCTTCTTCTCTATTGGTTGCGTCTATAACCATAAACATAACAGCTTGAATATCAATTTCTGGATCACTTTGAAAAGGGTTAACATTACTTTTTTCAGTAATAATATTATTTTCTGGTGTTGCAACTATTAAAACTTCGATTGAGTAGGGTTTTTGTTAATTTGGATTCAGTACGATTTTTTTCTATTTTCTTCTTATACTGGCAGCATCATTTCTTTTCCTTGTAATTTTAGAAGACTTCTTAATTATGAGTTTACCTTTAGTTCCTATTTCTGGGCTAGGAATATTCATTTCAGAGTCATTTTTCAATGCAAATAAATTTTATTAATGTTGTGTCGTCCACTATCGGCAGATTTGGGAGTGAAAATATTTTAGAATTATTGTTTTCATAATTAATTGCAGTTTTTTCCTTGTTTTTAGATGTTGTTCAAGTTTTGCTTATTTATTTTGAGGAGTCTTCAAAATTCCTTGTGAAATTAGAAAAGATTCCAGATATTTATATTTTATCTATAGAATGTATATACATTTACATACACATACAAAAAAAAGGTACACTACCAGTTTTTTATTTAAAGTACTTACAAACGTTATAAATATAAAAGTGATCCGCTATGACTACTGGAGGCGAAAGTTTCAGGCACATCGGATCATGATCGCTCTCGGTTAAGCCGATCTGGTCAGAACAGTGTCGATTCTCTCTTTCTCTCTTGGACCCCCTCGCACTTTCTTGCGTAGTTGAGGTTCTTCTCTCTTACGCCGAGCTGCTGGTTCGCCAGCGGCTCGGCGCTGGGTATATTCGGCTCTTTCTCCTAAATTCTTACCTACTGGGGGGAGGGGCTTGCTGTTGCTGAATACTTACGCCTCCTACATGCGGCACTACCAGGTGTAGTATGCCCTTTTTTAAATTTTTAAAATCATACTAATATTGATGGCTTTGTGTTGGGTCGCAAGATATAGAATTGGTCAAGTTGCATAAAAAATTAACTTTTAAGTAATCGTTTTCCATTTGTTTTAAATTCAAATAAGAATAAAATAATTTATATACACTAAAGTTAAAATTTATAAAATGAAAATACCATAGCAGTTAACCCCTTAACAGGAGGTAACTCGGGCAAACAATTCTGTGTGTTTTCCGGCTATCCCGAACCCTTTGGTTGGGGCAACTGGCTTCTCTACAATGCTATAAATTCAACCCCCAGAATTGACGGATTACCGTGAAATCGTAGCTGGGGAATTTATTTACTGATCGGTTACGGTTGATTTAACTAATGCAAGCGAAAATCGAAAGTGTTTCAGGAAAGGAACAGCTATTTACGTTTTCCTTTTCTATATTTACGCATTTAGTTATAGTAATTAAAGGCTATCTAACAATTGAAATTTATAAGCAACGTATATACTCGTATAATACCAGTATACGTTGCTTATAAATATATCTAACTTTTTTTTATCAAGTTTTTAAATTATTAATATTTTTCAGTTTTGTATAAAAATATGTGACTTGGCGACAAGGTTGAAATATAAGAAATTTTTTACTTAATTTGTTCAAAAATATGAAATTTTAAAAGGTTAAAAATTTGTTTAAAATTAGAAGGGATAAAATAAATAATAAATTAGATGCTAATTTTCTTTTTAACTTTGGAATGAATTTAAAATTTTCAACAATTCTGCAATGGTTTTTGTACAAAATATATAATCTAATTTTAATAAAATGCAACTATAAAAAGTTCTTTCACTTTTTAGAGTTACATTTTATTAATATTAGATTATATATTTTGTTCTGCGAATAATTAATCTTTGTAATAACTCAGGTATTATTTAATTTCATAATGTACCTAATTTTAGCTTATCAATTGATTAACTTGCTACTAATTATCTCATTTTAAAGGCTTACATAATTTATAAAAGAGTGTCAAAAATCGGAATTGCTTAACTGTCAACTGGGTACCAAATGCGAGTCTTAAAAAGATCATCGAATTTACAATCCGTGTCCGAAGAGTTATCTTCATAATAAAAATTAAATTCTTCTCCACTGCTTGAACCAGACATAATGTTCGTAAGCCGGTAATATTTTCACATATACAATTATCTACTACTAGAATAACTTCTGAGAGTGAACGGCACTCATATATATGTTTGTGTATATATATATATATATATATATATATATATATACATAAATATATGTATGCAAACAAGAATAGGGAATTGACAGTGACAATATGGCATTTCAATAATTTGTTCTGGCCAACTGAAGGCGATTTATTGACACGCTCACCTGAAACGCATCATGAAACAGATGTTTCCAAGATAATTCGATTGGAAATGTGCATCCACTACATCTCAGTTCTACATTTGATTTAAATTTACATTTATCAATTTCCCACGGAATTTGAAAAAAAATCCCAAGTTCCACTAGTTAGGCATTTGTTAATCCTGTAGTCAAATTGATATAATCAGAAACACCAATATATCATTCTGCTATCTTTATTCTACCTGTAAACAATTGAAAATTAACTACATGTGCATTAATTTTCTGTTTACTTGAGAATTTGACTAAACATGTTTTGAAATTTTCATATTGTTGTTCACTTCACACTACTCAAATTTTCAGTACACATATATCAAGCATTGGCTAAAATACCAAGATCAAGGTAATTGCAAAATATGAAGGAATAAATCCTTTTACATAACTATTTTCGAATTTTAGACTGGGAGTTCTGTTACTCTTGATCCCACATAAAATTATATTATTTTGTTACGATTAAAATCTAAAACTTTACAAGGAAGCTATTATTTTTAGCGAGAGAATTTTAATTTTGATTAAAACTTTCACTAAATTTAAATTTTGGTATATGACTGGCAAATGATATTAAAATACATGAAAAACAGCTAATTTCAGAAAAATTGTTCGAAATTTTCTGAAATTAGAAATTTTCGAGCAGAACATTAACACAAAGCAAACTGCGAGCACATGTGGGTTTCTACCGCTAATATCGATTGATGGGCTTCCCCGCTGTAAGTCATTATAATGTGATTATTGTGAGCTGGTCCAGGGTACAACTTAAATACTTCCCATCAAGAATTAGGGACGAAAAAAGTCCTGAAAGAGTAGAAATGCCAACAAACGAAAGTAAGTTTTTAAAATTTAAAAATTTTCAAAATATTTTAAAAGTACCATTTGTTGTATATGCGGATTTAGAGTGTTTAACAGTAAAAACTGATACTTGCCATCCTAACCCACAAAATTCATTCACAAATGTTTATCAACAACATATCCCTTTTAGTTTCTGTTATTTCATTTGTCAGGACGGCAAGCATTATAAGGACGCAGTTGTATATCGAGGATTAGATGCATCTAAGAAATTCGTTGAAATGATAAAAATGGAAGCCTCAAATATCATTGAAATTTATAGTAATCCTAAACCCTTAAGGCCACTCAGTCAAATAGAAAAAGAAGTTTATAATAATGCTAACAATTGTTATGTTTGCTTAGAACCTTTAACTCTAGAAAATAAAAAAGTTCGCGACCATTGCCACATCTCACAAAAATTTAATGGGAATTGTTGCAATATATAAATGTAATTTATCGCTAAAATTGCCTAAATTTTTAATAATTTTTTTTTCTAATTTATCTAGATATGACGCTCACATTTTCATAAAAGAATTGGGATACGATTACAAATCAATATTTTTAATACCTAACACAGAGGAAAAATACATATCCTTTAGTAAAAACATAACAAGTACCTTTCATATTAGATTCATAGATACATTAAAATTCTTACCATCTAGTCATGACAAACTCATTTCCAATCTTACTTTCGATGAATTCAAATTTATGAAAAGATATTTTGATAAATAAAAATTATTGTTACGAAATGGAGTTTTCCCCTATGATTATTTCGATGATATAGCAAAAAGGGATGAAATTTGCTTACCTGATCATGAAAAATTTTATAATGAACTTAATGAAGAGCAAATTAGTATTGAGGAATATGATCATGCTAAAAATGTATTTAATTCTTGTAAATAATATGATCATGCTAAAATGTCTTAATTTTTTAATCTTAAGAATTTAGGGGAGTATTGTGACTTATATGTCAAAACTGACGTTTTATTGTTATCGGATGTTTTGGAAAATTTTAGGCAAATCTGTTAGATTTTGTGGCACGAACATTAAAATAGGTTCGCCATCCTTGCTTTAAAACGAAGAACCACCAAAACGTGCAAATCGTAATGGTAATCACCATGCTAACTTCTCAGGAAGCCCAAAATTTAAATAAAAAAGAAATAAAATCTATTTTTGATATTATAATTAATAAAATTATAATAAATCATATTCAGATGATATTAAAAATAAAATTTCACTGAAATTTTCAGAAGCTTAAACTGTATTGAATAAATTAAAACTAATCCTAAACTGGATTAAAAATTCAGGATTAGTCGAATCAATAAATGCCATCAGATCTGGCCACATACCTACCTCAGTCTCCACTCCTCAAACCAATAATGGTTGAGAAAGCTAATACTTTTAGGCCTTGGTTACTGTGCACTTCGGATGCTAATGGACTTTACTACAAAATTTATGAATTTAATGCCTTTTTGTTGAAAATAATATTGATGTATGCCTTGTTTCAAAAAACAAATTCAATGCTAATAAAATTGTTAATATTCCAAATTATAATATCTAAAGGAGAGATGAGTACCAAGGACTTAGAGAAATTGATACTTCTGATAGAAAAAATTAAAAAAAATTATTCGAGCTGCAGTGAAAATTCTACAGAAATTGCTTCGATTATTTTAAATCTTACAAATATTGATCTTAAATTTTCTAGCGTCTATAATTCTCCACAAGTATCTCTATCCACATCTAAAATTAAAATTATCTTTCAAGATAATTATCCTACAAACAATTGGAGGTGATTTCAATGCCAAAAATACTGAATGAAAATAATGAAAGACTAGTTGATGAACTGAAATTAAATTCACATTTTACTCGTTCTCCAACTTATTTTCCTGATTTCTCTTATAGGACATCGAACATTCTGGAATTTTTATTACACAATACAATTTTAAAGTTGTGGATGATATAGTATTAGTTTTATCATTTGACTATACGTCTTTTATTGTTGTAGCTTGAATCGATCACGCAGACATCCAATATAATATCCTTAAAAGTGACTGGAACTTATTTCATGATGTCATGTCTATCAGTAATTTATCAATATCGCATGGCCACAATAGAAGCTGTTTGTTTTTTGGTTTTTAATACGTGCCACAATAATACCCTCATGAAATTATTACACTTGATGCATTTTGAGTATACCACCGATTGTTAATATCAGCATCTAATCTTTTTATCTTTATAACATTTCATTTTTATGATTTGATATCTTTTAAATGTTTCATATGATTTCTTTTTTACATAACACCTGCGAACTTGATTCATTCTTGGACTACAAAGAGACATGTGCAGGCATTCCAGAGTTTGCGGAAATAGACATTTAATAGGAAAGAATAGTTGCATCGAATTCGACTTCTACCTTTGTGGCATATAAAAAAATAGAATTGGGAAAACTCCTCTCATCATATGCGAGAACACAGAAAGAGGCAAATGAGAAAAAGTATAAGCTTTATTCTTCCGTACTTGGTATCATTTCGTCTGAACAACTAAACTCATGATTTTTTTTTTTTTTTTTGAGAATGGATCGCTGATCCGGATCCATTGAGGATTTACCGCAGCTGAATAATGTCTGAATTGAAGAAAGGAACTTTTTTTTATCAGTCCAAGTTAAAAATAAAATCCTAAAAGAAATAGATAAAAAAATATTAATTGAAATGAAAATTGAAAAATATTGGGGAATTCCCAAGAACAGCTCTCTTCAGATTTTTAAACTCATAAAAAGCCTTTGAAGAAAGAAACAGAACTAGAAAATGTGCCTCTTTCCGAAAATATTACAGAGAAGCAAAACATCAGAAGCTGTAACGTGTTTCGCCAGCTTGGCTGTGAAAAAGCGAAAGAAATAAACATTCTTGATGGCGATAAAGACTTTAAAAATATCCATTTGCTTTGTTTGAAGCTTGACATAAAATATTTCAAAACATACGCGGTTGCTACAAAAAATTTAAAACCAGACATGGTGTGAGCTTTACAAAATTGGGTGAGGAACCTTTTTCCATAAAGTAGTACATTTTTATTATATATAGCATATGTTAGGTAATATTTTGAATATAATCGAAATCTTGTTAAAGGATATGACATCCATCAAACAAAATTAATATATCTTTCAAATTTCATAAATTAAATATTTTTTGCTCGTGAAAATTTATGCTCAGGACATTAAGGAATTATTCACCTTGTTAATAGATAAATATACTTTTTTCTGAGGGGTTTGATATTTCGTACTAGTAAAATCTTCCGCTAACCAAGAAAATTAGAATAAATATTGCCAAATTAGCACCAAATCGCTTCATATTTTTCCTCAATGTAGATTTAATGAGAATTAAAAGAAAAGTATAATACACAATTAAAAAAAATATGGCATAGATTATTTGCAAAATATAGTATTTAAATATTTATAATGGATTTAAAATCCATTATTTAACAACAACAAAAATGTCATTTAAAGAAAAAGTCTTCAAAGTATAACAATATAAAGAAAACATAACCATTCCATTGTTGTTAACACTTTTCAGAAAATGAATAAATCTGAATGAAATCAAAACAGTAACATTGAAACCTTTACAACAAATTCCTTTTCTAATTCTGAAGAACACATGGACTCTGAGGCAAGTTTAGTCTCTACCATGATCACCGAGATGACGATTAATATTGATCCAAAAATCATCACAAACTATTCGTCCAAACTACAGTTGTCTTGCCCATTTCTTGACCCAAGGCTTGTTATGGGACTATAAGATATACTGAACCTATGCGACAAACAGTCTGTTTAGCTATTAGCACTATTTTCTGCTATTAGCATGCTATTAGATCCTGCACGATGTTCTGTGGGGCCGTTCTTAAATCATCGATTCCATGTTCTGTTGATAGATATATGAGAGCGGCCAATGCGAGCACATAAATTTTAATTTCGTTTGATTACAATTCATTCTCTGTCAAAACAGGAATCGTAATTGTAAGCATTTTTATTTTGAAACGAGATCTTATAAAAATTTTCCAACAGGCAATGATGTTCAAATGCAATTTATATATGAGAATCTACTAATCTTCCATCCTCTAAACATGTTTTAAGTGTCACCATCACCACTTATTTCAAATGAATCTGTCAATTTTCAAATAATTTGTACTGCTCAGCATTCTCTTCCTGTCAAATAAATTTCACGTGTGTAGAGTGTCGTGTTCTCGGTGCAGCAGTTCAGAGGCTTGCTATATAATAGCACTCACTAGAGGCTCAACTTATTTGATAGTAACACATTAATCTAAAATTGCACTAGTTTTCGGGATCACGTGTTAATCTTCAAAATATTGGATTCAGCGAGTTTATAATATAACTGGCAATTTTAAATATTAAACTACCGTCTAGGTTAACTGCCAATCACACCTCTTTTAATACTTTGGAATAAATCTTTAAAGTGTTTGTATATTTCTTAAATAGGACCCCCCAATTTATAGATTTCATATTAAATTATACATTCAAAGAATGTGTGTGTGTGTGAGTTTTTAATTTTCAACATTATCTATATAAATATATATATATTAATATATATATGTATATGTATATATATACATATATATATATATATATATATATATATATATATATATATATATATATATATATATATATATATATATATATATATATATATATATACAAATAGATAGATACGCTCCTATAATGTGCTTCTTTTTTATTCTTAAATAATATTTAAAATTGAGTAATATTTTTAATACGTATTATGAGCTGTTGATTTTCCAGTTTAAGTGGCACTGAGTCTGTAATGATTTTAGGAAAAAAATTGAAATTTTAAATCTTTGACAAAGAAAATTAAAATTACACAAAGAAAATAGTCCCCTAATATGTAAACAAATACGTTTCAAATTTCTCACTTTTATGTTATTCTCGATAGTATAAATTTATATTTCCAATAAAATTGCAATGATTTAAAAAGAATTTTTGTCAATGACAATTTTATAATTCGATTAAATGTAATGAACTCGTTGAGTTCCTCTTTCAAAAAATCAATATTTTTATGCCTCATGATTATTGGGTAATATTAAGCAATGATGTCTAAAATTGATTTTTATTTTATGGCAATACAGGTGGAATATTCTAGTATTCAAAAATGTAGCTTTACTTGTGGGTAAAAAAAAAAAAAAATTCAAAGATAAAATACGCAGAGTAATTTAAATCGATTCATGATTGAATAAATATATAATATAATAATATACTTCAGTCATTCATAATCATCTCTCATTCCCAGAGTCCGGGCAAATACTCATAACTGAATCAGGAATTGAAATACTAAATTGATTGTAGAATCCACATATAGCACTTAAATAAGCCCTCACATGCAAAATGGAACAAACTAACTAATTGAACTAGCATAATTGAAATTAGGGATAAAAATAATACTTAACACTCTAAGAAAAAGTAGAACTGAGTGTCTACAGCTTTAAAATTTAATTTTTCAATACATAATTATTTGGTAAAGTATTTTTTTTTATTTGCTTCTAATAAGCTTAGTTGTGTGTGATAATTAAACACAGAGATTACAAAACATAAATTATTTTTAGTATGTTTGATGTAAAAGTTTTCTAATTGTTTATCTAAAATTGAAAAATGTAAAATTAGTTATGTTTTGTTAAAGGAGGATTTTGTTTATTTGGTCAAATGAGACAAATTCTCTTTGTTTCTGTAAGTTAATATTATTAATAAGGTTATTCAACGTAACCAAATACAAATGATTGGTAAGCTTAGTATAAACAAAGGAATATGAAGTTGAAACTTGTGAGTATAATTAGCAAGATTTTTAAAAAGATACTACTGTTCTAGAGTTATATTACTATAATTTCAATGGAGATTTAGAGTAATCACACAAAATAAGCACTCCTTTATTTTATGAGTTTTTGAGCGTTTATGCCAGCTCGATGATCCACACTAAGGATTATAAGAATACACTGAGGTAATGAATAAAGCAGAGAAAGACTGGCCACCCCGTACATTGGATAGTTTATTTTAAGGCTCTGAAATAGTTAGTTTATTTTATTTATAAGTTGATTTTATTTATAAGAACAACTTCAGACATTTTGGCTGAATAATATCTTCTTTACGTATTACCACACATTCTTGACTATTAACAAATTAATTGTATTCATTATTTTACAAAAAGGTAATAAAATATCTTAAATGAAAGAGGCGACACTAACTCAATAGCTTTGCTACAGTTCCTTCCTTTTCTTTGCTCACCCCCTGTGTCCTTGAAAGATCGAGGGAACAATTCGTATTCACTCCCAGATCTTCTGAGCACCGGAAACACCAGGACCGGTTTTCCAGGAAGTAAATCATCAAAGCGTTTTCTGTGCACGATGCTACAGCTCTTATTTTAGTTTTTTCCTGTATAAATTGAAAAATTATATTCCATTATTTTAACATCAATTGACAATGCGGTCGATACTGCACTTTGACAATCGAGTAGTGAAGATGATTCGGTACAAATTACAACAACTATATATGGATTTAACCTAAAATAATCTATACAAACTTCATCCGGAAGAGAAAATGGATCTTTTCTATTTCTGTGACTCGGCCGACGTTTTGAATTTACCCGATTTCTAATTTCATACAATATGGCGAAACAAATTACCGCTCCCATTCTAAACTGTCGATGAAAATCAACACGCAAACACTTGTCGATGAGTCGAGACTACAAAGAGAGCGTGCGCTTGTGTGTATCAGTAAGTGCAAGATGCAAAGTATTGATAAAATATCGCTGAACTATCAAACGTTCTTTGGTTGAATTTAAAAAAAAAATCTCGCATTGGCAGGGCGGAATACGCGTCCTGGAAAACTACCACTTTATGGTTAAGAAAGAGAGAGGAAAAAAAAGCGGAGAACAATTCCAGTAACATATGAATTAAAATATTGAAAATTTTAAAAAGATAGTTAAAGAAATCATATTTATACAAATAGTTCTTGATAGTTAGTGCTTAATGACTTATTAATGTAATTAAACCGTATTTACTGAACTCAGTTTTTGCTTTAAGAAGATATTTCTTAAATATAAATAATGTAAAAATTCCATAACGTGTCTGATAGTATTTTCATGTTAAATTCATATAATATTTCAGAGTTTATTAAATAATTGGAAGAATTTGTTGTTTCTAATGTTTTTTAGATTGCTTGAATTCTAGAAATTTCGACTACATGTAGATGAACAATCTTCAATTTAATATATGTATATCACTATATTGCAAACAAGTAAGTTTTTTTTATTCGATTTAGATTTACTGTGTTGATTAAAGAATAGAGAAATTTCCATATAAATTTTTTTGTTACACTACGGACTTGAGTTTTTTCACTTTACAAACTCATATCTGAAAATTTTTACAAAGTTGATCTTTCATCACACTTTTATCATGTGTGTAACCATAATTCATTTTACTTTCCTTTCTCCAGGGTATTTTGTTGCCATGCTTTTAGCATGATGTTACGTATTTATTAATATTTTCTCTTGCACAGAGCTATTCTCATTTATTTTTATTTTCAATACATTTAGTTATTTTTAAAGTTTTAGCATGCAGTTTTGAAAATGAAGGGTGATTTTATGAAATTCACATACTGATAAAATTGTTGAATTGTCTGCAAAGACACAGAGCAGCAGATTGCTAACTTTTAGTCAAGTTTAGTAATCAAGTCATAAATTCAGGAAAGACATAACCAATAAAAGATCCGTAAGCTTACAAGAATTTCACAGATTTTTGTTATTTTATTTTTTATTTTAAATAGGAATCTGGTAGTTTCTAAGTAAATTTGAATTATTTTAATTAAAATTGGGAGGGAAATTAGTTTCTATTAACTTATAGGTGATTGTAAAAAGCTCTGTGGATAGCTTTTTTGCTTTAAAAAAATACCCAGAAATCGACTTTTTTTGTATAAATATTGGTCTTTTTCTAAATTACGGGAATCCTGCAAATGAAATTATTATGAAAAGTGGCGGTATTGAATTAAATCAATCAAAAGCAGTACAATTTTGTCAACAGTATAAAGTTGTCACCCTGTAAAAACATTTAGATTAGCTGCGCCAATCTTAGCCTGGTCATGTGTTCTCATAATATATTCATGTGATAGCTTTCAGAACGAGTCATCCCATTAATGTACTAATTGTTTGATCCATAAAGCCTTAAATTTAAACTTTAATCTTTTTTACAAGACAGCCACAATTAACGAGAAAAAGAAGAAAAGGCAGAAAAAGAGAGAAATTAAAAAGGAGGAAACTGGTACACCTAGGAATTGTTGCTGTTGCACCTGCATGCATCCCTGTACCTGAGTTGGGCTCTACTAGTTAGAATTAGTGTTTATTAACTTTTTTGTGCCATGCTTCATCTAAGCCTTTCTAAAATTCTCATGCTCCCCTATGTAACACACATATACATAATTCTTAATATTAAAAAATTGAATTGCTAACTTAAGAAACTTAAATGATAGGTTTTAGGAAGAAATCACTATAAAATTGTTAACGAAACATAGTAATTCTTCATAACGCATATAATGAAAAACTAAAATTCAAATTCGACAAAATTTTCATAAAGATTTATCCATTATAATATTTTAATTTAGGGAGTTCATTGCGCTTGATGCTTGCTTGCTGCACAAAGATTTTATCTACGATTCCATTTTCGATAGCTACTGTCTCAAGTCTCACCGTTGTGTTACATCTAGATAAGTTTTTTTACCTGTAAATCATCTAGTACATAGAATCCACATTCAGCTGAATATGAAGATGGAAACGGTAACAATAATATTTTTTGCATATGTTGATTGAATTTGGATATTTGATTTCTGTTTCCTAGCTCCTTTTATATTAAATGAAGTTTTAACTGGCTTATCAGTCTGACTTCCTGCGAGTTCTTGATATTGCATATTTGATCTGACAAATCCACTAACAATGGCTGCATCATTCATTTTGGAAAATAAATTTGTTTTAAATCAGAAAATCTTATCTTTTAAATCAGCCGATAGAATTTTCAGATGATCGACTGTAACAAGTATAGCGGTATCATTTTTTTCATATTTAAGGTGACAATTGAAACTGTTCAAAGTTTTTGTTATAGATTTCTGACATAACTCAGTATGGGTATTGAAACCAAATATCTTAGCTTTTGCATCAACAGGAGCTTTATTTTTTCCTTGAATTTGCTTATTTAAAATATTTAATTTTTGAAAGATATCGGCTAAATAATTCACAAATGCTTTACCATCGACTGTTAACAAATAATTCATTTCAGGTTTGTCTCTTAAAAAATCATTAAGAGTAGGAAACAATTCATAAATTTTTTTTCAAGCAGCTGCTTTTATAGAGCCATCTTACTTCAGTGTGAAGTAAAATCTCACATGGTCTGCATTATGTTTTTCACCAAATGAAGAGTGACGCTTGCATTTGGGATTAGCTTTAATAGCGATGATACACTTTATTACTGAATATAGCACTTCATTTAGAACAGGAGAGATGTTCTAAACAACCAAGTTTTCCCTAAGAATAACACAATGTACAAGAATCGTTTCTAGATTATCATCTTTCATCAATTTTACAGCCATTTTTCTTGCTCATCATACTAGAAGTACCATCTGCAACACAAATGTTACATTTTCATTAGTATATTTTTAACATCTAAGTAGATTTTTAGCTTATTATATATAACTTTGGAAATAATGGTGTTTTTTAATCTTTTACAGAATAAAATTTCTTCAGCAAAATACTCTTTATCAGTATATCTTATGTAAGTTATCAATACTTCCTCACTGTCAATCAAAGTTGATTCATCCATTTGTACTAAGAATTTTCTTGTTTCCAGCTTTTCAACAAGTTATTTTTCAATATCTTTACTCATTTCAGTTCATCTATTTTTCTGCTAACAGTATTGTTACTGGGAGACAAAACTTTTACATCTTTGTCATTTTTTTTCAAGAACCATTTTAAGAAAGGATGATAGGTACAGTCTTATTCTCTGCTATTTATCTAAATTCTCTTCTATAATATGTTTCTTTTTTTTTGCAGATTTAGCGATGAATAAAGAAATTTAGTTAAAACCTCAAGAATACGATTATGAGTTGAAGTGTAAGCAGTACATAGAGGTTTTACTGTTGTCATTTTTTCAAAACTTTTCTTTAAAGTTTGAAAGTAACTCAAATTTGAATCAATATGAGCATTATTTTTGCCTTCAAATGCGCAAGACGACCTCGTTTCCTTGATTCATTGGTCAAGAATGCTGGCATAAAAGACAAAAAGGAAACCACTAATCGTGGACAACAGGTATGAACCCAAGTGATAAATATTCATCCGAATATTAACGAATTTTTTTTCTTGTTTCACCCCTTATTTTTCTGTGGGCTGAAGGAATCAATTAAGAAAAAAATATATAAAATCCAATATATAAAATCAATTAAGAAAAAAGTATGTGTTAAAATTAATTTAATATGACATAGAGTAAACGTATACTAAATAATGCAAATATATTTGAATGTATAATACATATTTATCATACTGCCACCATAATAACATTTTTTACCATTAGATACATTTTTTAGGAAAATTATGCTTCTGAAATTAAAATCAATAAAAATAAAATGGAAATATTTACCAATTATAACTATACAATGTATATATTTTTTAAATCAGCGAGGCTTTTTCAATGACTGAACTACTTCAAATTAAGGCCAACTGAAAGCTGCGAAACATTACAGAAATTGCAACAAGCCATTTAGGTGCGAGCAACTGCGTTGTTTAGAGAGATTTTAGAGCATCCGGGAGTCCACGCGGAGCCTACCGTCTACCACAGAGAGGTTAACTTGAAGACGCCACAAACCTAGTTGGTATTATTATATTGTTAAACGAATTTATAACATTTAAGGGCAACAATTATTTAAAATTTTGCTTTTTTTTCTTTCAGTTTTGACACTGATATCTAGCACTGCATTTAAATGGGCCGGTGCAAAAGGGTTAAACTCGTGTTGAATTCATTTTCGAATTAACCCCCTTAACTATAAAATTACCCCACTGTGGGGCGTGGGACCCACTTTCGGAAATACTGAGTTAGGTGGAAGCAGTTTTGGTGAAATTCTTTGCAAATATGAAGAAAGTAAGGAGATCCCCAATACTTGACTTGCCACCCCAGAGGTGGGGGATGGATGGTGGTGATGGATTGTTTGTCACTCAACGGTCATTTTTTGCACACGAGGGCTAATTAGATCGGGACCTACGGTTTAAAGTGGACTCCGAACCACTACAAACATCCATGGCTAAGGTGGACTTCGAAACCACGAACTGTTGAACCGAAGGCAAGATCGCATACCATTCGCTTACCCCCACAGAGGTTCATATCACTTAAAAGACATTGCTAGGACTACAAGTGCCCCAGCCACCTTCAGTGAACTCGACGTATTTTCGATTAAGCTGGGATTCAAACTCATTACCTTCCGATAATGAGAACGATATCCTGACAAACAAGGCTACCTTTGGCTTAACTAGGAGTTGTGACATCCGTGTTTATTTAAAAAAAGTAAAACCCCTGATGAGTAGAAAATATAATGATTGGAAGTTTTCTGAAAGAGGGACGACTTACAAAATAAAACAGCAATTCTTTTTAATGTTTTGTTTAATTAATTTACTTACTATTGCTGATTCTGAAGTTTTTAAATAAATCCGAATAAGGTTATAAATAATTGGTTTCTTTTTGGAAGCTAATCAGCGAACATCATTCAGAATTTGAAAGATGATTAAAACCTTCAAAATTTGCTTGAAACCTTATCACTACAGTTCTGTGATTTGAATTTGTAAGACAGAATTGTGTCGTAAATATAAAGAATCTTGTATAAAATTTTAATAATTATTAAAAAAATGTAAAAAAAATACATTACATTAACTATAAAAATATACCACACACCATATACAAAATCAATTTTATGCATAACGTTATTGAACGTTATGAATTCAAAATAAGATATTTTTAATAATAAAATTCCTAAAACGTTAAGAAAATTAAAGTAAAATGAAGCCAATATTATTTGAATATAAGTCCATTATTCTTTATTTTCTTTATCGGTTGAACTTTTGTAAACAGTAAAACTGAAAACAGTTGCACGAAATGAAATTTATGCAAATTCGGTGTATGGCAAACTGAAATAAAATATGATCTTTTATTTCGAAGCTTTGGTCAGTGTTTGCAACTGAATCTGATTTTAACTCATGTGCATTTACATATGTAGAGATGTAAATAATTTTAAGGAAGCACGATTTTTTAACAATCTAAATGATAGAAATTTCGCAGAGAATTCTAAACATTCAAATACAAATTCTATATTTGTTAGGATGATTAAAAATCTATGGCCACAGTACTTCTTCACACTGAAAAATGAGATGCTTACTACATATGAAGGAATTTTTTATAGTTCTTAAGTAAAAATTAGCGTTGCAAAACAATTCGAATAACTAGTGAGTTAGGGTTGTGAACATAAAATCCCCAAACTTACTCATTATGTACCTTTAACTTCACAGGAAGTGGGTAAGGATGCCCATATTATAGCCACGCCTTCTTAAACCAACTGGATCAATTTTGAATGAATGAAATATGAGAAACAAGATCATGAACATCTTGAGATTTCTTAATGGATTTATAATGACTGATACTTATAAAACTAGTTTCCAATAAATTTTCACAATTCATTTAAATTTTTTTTAAGTCTGTATGAATTATTTCATGAGATGGTATTATCATTATACTTAAAAAGCATGATGTTTGACACTTGATCAGTTTTTTTCAATATTAATTGCTTCTCATCTTTGAATACTTTTTATTAATTTTAATCTTTCTTGCATTATGTATCAATATTTACAAAAAAAAAAAGAAACAGGAAAAAAATAAAATAACTAAAAGAAACTGGCTACCACTAATTCTAAAAGTAAAAATAATATATATTATTTAAAACTATTACTTTTGAATGCTCTGGTTTCTCTTCATTGTGCGTGATAATCTTTCGCCTTTTACTAAAGATTACCGTGGAGAGGAACAGAATAATGAGCCTCTGATAAATTTTTGAAATCCCATCTATGGTGGGATTGCCATGAGTAGTAGAAAGATGTCGTAAATTGTTTGTGTTATTATGTCTTCCTGCAAGGTACATATATTTCTAATATGTATTCAAATATTTAAACCAAATTAATTCCTATGCTTCTAAAATGCAAATCCCGAGGCCTCCTCTATTCATATAACTATAAACTGTATGCCCTTTGATGCAGCGTAAGTATAAAGTCATATTCTTCTACACGCAACTGTAGGGTGGGAGTATTTGAATTCTTTATCTCTCGGTAAAGATTTTATTAATTCTGTCTATTACTTCTATCGATATTAGTCGAAGGTAATATTTATTCTGTTTTTAGATGTTGGAACATCGTATTATTATTATAATTATAGTGATTTTGCTTATAGAATTACATAACCATTATTGATTAAGGATATTTTACAACCTCGAGATCGAATATTGTTATTATAGTACTGCATCAGTCTAGCTATAAAGCCAAGTGCTTCTTTTTAAATGTAATATTTATCAATATACGAATTTAACCCTAATCGTACGAACTTGTAAAAAAGTATTGCCTGCATTTTCAAGTTGTCTTCTACACAAGAATCTCTTTATTTAAAAAACAAAGCAATTTCTTCATAAACCTTGCATTAGCAAATAGAGAATCACCTGATTTTTACAGCTATTTTTCTTTTTAGAGAGTTTTAATTATATAATATAGACGTAACGATACTTTTCACAGTGTTAACAAAATATTTTTATAACAAAGAATTCTCTAATTACAATAAAAATATAATATGTGGATTATTAACTTATTTACATTGGTTGTGGGTTCTATTGATTATTGGGTGATGTATATATAGATAGATATAGAATTCTTTTGAAATATTTAACAATGATGTCTAACTTGACGATACTGAAGGAAATAATTTAAAAAAAGAGAGAAAGGCCTAAATAACCAGAATAAATTCAGAAAAGAGGACCCCTCAAATGAATTCAACAAAGTTAAAATATGAATATAGCAACAGAAATAAGCACTGAACAGAATCAGTAAGCCCCGCCCATAATCTTCACGCAAAAACCCAAGTCAAAACAGTAAGCCACGCCCTTAATGATCAGAACTTGGAATTTATAAAGAACAAGAAAACATCATCAGCTGGTTGCTGTAACAGTTGTTTTCAGGAAACCTATTCGTAATTTGTATTGTTTCTGAGTTCTAATTTCGGTGTTCTGTAACGCACGGGAAATTTTTTCTACTTATTGATACTTAGGATTCTTGTTCAATGTTTAATATTTTGATTTCTGCAATACCATGGAGCATTTGTAATCCTTCTTAAAGATATACTTAGTTTTTGGAAATTTAATTTACCTGTGGAACTATAAATTGGTGATGACGCATAATTAATGGTCTGAAAATGATTGTGTAGATTATTTTTTTGTTTTTAACTTTAAGATAGAATTTTCTCAATTAATGGCAAAAAAATTGCTTTCATAGTATTGAATATTCATAGCCTAATTTTTTCAGTTTGGGAAATAGATGTTTATTTCCTTTATATGATTATTCCCAGATCTTTAGTTACCATGATAATTCCCAGGTCTTTGGTTACCATGATTATAACTAGGTCTTTGATTACCATGATTATTCCCAGGTCTCTGGTTTCCAGAGCTTTTGGTAACTATTTTATTGTTTTATATTACATAATAAATATTTTGGGATGTTTGTTTGAGAAATATCTTACGCATTCAGGCCCGCGCTCTCCGTGAGTAAAGGCATGTTTCGCCTCCAGAAGGAAATTCAGATGAAGTGCTTGCTACACATGCCGAAACTTCGTTAAACATATTTAGATCCACGATCTAAGATTGAGAAAGATAAAGTTGATTGCTCGTGTTTCGTCGATGTATAAATTCATATTTCATTAAACAAATACAATTTAGTTTGTAGATTTAAGCATTCATTTATGTTTCCTATTAAAAAATTATTTACTATGCTTCTTGTTGAAACTGCTGTGTCATTTGCAAAAGGTGAATGTATATTAGTTTTTGATTTTGGGATGTCATTAATACATATCGGGAGGAGAATTGAATCTAGTACACTTCCTTGCGGAACACCACTTTTTATTTTTTGGGAAATCAATTGCAATTTTCATAATTTCCCATAAATTTCTTGTTTTCCAGGTATGTGGGGAATTTAAAGCTGAGGAGTTTCTAAAGTAGGCCTTCAATCCAGACTCGATAGACAGCTTTTTCGACACCCAGCATTACTGCAGCTGTTCCTGTCCATGGATATAACCTTCATGTATAAATTATGTAATTCTGAGAAGTTGTGCTGCTAAATATTTCGGTCTAAATCCAAATTTTTGGTAAATAATTATTTTATTGTTTCTAATGAAAAAAGTATTAATTCGGTGTAATATTTGTTCTCCTTTTATGCTAATAGTTGAAAGGAGGCTCATTAGTCACGTTAAAGCTTGATATGTTTATTTTATCATCAGTTTTTAGAAAAGTTTCTTGAATTAATATCTCTGGGGTAAGTTCTTCTTCTTTTAAAATGAATAATTATTCTTATCTATTCCTTATGCATTCAAGGTAATTATGTCAAGAAGTCCAATCTTATTATTGATTGTTTGTGTTTGTGCAAGTGTGGTTGAGAGACTTCCTATGAAATTTTGAAGTTCCGTTTTTTGTGTTCTTGTCTGTTATTTCAATTAATTTATTTCCAAAACTTTGGCTTACTGTTTGGAAAAATTTTATTATTTCTCCAAGGTTTTGAATAAGCACAGAAGTTTTATATGTAGGGTAAAAATTTTATGTGCTGTTATTTTGACTATTCTTTGGTTGTATGAAAAATTGTTCCGTTGAGTTGTTCCACACAGAGCATTAACAGCTAAATTTAATGAACTCAAAATAAGCTCTCAAGCTTTTATTTTTCCTTGTGATAAAAATAACAAAGTAGTTATAAAAAGCCAACCTAAACTAAAATAATTGAAATTACAGAATATGTTCATCAAGATGAATTTATTGTCCTAAACCTCACGCAATTCTCCAAAAAATACGGTGGTATTGTAAATAAACTATCATAATTCCTCTTTACTTTATTTCCAACAAAACACTCAAAAACAATGTGTGATAAAAAATTACATTCGTAGTACGAAGGTGAAAATCGAATCCTACAGAGGATAATGAAGTGCCAAACAATGCTATAGATGCCAGAGCTTCCACCATGGGAAATCATAATGTAGACACGCATCAAAATGTTTAAAATACACCGTAAACATTTGTGTTATCAAAGCTTTTAAATCAAAGTAAGTAACTCTAACATGTACCACCTGCAGAAAAGAACATCCATCGAATCAAAGAGGCTGGCCTAAATTCCAAAAAACTGAAACCAAATCTTTCATAGAAAACAGTTCAACCACTAATAAACTGTTTTAAAACAGAACCTTTGTAAGTAAAAGCTAACCAGAAACTGCAAGAAAGAAGAAATTAAAGAACCACAGAAGAAACACAAAACAGCATCAATGGAGCACAACAAATTGTAATTCAATTTAAAAACTTAGTTCATTTTATAAAATCATCTGGAATCATAGAAGTTGTAAGAAGACACTATCAAATGCAGCCAGACAAAAATAAAATAAAATAATGTCTAAAAATATTAATACCACTGCAGGAACACTACATAAATATTTGCCAAATCAATGAAACTCACTTCAATAGACAAATCTCCCTTAAAATGCTAAGTATAATACTTTCACATGCAATAAAATAAACTATAGAGCAGGAAAAGTTGCCATGTTCAAAATGTTCTCTTGGAGCCACAAAGTAGAGCAAAAAAAAAAAAAAAAAAAAAATTAACACTAAAGGATTTGAAGAAATTTCTCTCTCTCTCTCAGTTCTTATCAAAATACAGAACTATTCACTTATTAAAATAACTACATTTTACAATCCACCTAATAATAAATTACGATAGAGTAACATCAAAAATCTCTTTCCTGACAATATGCCTGTAATTGTAAGAGGAGAATTTAATAGCTAAATATCAGCTGGGGATGCTGCAACGATAACAATAATGGAATAGAACTTATTAAAATCATAAATAAACTGCAATTTAAAATAACTGCTCCAATACATCCCACCTATTATTCATCTAATTATCGCCATAATATTGATTTCTTTATCAGTATCCACGCATTCCATTAGCTGCTGATGTCATCAATGACCTTTCATTTGATCATCTGCTCATCATAGTCTTAATAACAAATACATGCACGGAAACCAAAACCAAAATTAAGAAAATTGATTGGAACTATAATAATATTCCTATTAGAAGAAAAAAGCACCTTTAATTGCATCCAAACATCATTAAAGAAATTGACAACAGAATTATGAATTTTAACGATTATCTTCAAGCAGAGCCATAATGAAACCAACAATTCTCAAAGATCCCATACCTAACTATAGTATTCTATCAAAAGATATTAAGTTCATGATTAAACAACGGAAAATTGGATACATAAAAAAACGTCAAAATATAGTGATCCAAACTTTAAAAAAGAACTGAATAACCCTAACAGAAATATCCGTAAACTCTGCAAAATATACCAACAAAATATTTGAAATTAAAAAATTTTAAATCTGTACACATAAGATTACTCATCTGTGGAAACTCTCAAGCACTCTCAAAAGAGATATTCAAATTAATTGATCCCTACACGGCAAGCAAGGTCTAGCTTGCATCACAGAAAATAAAGCAGAAGTTTTTGCTGACAAACTAGAAGATCAATCCATTCATGTTGGCTGTGAGCAACACTGTAATACTTTGCTTCCTGTTTTACTACCATTACATTTATTACCTTTAGAGCTGAAGGTTCTTTCAGGTAAGATATTAAAAAACAATCCTGTCTCGTTCGTGTTAAAAATATTTTATATATATAGGTCGTATCCAGAAAGTAGTGCTTTCAATAGTCCTTCTGTCCCTACAAATTCCTAAATTTTATTTCTGAAATTCTACTTTCACCACAGAATTCTCAAAATTTCAAAGCGTACCTAGTTTTAAATAACTGGATTCCACGGCTTGAAACTTCGAAATCTTTCATGTTCGACTTTATAGCAAATCAACAGGATTTATCTTTATATATATATATATATATATATATATATATATATATATATATATATATATATATATATATATATATATATATATATATATATATAATCACATTCCCATCAACAGGAATATTTATTCCTCTTATTTTTCTTAGCCAAACAAACAAAATATTTTCCAGTCTCGAATCTTTGCTTTTCAACAATATTTTCTATAATCAGCACTTTTGCTAGTACTGTTTAGTTTTTCAAAGCCTTTTTTCCAAGATTTTAAATTTGTCGAGGCGATGTTTCGTTGAAATTCTATATTTTTGATAATTTGTTTTTTTTTTTTTTTTTTTTTTTTTTTAATATTTTTTCGTCTACTTCTTTTTATTTTAGACTTTTCTTTTTTACTACCACTAATAGAAATCGAAATTCACACCACTTTTCTTTTCTTATCAAATATTTTTTTTTTCTACCATATTTGTAATTTTTGCACGTGTCTTTTTTTGTTTCAGAAGGAATCAAGTTCTCCAGCTCTATATAAAAAAGAAAAAAACATAAAAAGATAAGAAAATATGTGATGAAAGGAAAAAATTAAAAAATCGGGAGAAAAGCTATTTTCAGAAACGAGATTTTGTTATGTTTTACTTCATAAATGAGAGATAAAATTATTATCGTGTCTACGGGTTCAAGGTAGAGACAAGCCACTGGTTTGTAAAACTTCAGTGTTCGTAAATTGGAGGTTGATAAAAACGAGCTCTACAGTAATAGCAAATATAGCAGACATAGATAAGCTTCGCGAATAATGAAAAGTGAATTTGGAGAAAATCCCTTTTAAAGGGTAAAATACATTACGAATGTGAAAGTTGTAGTTAGTTTTGCACAATGAAGCACTTTTGCATAGATAATGTTATGATAATTGCTTGGTCACTACCGAATATTCGACGAGATAAGACGAGTAGATAAGAAGAGAGACAAGAACGATGTAAAAGGGAAAGTAGTACATAACCAACGATAATAAAAATATATTAATACGACAATACAAATAGAGTCAACGCAATGCAAATGCAGAAAACGCTCGTTTTTATGAACCTCTAATTCATGAACACTCACTTTTTTTATGAACTAATGGCTAGTCCTTATCCAGACATCGTAAACATAAGATAATTTTATTAACATTTACAAACTAAAAAAGTTTTGAAAGATCTTTTTTTTTTTTTGCGAATTTTTATTTTAGCTAAATAGTTTTCTTTTCCATTTTTATATTTTTTATGGATTGATCTTTTTCAATTTTTTTTTATTTGATTTCCTTTTCATTTAACGCCTCAGAACTTGATTCATTCTTGAACAACCATTCCAGAGATTATGGAAGTAATAATTATTGAAGCAGTAAGAGATTATGGAAACAATAATCGAAAACACATGGATCTTAGACATTTGATATAAAAGAGCTGTGATGCCAAATTCGATTCCTATCTTTCCTGTTCGTAGGAACATAGAAAGAGGGGGAATCTCTCTCCTCCCCATAAGTTAGAACAAAGAAGGGTTAAACTCCGGTAAACCCCTTTGCTGTCCGAAAAAAATTTTTGAGGATTTTTTTGGAATATCGATTTGTGTGTGAAGTGTAACATAAGATGAAACACCGGCCCACCCGAAGATATACGGTGGATGTGTGTGAAGTGTAAATTAGAAATATAGAATGATGGAAGAATTGAGAAAATATGGTATAAGAACGAAAAAGAGTTTTCAGATATCGAACAAGAAAATGGTGTAGTGCAAAGATAGATCGCAAAACAAGAAACTGAATGGGTAAAAGAATTGTAGTATTTTTTTGAAGGAAAAACACTGATATACTTTTAAGCACTGAAAAGATGGAAAGTAAATTGCAAAATATGTAGTTTTTAAACATTAAGAGATAAATGATTGCTTTGCCTGACTTTTTCTCAATAAAGTGAGGAAAGTATTGGCTTTATTATAATTCTTATTTGGCATGTGTTTCGTACAGCGCTTTCTAGATATTTTTTTAATATATTATTTTATTTGTAAGGAAAAGTAATTGTAAAAAAAAAGCAGGTATTAATAATATAATACATTATTTTTCTGTTTTACGAACTGAATTTCCGATGCGAGTTCGTAAAAATGAGCGTCTTTTATATAATGAAATAAAGAAAAACTATTTTTACAGAAGTAACTGTAGAAAATATGTACATAAATATTACATAAAAATAATTAAGCTTTCTGGAAAATCCACGTGATCAGCACTACGAGTTGTTGATTTAGGTACTTTACACGATTTATCATCTTTACCATAAGTACATTATTAGTTGTTTTCGATGGTTGGATGATAAAACTGGCATTTAAGGTGAATCTGATGATTTTGACAAATACATAGGGAGGTTTTAAACGATCAATAGAAATTATTATATTCTTATCATTCATTTTAGTTACAAAATGCTTATCTCAGAAATTACTGGATATGGACCAGTGTAAATAAGTGAGAGATGTTTCACACTATCAACACGTAAAAATGCATGTGAATAATTATAAGCACTGTTGGGAAAGATGAGATTTATTACAGTGCCTAGATTTTGTAAAAAGATTAAGAGATAGCATGACTGATTTAAGTTTTGAAACATGTGTTTCTGTTGATGTGGATAATTCCTTCTCAGAATTAAGAATATCAAAGAATAATGTGAGAATCCTTCCATACTCTCTAGTTTTGTACATGTTGTATTTATGTCAGGTTTTATTAGAGATCAAATTCCAAATAAAACTGCAAGAAGTGTGCTGGTTCAATTAGTTTGATTGTGGGCCATAATGCAGCTTCTTAGATGTCTGCAAACGCTCTACCAATCCATTGTATGAGGTTGAGCGATGCGGTGGGTGCATAAAATTTCTTTTATGTGCTTAAATAAATGCTGTTCAAAATGTCTATCTTGATCAGTTGTTACTGTAACAGGCCATCCAAAACACACAATCCAAGAATCAATCAGTGCTTTACAAGTTGTTTCAGCTTGTAGTATATCGATTGTTGGGATAATTTCTAGCCACCTAATAAAGCGGATAAAAAATAGATGTATATATAGACAAATCGAACATTTATCATCGAAAAAGTACTATGGGAACTTTAGTAGGTCTTCGAATTTTTTAATCAGATATTTCATCTTAGGATAAAAATAACGTTTTTTTTTTTTAGGTGCTCGGATAAAGATTATGAACATTTTCTAAAATATTTGAAGGAATATATTTTGTAATAGCGTGAATTTGTGGAAATATCACAATACAGAATTACAACTTCTAGAGGGAAATATCGTTTTTTAATTTTTTTTATCAGAATTTTGAGAATTTAAAAGCTTTTGAAGTTCAGCATCATTTAATTGAAAATTTAAAACTTTATTTGAGATTGCTACGATTTTTGCACAAGATAAAGTGTCAGCTACAATTTTCTCTAATCCTTTGACGTACCTTATATGGTAGAAAATTAGTTGACAAAATCTAACTGTCTACTTAGGAAAAGGTAGTATTTAGTGGAATTTTGTCTGAAAGTATCAATTAGTGGTTTTTGATTGGTGTAGATCAAAACTTCCTTGTCTATGAGCAAATGCTGAACATTTTTGATAGAGGAATAAATAGCTAAAAGTTCTTTATCATAGGCTGACCATTGTATTTGCCTTTAAGAAAGTTGAGACAGATAAAATTAGAAGAAAGCAATGAGTTCCGTAGGTTCCATTTGAAAGTTGATTCAAGGAACTATTGATTGAAAATAAAGATGCCTTTGTCCAAAGGCTTACAAGAGCGCCAAAAACTGGATGTTTTTGGTGACTAGTTTCGGTAAGAGCTTTCTTGGTGTCTAAAATGGCCTTTACAGCTTCTTTGGACTATTGAAGAGGATTCTCAAATATTTTTTGTTGGCCGTGAAGACTTATTATTCGTATGGCTATCGAGAAACTTTTAATTTAGTGGAATAAAATAAATTGAATGTAGACTTTAGAATAATTATGCTATTAAAATAGTATAAACCAAAAAAAAAAAAAAAAAAAATCTACGATGTTGGTAATAGTAGTGTGTTTTGAGAAATTTTGAACAGTTCAGATTATATCATGGATTCCAGATAAACCTTCTTCGAAAAGTTTTAATCCTGAGAATTCTAAGGAACTCTACATTTCAAAGTGCATATATTTTATTTATGAATGAATTATATTTAGTTAAGGATGAATTTAATCATTCGTCCATAAGGATCTAATCTAATGAACAAAGCATGAACATGTTCTAAATTCTCTCCTTTGTTTGTAGAAGCAATTAAAATTTCATCGATGAAGACATAAACGTCATTTTTAATCTCTAGTAACTTCATCGATAAAACTTTGAAATGTGATGGATGCATTACAGATGCCAAACTGTACCCAAGTGCTATCGAAGAGTTCAAATTGTGTACAAATGGTAGTTTTATAAATTTTAGTTCCGGTTGCTTCCGAGGCAACAGTAGTCGAAAACTAATGGAAATCCTTAACTAAGTCAATGTGAGAGAATATTCTGGTTCCAAGAAGTTCACTAGTAAAATCTACAATGCTTGAAATCGGATACTGTATTTTTTGCTCGAGCGTTTTAAGGACATACAGTCTTATCACTTTTTGCAGACGATACCGATATATTAGCAAAAAATAAAAATAAAGACTTTCTGTTAATACTTTAAACAAACACTTAAATAAACTTAGCATTTGGTTTGATGCATGGAAAATAGAATTTAAACGTAGAAAAAACTCCAAGCCATTGTTTTCTCTAAAGGAAATATAAGATGCCGAATAAAAATGTTAAAATTAGTAATCAAATAGTACCTTGGTCTAAAGAAGTCGAATATCTAGGATTAACTTTAGATAAACTTACTAAAATAAATAAAGAATTTATAGCAGCGCAGCCAGTCTTATAGCCATAGGAAAAAAACCAAAACTAAATTTAAAGAAGAAAAAATGCTTTTGTATATGTTCATGTTGCGTCCAGTGGTTAGCTACGCCTGCCATATTTATGGAGGAGGAGCTGACTGTCATCTTAAGAATATTCAAACAATTCAAAATAAAACTGTAAGGATAATTTCTAAGGCACCATGGTACTTCAGAAATGAAGGTATCATGTGTGACCTCTGTGTCACTAACATTTCCAGTTACTTCTTTTAGATTAGCCAAACATTTTACAGCAACTTTTCAGAATTATAAAAGGAGGAAATAGAGAAGGTACCGATATGGAATATTTTGAATGCCACAAACAAAAACAGACAGAAAACAGTATTAAGACTGAAGCCCCACGTCTAGAAGGTACAACACAAGTCAAACTGTAGAGACGAGTGAGACAGCAAGAACACCAGGTCGCAATAATCACTTTTTATTTATGTTGATTGTCAGCCTAGCTGGCAGACGACAACAACATTTATGTGATTTTAATTATATTTTTTATAATTTAATTTAATATTTTTGCTTTTCTTTGCCCTTCCTTTTTTCTTCTCCTCTTATATAAATCAAGAATAAATTAATCATGACAAATAAATTTTTGCTTTTTCAGATTTATTAATCATTTTCACTAGTTTTTCAGGTACACTTATCCGACGGGGGTAGAACTTTTGACTCCTTAAAAATTAATACCATCTCTATGCTATACCCAATTGGTCGGTGAACTTACTGTTTGATCCCCATCATGCATGAATCCCTTTTGCTTTAGTTTCTTTATTTAAAAACAATGATTTAAGTACAATGTCTAGGAGCCATTTTAAAATCAGAGAGTACATAAGAGATAAGAGTTCTGTTACTTGGTAATTGAACTTTTAAGATTGTCATTGAAAAATGGGTGTGTACTCCGGAAGATAACTATAAGCTAGTAGTTGCGTATTTTTGGTCAAATTTTCTTCTTTTTTTTCAGTTCAGGAATTTTAACTTCCCACGATGTGAAATAGTTTTCCAGATTACCGTCTTCCACAGGAGCGGATTACACATTTGCCGTTTAAATATTACGGACATTTCACACAGAAGTCAAATTCTGAAGTACACACCCAACACACATTTGCAAATTATTATATTTATATATCACATATTTAAAAAAGTTAACTTAACTGGTAGACAAAATGTTAGCCGATTACTAGTTACTTGATATTGATTACTTTTTCAAAGTGAAAAAATTACTAATGCTCATGATATTTACTATTGTAACATAATATTAACATGATTTTCCTTTATATTTTCAAATAAAGTTTAATATATATGTCTGTATAAATAATTTTGATTCATCAGAATTTTAATAATTTATGAGAATGATCTCCAAACTACAATCCTGGCTGAATTCGGCCCGCCCGTGTCATTCAACTAATCCTTATGGCTTATCCTTACCTGTGACAGCTAGGAGCTTATTGTTGCGGTGTGTGATAAATAAAAAATTCAAAATGACAATAACTCGGTTTTATTAAATTGCTAGGTAAAAGTTGCCTTTGATGAAAACCAAGACTCTAAATATTGAACATTTGATTTATTAAAATCACAAGTATCCACAATACAAATTCTAGGGATAAATATTTGATTTTGCAAATGACATTAAAAAAAAGAAAATTGTGATAGCAATGTTGTCACACATAATATGGTTAGTTATGCTGTTAAGATTTATACATATATACAATTAACTCTCTTTTTTATGATCACATAGGGACCGATACTAAATTTTGTAAAACAGAAATATATATTATGCAGATTAATTATGCCTGATTTTTTTTAACCAAACTATTTTTTCTGTTTATGTAAAATACTATTAAAAAAATCTAGTATACACTATAAAAACACATGCCAATTGAGATTTAACCAAAAAAATTACTTACTTTCACTTTACTGATGAAAAATCAGGCAAAGTAATCATGTAATTTTTCCTGTTTAAAAACTAAATTTTTAAAAAATATATTTTGAAATTTTTTCGGAACATAAAAGCATTTTGCTACCTTTCTTATAAAAGTACTTCAGCTCTTTCAGTCACTCAGCTGCTTGTTTTGCAAACATTATTTACACATCATCATTCATCTTCCTGTTAGATATTCGAAAGTTCACCCTAATTTCCTTTATACTATGATCATCCATATTTCTTCTGTAAATATCACATGTGAGTTTGTATTGAAAAAATCATGGAAAGATATTTCAGGCAACAAAGAGGTTTTTCTATCGGAGTTCATGAGTGACTGATTCATCTTCGCTCAAGTCATGTAAATTAACTTGGTTTCTTCAGTTACGGTGAGTTCTTTTATAAAGACTGAATGATCTCGACACAATATTCTTCTAATGTTGTCTTTACTTCAACATCATTACAAACATTAACTGACACATACGTTGACTCTAGAATGTCAATTTCAAAAGACCTCTCCAAGTCCAACACTATAATCACTTTTTAGAAAAGTACCCTATGACATTTCACTTGAAACTGTTGATGATACTCTGATACATGGGAGATGAAAGATAAAAGTTGCATAAGGCGGAGAAACTACCCACGCATCGATTCCAGACCCTAGACTTCAATGTGAGCAGTGCAGTCATCCATATTTAGAACTTTATGATTTTCTGATAAAAAACGTCATGTAAGTGTATAGCCCATTTTCATAAATTCTTCCAGTCATTCCAACTTTTGTTTGCATGATATGTTTCTAGGAGTTACTGAACATTTTTTAAGCATCTAGGCCTTAAATATTCCCATGAAAAGCAGAGGCAATTTTTCTGTACATTCATTTTGGCTGTGAGCAATACTAATTCGTCGCTTTGTTTTCTTACCCTCATATTTATCGCCTATGAAGATAAATGGTCTTTCGAGTAAAATTTTAAAAACAAACCTGTCTTGTCCAAGTCATAAATATCATTTAGGTCGTGAATAGAAAATAATGTATTCAACTTAACTTTTGTTCTTTCCAATCAACTTCTGAAATTTTATTCATATTTTCCATTTCTACCACACAATTTTCTAAAGCTCAACGCTTGGTTTTAATTTCTTGGAGCCAGTTGTCTGATGCTTTGAAATCTTTTATGTCCAACTTCATAGTAGAACAGTTGGATAACCCTACATAACATTAATAACATTATCATCAATAGAAATCTTCATTTCCTTTATTTTTCTCAGCAAGTAGCAAAACTTAATGATTTAGGATACTTTTCTTCATTACAATATTTTCGTGAGAGGCGGCTTTTGCTAGTACTGCCTACTTTTCAAGGATATTTTTGGAGTTTTTAAAATTGTCAAGGGGCTTTTCTTTGGAATTACATATTTTTTGGTAATTTTTGTCTTGTATAATATTTTTCCATCCACTTCTTTCAGAATTTTTTTAAAATTTGACGAATAAATATGCTAGTTTCTTCAACTACGACAAATCCTCAATGGAGTTAAATCTCCCTCTCGACAAACAAACTACATAAATTAAGTTGTTCAAATTAAATAAAACATACTACAGAAAAAAACAGAGTTCAAATTTTAGACTTTTTTCTTTTTTGTTTTCGCATGTAGAATGTGTTTCCCTTTTTAAATTATTTTGTCTCATAGGAGTTTAATTTGATACCAGAGTTTTTTTTCCCCCTTAAAATGTCTTCACTTATCGTGTTCAAGAATAAATTAAAATTCTTAGGCGTTATATAAAAAAGAAATCAAATGAATAATTAAAAAATATCAGATCGTAAAAATGGAAAAAGAAGAATAATGGTCGGAAACCAAAAAGAGAATTTAAAAAAAATTTAGTTTGTAAAGGGGTGTTACAATTAGGTTAACCAAATTTCTCAAATGCTTAACCAGTACACGGAATACTCCCCCCTTCTAAGCCATGGATATTCAAGAACACAACCTTGGCATGTTTTTAGAGTGCTTTAGAGAGTAGCTTATTTGTAATTCTATGAATAAATGTTAATTAAGAAACCTGGATTTTCCCCGATTTTGAATTACTAAGCCTAACACTACATAACAAAATAATAACTAACATGTAAATAAAGCGGGTTTGCCCCCCCTCCTCCGATTTTAAATTGCTCAGCCTAACGGCCGGTATATAAGAAAACAGTAATCGTAATAATTGATTAAAGTGTTTCTATTTATAAATATTACAAATTTAAAATATAAGGAAATAAAGTAGCAAAAATAATTACATTTAATAGCATCCAGTTAAAGATAAACAAAATAATGAATTTCAGTGATTTAAAATGGAATATTACCCAAATCATTACCACATAAAAGTAGACTAATCCAGAATAGTTTAAAAAAATAGAACGATTCTATAATTACGTTCATTATTGGAAATTAAAATACGTAACATAAAATTTGAGAATTTTGTGCCTGCAGAAAATAATTAAAATAAAATTCTTACTTTCATTTTTTGTCCGGCGCTCTATATGCTCAGCTAAATCCAAAATGAATATAAAAGTCAGAGTCTAATTTCTGGCACGATATCCATAGTGAAATACAAAACAAATATAAAAGACAGGATTGAAATTCCTGCACTATATCCACAGCGAAATAAAAAGTGTGAAAATAAAAGACAATATTTATATTTCGCTCTACATCCGATAAAAAACGAACAACTAAACTAACAATGTTGTTACTACTGAAAAGAAGCATATATAAGACATAAAAATGATATAGAACACGAGAAAAACAAAAGCTCACCTCTAAAAAATTTGAAAAGTAGCAAAAACTGAATTTGGCAACATTATAATAAAAACAAAGAACACTAAATTTGGCGAGAAATTACTTAGAGGGGGATATCATATTTACACCCAAATTGGATGTTATTAAAATTAAAATGTAAAAAATATTATATCTGATATAAAAATTAAAAATTTAAATTCCAATGAAAATGTGGTTAGACTTAAAAATGACAGTTAAGACATTTGAGAATATAATAATTTTTTTATTGCTGTTGCAGAAGTAAAAAAGTTTTTTTTTTTTTGATTTCATAAGAATCTCCAACATATTTTCTACTCTAGTGAGCCTAAGGATGGAGCTTGTGACTGAAAATTTGAGTTCGAAATACGGGACAGTCTTAAAAACCTAACATTCAATAACGGTAGTTTGGATATTTAAAAGATGCTGGGGCCACAACGTTATCCAAATGAAATAGCTCACGACTTGATAGATTATTTTCACTGCCTGACTTCTGCATCTAAGGCAAGAGAACTTTCTCACTTTTAAGGCTACCTTTTCATCCCAACGGAAGTTTAACTGTATTCATCTCACCAATTCACCTTTTGTTACGTAGAAAGATTAAATATATAAGACAAGTAAGTATGTCATGAGGTTTAATCTTATTATTCATTGTTTGTTCTTGTGAGGTTTCCTATGAAGTTGATCAGTTCAGTCATTTTTGTGTTATTGTTTGTTACTTGAGCTATTTTATCATTAAATTCTTAAAGTTAATTTCCATTTTTTTTTCAATCTTTTGGCACAATTTTATTTTCAAGATTTTGAGTTGTAGAAAAGTTTTAGATGTTGGGTAAATTTTTTTTCTTTTATTTTAACCGGTGCTTGATAGTGGAGGAAATTGTTCTGTTCAGATGTTTCCTGTTGTTACTTGTGCCCAGCTAATGTAATTTTTGGTTATGGTGCTTGGGAATGTGTTTCTAGTTATTTTAGAAGTATTTGGGCAATTTTTTCAGTTTGCTGAATGTAGTTCTCTACAATTGAAACATTTTGCAGGAGTGTCTTTTAATTATCTACAATCTCTTGTGCTGTGCTTTCCTGCACATTTAAGACATTTTTCTTTACAAAGGTACTTTCTGGAACCTTGGTTCCATGCCTGAGAGTTATACCATTCGTAGGCTCCAGGCTGGCATTATAATTCTCTACTGTTACTATTGTACCACATAGTTCTACTATTTGAAACATTTCTTCAATATTTTCAGTTTTGTTTAACTATATCCGAAAAATAGATAGCTTATATTGGTCTTTTGACTTTGTCAGCTCTGTGTTATTTTAAAAACTTTGAAATTCCTTTCTTCTATTTCCTCTTTAATCTCTTCTTAATTCAGGTGTATTTTTACTGGCTTTTCTCCGCTATCGGATATATTAAAGAGGTCAGTGTTATTTTCCTGGAGGAATGTAGCCATTTTTCTCTAAGTTTTTGGATTCTTGCAGATAACTTTTAAATTATTTCCAAACGTTTTAATGCTAAACTTATTATTTCGATTTTATTTTGAATAAATTTTGAATTTTTTTTCTGTTTCCATTTGTTTTAATAATGAAAAGTGTACTACCTGACCCTGCTTTAAGAAAGCAGTATAATTGAACTCAGTGTGAAAGGGGATGAGATGCACAATTCCCTTATGAGTAAATTTGAAGAGGCAGCCTATTATCAGCAGTCTGGTGACTATCAACGTTAAGGTTAGCATTGTTATTAATATCTAAATTGGGCCTGACTTGGGGGTCACCTTCCGCAGAAGGTGCAATAGGCATGCTGAAGAAAATTAAGGAATCTCGTTGTACTGGGAGATCAAAAGACAAAGAGATGACCGCTCAGGGACTCTGATCTAATTAACAGCATGTGAGCAACTGGTCAAATAACACGGAAAACAACCAGAATCATCATCCAGTGAGAGTGATCAAATTAGCACTGTATGAGTACACTGAACATAAAACCAGAAAAAATTGACTCAGTGACTGAGGACTCAGCTCAGAGTGAACTGTTGAAAAAATTAGCAGTCAAAGTGGCACCCAACGAGTAGGAATATTCACGCAAGAACTTTACGATAAATTTGATAATAAATCCAAAATACACTTCTTCAGATGGGGCAGTAAAACAGTGAGTTCGAAGTCCACCCGAAGGGCTATATTACATTAGAAGTAAGCGGTATCAGCATTCATAATCGCCGGTATAAGGGGCCGGAAGACAATGAGGAGAAAACATGTTGCATCGACAACAGCTACTTTCAGAAGAGAGAAAGAGAGTTGATTATTTGAGATTTGATTTAAAATAAAGTGGTTCCAAAAAAACTTAGCACTACGACCATAGGTCTATTGTACTATATCTATCAGAAATTCCTATTTGAAGAGACCAGTGACTGAAGCAAAATTACTCAGACATTTTACAGGAATCTCCTGCGGCATTCAAGATTCAATCAAGTGCTGACCCAAGTGTTCGAATCTGTGTGCAGAAAAAGTTTTACATTCACATAAGATATGTATTGAAGTTTCTTCCATATAATTACAACATCTAAAAGTATGATCATCTGATATTTCCATTATGGTGAGATGTCTTTTAAAATGGCAATGTCCTGTAAGAAGTCCCACTGCTCTCTTTGAACAAATTTTATTGAGCTTTAATAATTGTTTTTGCCTTTTACTAGGGTATGTGCTATTTAGTATCCTTGTTTGTTTTTGATCACTGGTATTGTGCCAGTTCATAAACTACTGTTTTCTGAAGAGATCAAAAACTCTCTTTCCGATAAATTCTTTTGAAACACTTTGCACTGGTTAAATTGGTTGTTGATCTAGTCCTTGCGAACTCATTAGCTGATTCTTTGCCATGAACACCAGCATGCGTCACTCATATAAAAGTAAAGGAGTTATTATTAGCCAATCTGTGCAGAGTGAGGTAGTATTCCCAGACAGAATAAACATTATACTTCTATAAAGTTAGTAATACAGCTTGACTGACAGAACAGATAATTATATTTTTATTAGAATAGCTTCTGTCCAAGCATATTCTAATGCACATGAGAAGAGCAAAGAATTCTGCTTGGAAACCAGTTGTATGTTTAGCCAAAAGGAATGAAAACTTCATACCATCAGCTGGACAACAAATAATAGCCCGAGTGTTGGAATTCATTTTTGATCGATCAGTATATCAGTAAGTACAGTTTTAACTGATGGCAATGTTTTCCTGTCTTCCCGCATAGGAAATTGGGTTACATAAGACTTATCAAAAGCATATTTAAGAATCGTGTAACCAGTAGGCATACTTACAAAACGATGACTAGTTACGTAAGCATTAAAATTTCCCCAAGACGCAAAAGCTCCAGAGTATAAGTGGGAGTCGTTTTAATTCACCCACAGATAACTACAAATATCTTTTGAAGTTTTATTAATTCTGCCTTAGGAGTTTCATTTTTTACTTTAGACCACCAGATCACTGAGCCATAAGAAATGATGTGACAAATGATCATAACGTAAATCCAGTGAATAACTTTGAGGATCAGGCCCCAAGTTCTACCTATTGCATTTCTGCATGAACAGAAAGCTTTTTTGCTCTTTCAATACAAAAGTTGAAATGCTTGCACCATCTTAAATTCGTGTCAAGAAAAACTAAGAATTTAACTTCCTTGAAGCAAGTTAATTCTTGACTAAAGAAAGTTATCCTTTTCAGATTAAGATTCTTTATGAGGTCATCATAACAGTTTTTTAAGGATTCACAGAAAGACCTTCTTTATTACATCGAGTCTCAAATTGTTTGAGGGCGTTGGATATGATGTTAAAGACTGTTTTGCCAAACTTACCTCTAACGATAATAACTAAATCATCTGCATACCGAATGGTGGTTATGCCTGGTTTTTGTAACACCTCTAAAAGGGAATCTACAGCTCAACACCACAAGATGGGTAAAAGAGCCCCTTTTATGGACAACCAGCTTTGGCTTGGATCATCTTGTTTTCTCCTAAAAAAGAGGCTCTGAGAAATCTGTTATTGAGCAGGTTTTTCATTCATGAACAGCTTGTGTCAATTATTCCCTTTCTAGCAAGATATTGTAGAATAGTTTCAATATAGATACCTAATCAAAGGCATCTTCAACATTTAAGAAAACAGCTAAAGTAAGTTTCTTAGCCTTAAAGTTCTCCAAAATGAAGGATAGATTGTAGATCACAATATAGGTGGATCTACCGGGTTGATATGCATATATTGAGAGTTAGAAAGTGGTTTTTCCACTTAGTAAATTTCTCTACTATATTTGTCTAAAAGAAGAGTAAAATGGCTATTGGCTATTTCAAGACGATTTTACTTAAATCTCTAAAAAAAAAAAAAAAAAAAAAAAATAGAGATTTGGCCACATCTCTTTATTTTCTACCCGGAATCAGGAATCGAAATGAAATTCCAGAGCCTTTAGCAGTGAAATTCCTTTTACTCTTTCATTTTGAGATTGGAAGATCATGGATAAGGAAAAGATGGCGTGGGAGATGTCATAAGATAACCTTCTCACCGATGTTTTCTGCGAGTATAACAACGTGTCAATCTTTAAGTGGCTTAACTTAAACTTCCAATAGGAGTATTGCAATTGACCTATCTTCTAACCTCCGCTGGGATATTTTCGAGTTTGTGGTTTGCTTGTAAGCAATCGTGGTTGCTTATGTTTTAATTTTAAATATTTTTTTGCTCATTTGGTTATATTTTTGAAAGAAAATTATCTTTTAATTAAAATTTCATCTTGGTCTGCGATTTTTTTAATTTGTATTTATAGTCAAATTTATTATCTATTTGAGATTTTTAATTCATAATACATTATGTTGCTATTAATAATTTTAGAATAAAATATAACACTCAAAACAGTTTCCTTGAATTTAAAAAAATGCACAGTAATTGTTAATTATATATATGTGTGTGTGTGCACATTCACTTTGCTGAAAAATAATTTTATTATGTAAATTTGGTACATTAATTATCACTACAAATAAATATTTCCTTTAAAAGTATATTAATGAAAGGCTTATAATCCAATAATTGATAAAATTTCATAGACCTGATCTTAACATGAGTAGAAAATTTATTATTCATAATTGTGTAAGTTGCGCTTGAATAAATTTTTACGTATAGCTGCTATCCTAGCTATAGAGGGTGATGTTTAATCTCCGCGAGTTTTATTCCGATCTCCAAAATGAAAAAAGCGTTTGTCATGTCTTGATATTATAGCATACAGTTTACTGATGACTTCCATATTTCATGACGCATACCGTAAGTAAATTTTCTAATTTCTCATCTTCTTTTCTCATATCTGAAGTCAGTGCTCATAGCAGAAGCGATCTTTTTGCAGCTTTGCAGCAGCATCGCACTTATCATTTCTGTTGAGACCTATGTGACTTGAAACCTGACAGAAAATTATTTCATATCCCTTCAACAAAGGGGTTCAATGCTCTCAAAAAATTCTTGTCACTACAGTCTTACTAAAAATTTTTTCTTTGTTACAATTTCTGAAGGCTCTAATACACCTATTTTCTCCCTCAATATAAATATTACATTATGTATGAATCTGAGACTGAAACATAATGGAAGAATTAATTTTGTGTGATTGTTAGAAATATAAATTAAAATTTGATATATATCTATTTTTAGAAGTTAAATTTAAAAAAATAGCGAGCAAAATATATTAATTGTCAGTTTTAAATCCTTTTTAAAATTTCCATTCACTAGATCTATGGATTCATCTATAAAATCTTTTTGTAACAATAAAGTTGATCTATGAAACCAAGTAGAATTTTGTGTCGAGGAATACAAGTTTTCTCTTCAAATAACCAGATTATTCTTCGCAGGGCAATGCAACATTGAGTTGTTATCAACCAGAACAAGAATCTCTTGCAGGCTATAGGCTGCAAATAATTTCTACTTTCTTGATGAAACTTAAATCCACTCCAAAACAATTTGTAGTCTGTCCAGAAAATAAATTTTGGTTTTAAATTTTTCTTCGTGATTCCTTAATTTATCCATTGAACGTTGTACTGTTGATTTTTTTAGCGAAGCTTAGTGATGGATCTACTGCCTTATCGGTAACGATAGATATAGTAATATCTCCGGAGAACACTACCATTCAGATTGGACATGTAAAACATGTAATTACAAGGGTGGGGAATGTACTTTCATGCTTTGTAAATATATCAGCAAGTGATGTACAGTTTTGAAAATATTCTAAAATAGATAAATATAAAAAAATAAATTTACCAGTAAAAAATCTTTTTTATAAAAGTAATATATAAATACATTAAAAATTCCTTGTAAAATGGGTTAATTTAGTTATTGATTAGATATTGTTGTAAGAAATCCCTCTCTGAGGGTGTTGTTGTTGACCATTCGTGAACCATACCCTCGGTAAGGTTACCAATAACTTATAAACCAAACACTTGACTTAGACATTCTAAACTCTACTTATCGATTATGACCATCTGCGTGTGATCATATTGCTTTAAAGTTTGTACAATTAGAAAAGGAAGAAAAACAATCCCCAAATCAATAATTAAATTAACCTTTTTACATAATATTTTTGTCAGTGAAGTACACTCATTATGAGTACTTCAAACATATATTACGATTTCTTATTAGAAATAAAATGAATTTAATTTGTAAAGGTAACTTTTTTAAGTTTATATTTGTTATTGTATTAATCATTAAATGGAAAGGAATACGTGGTTTTGCCATTTGAGTTCCATTATGGCAAATGCTTCTTGTAATGCTATTTTAGTGGTAAACAATTAATTCTAGTTAAAAAATATTTTCCTATTTAACTATACGTTTTATTAGCGATGTGAAAGAAAAATAACTTTCTTGTTGCCAAATTAAAAGAAACATGGAATTGAATCTTTGCTATAATAACTACAATGAACATATAGTATTTGCTTTTCATTTACACCGAATTTCAGGACATATTGTTAAACTTATTTGTTGTTTCAAAAAATTGTCGGCAATTTTTTTTAGGAACTTACGTATTATTAATCAATTATTCGATATTTTTAAATGGAAAATATTCTGTGTTTATTTCTGCTTTAATTTAGTCGTAAAAAACACTTTAAAAATTATATTTAATAATATTATATATATATATATATATATATATAACATTTTATACTTTCTCATCATAAATATTATTCTTGCATAATGAAGATTTAAATCTAAACAATCTGAACGCGCACACCAAAGCCATAAATTCCTGTAAAATGTCTGCTGAATTTTGCTTCAGCCACTGGTCTCTTCAAATAGGACTTTCTGGGGGTATAGTACAATAGATCTATGGTCGCAGTGCTAGGTTCTTTTGGAACCACCCTATTTTAAATCTAATCTAATCTGTGTAGGTATAAATTTGTTCACCTAAGCAACTCTTCTCCTCTGGTGCAATCTGATGACATTGACGAAAGAGGAGCACAACAAGTCTTACTTAAATATTCTCTCTCTCATTCTTAATTTTCTATACATACTATTTAATCAAGGTAGTTAAGTATTCTGTATACTATACTTCTATAATTGACCTGCAGTTTATAATTAGTTTGAATTTTTTTATATATATATATTGAAACAATCACTGTCTTTTACCTTTGGGGGAAGTAGCCAGATCTAAGAATTTCTTTAATTATTGCAATCAGATAGCAGATTGCTCTTACTGGTAACTATTTAATTACCTTTTTAGTAATATTGCCAAATCCATAACTTTTGGTAATATTATCATATATTTATCCACGACTAATTGCTTTTAATGGGGACATTTTGATTAGATTCTTTTATTTTTAACCTTCACCGAGGAAATTACATCTACTGAATGTTTCTAAGTTAGCAATTATGATTTGCTATTTATTTTTAATTTTAAGAATCTACTTATAAGCTCTAGAATTAGATAATGGAAAATCTCATTATAAAAAAAGGTCATCGACCATGGGATGCACATCTCAACCACATCATTCGACCCATCGGATGTGTTAAGAAAATACCCCTTTTTCAAAGTCACAGCAATCTTAATTTTTGAATAAATCTTTGAGAAGAATATGAATCTTTGAGAAAAAAATCCTTGAGAAGGACTATATTAGTTCTAAATTACAAGAATATAAAGATAATATAGGAATTATATTAAATGTTTACACACAAGTATATGGTTAAATATTTTAGATCACAATTCAATTTTATTACATATGTAAAGTTTTAAATATTTTAAATCACAATTCTATTTTTTTGCACGCAATTACTAAAAATTATGGCTATAATAAATTTTCCATACCTCTTTCTAAAAGTATTTCAGGATAATTTATTATATAAACAATTAATCTATGATAAAGACATATTGATATAAATGAAGGAATTATGTTAAACCATAATTTTCTAAAATAATTTTTAACACAAGCTTTTGTTACTATGCGTAAATATGTACTTACAAGCAGTGGAGTAATATAATTCCTCATGATAATTCTATATACATATGCATTATCAGTAATATATGTGTAAGGATTATATTCATATATATAAATAATAAATTAAATAAAAATTAGCAGAAAAGCTCATTGAATATCTTAATCATATTATTCTCAATTAATTGATAAAATTCTTACCTAATCCATCTTATTATTAAATTTAAATTTTTAAATCTATCTCATTTTTAATATAATTGTCTTGTTTTCATAGTAATATTACTTTCAGTTTTTTTTCTGATAACAATATAACATATGCAACAAAATATCATACTTATTTAATTGTGAGTTTTAAATTAAATAATAAAACTAGCTAAATTTTAGTTTTTGATTTGTTCTCTGTGTGTGTGGGATTGGTGACGTTTTTTATAATATTCTTTCGCTTTCGACACATTTTCGAATTAATTATCTCATTTAGAGTATTACATAAAAAGCATATTTTATAAAATGATAATAATAAAATAAAAATTAAAAGTTTAACATGAATAGAACTTTTTACACTGTTGTAACAATTGTGAGGAATACAACTAAAGTTACCTGTTTTTAAAGCATTCTAATGTTTGCAATATTATAAATTAATTTTCTAGTCGGTCCATACGGTTGACTGGTAATTTCATGTACCTTGTGTAGAGACCGCCATTATGGTGGCAACCTATTAAACCACAGCTTGTTGACATGGCAATAAGTTGAAATTAAGAGTAATCCTGCGCATCCCAATAAGCGAAAACGAAATAAAACTTTAAAATAGGGAACACATAAACAAATGGAATCTCAAATTATTCGGTCACTCTTTTTGCTGGAAGTTCCAAAATGGTGTTCTAAATTTTTGACGAGTTTTGTGAAAAAACTCGATCCTATTCAATGCGATCTATAATCCTTAAGATAGCATAAAACTTCAAAACTGTTCTGTCATATTTTACTGGCAAGTTACCTTAAATTTAAAAAAAAAAAAATCATATGTAAGCAATGTTTATTTTTCGTTAAAATTGGTCCTTCAGAAAACAGTTCAACTTTCATTTTTATTCTTTGAGTATCTTAAGTAATAAATAAAAGATAAATGTGTTCCTACAGCAGTTTATTAAAATTTTTTGAATAATTTACAATGCAAAAGAAACGGTTATCATAAATCTAAAAGTATTGCTAATAAAAAATTTGCAAATTTTTTAAGAACTATTTGTAATACTGAGCCTCAACAGATTTCAGCATAAAATGTTTCGAATCACTTTTTACTGTTTGAAAATAAAATGTATAAATTGGGGATTTTTAATGTCATTCCATTTAGAATATATTCCATTCAAAAAGTTTATATTATTATATGATATTTTATTATAATTACAAGCAAACTTCATTATATTTCAAATAATTTTTTTATCACAAAGTTACTAACTCTGTCACATAGTTAATGATAGCGCTTTTCTGTACAATTTATTGATATAAGGTGTAATGTCTGTGTCACCGAAATTAAATGTGTAAATGTGGAACATACATTAATTTAGCAATAACTATTTTATAATAATAATCATTTTAGATTAATTTTGCACTATAGCGAATGATTAAAACTAGAGTTAATGAAAAAGTTATACGAAGTTAAAGCAAAAAATAATATCCATTATGAATACTGATCGGTGTCTCTGTTGTCTAGGAACCAGAGGTAACAAATCCTGCATAATCTCCTTAAGATTTCCTACGAAGGTAGCGGGATTAGCTGCACCTGTTGAAGGACTTAAAAATTCGCCAGGCAATCTGATTGGAGTTCCAGACAGAATTTTTACTGCTGTTGAGTGTAGTTCCTTTTTCCATGGGGCCCTGAAGTCTAGGTTTGTTGTTTTGTTTTAATGGCACAAGGTCCAGATAAGGACAAGCTGCGCCAACCTGAAGTCTAGGAGGATAGTAGGAAAAACCATACTTCATTGATTTGCATTGTAAGTCCTGATTGCTGCCTTTAGTTGTCTGTGCAATCTCTCTACTTGTCCATTTCGGGATGAGAGGTAAGAATTTGTTTGATGCCTGGCGGTATCCAGAAATTTAGCCAGAGCTTCAAACTGTGTACCCTGATCTATTCTGAATCGTAAGGGCTATCCAAACATGGAAAATCCATCCGGCATAGAAAAGAGATGCAACACATTTTGCTGATATATCCCCTGGGGGTAGGTTTTTGGCCACTTTGAAAAACGATCTACACATGTAAGACAGTAGCGAAAACCTTCTGAAAGAGGCAAAGGTCATACAATATCTATGTGTACATGCTCGAATCTAGCATTTGGTGGAATATATGTTCCCAGCTTGCTTTGTGTGTGACTTTTGAACGTTGAAAGGCTGAACATTGTTGTGGCCATGCTCTAACATCTGCTTTCATTCCAAGCCATACAAATATCTCCTCCACTAACCTGATGGTAGTATTAATTCCAGGATGTGAAATAAAATGCAGATTGGAGAATATCTTTCTATCTACTTTGGGTACAAATTATCAAATTTTTTCCATTGGAAGTTACATCACAATACAATTTAATGGCAGGATCTCCAATTGGTAAAGGTTGAAGTACTAGAGATGTTTTATCTGGATGTGATAAAAACGCAAACAGCTGTTTGTCGTTTTTCTTGTAAATGGCCATTTAATCAATACAAGACGGTGTTTCAATGGTTGTAATACTTATCCGAGAAGGGCTATCAGCAAACATTAGCAATTCCTTTCACACGTTGAATATTCTTTGTAAACTGAGTAATATAATCCAAATGGCGCAACTGTCTTGGCAAGCACTTGTCTTTTTTTGTTTAAAAGCAAAAGTAAGTGACTTGTGTTTGGTAAAGATGATGAATGGACGACCATTTATCATATGCCTAAAATATTTAACAGTCATGTATGCATCCAACAGCTCTCTAGCATATGTACTGTATAATCACGTTGAGGTGGTAAAAGATTTTCGAATAAAAACCAAGCGGATGCTAATCTTTATCAATTTATTGGTTCAGAGCAGTGCCCACTGCTGCATTCGAAATGCCTATCACGATCGCCAAAGGTCATTTAAAACTGGACGGTGAAGCAGTGTTGCCTCAACTAATTCATTTTTTCATTTTTTAAATGCCGTTACAGTTTTATCAGACCAATTTATCACGGCCTTGTCATTTCTTTTGGTGTTTTTCAAATATTCATTTAAAATAGCTTATGTGTGTACAGCTCTTGGGATGAATCACCTATAAAAATTAGTGATTGCAAGAAATAAGTAAATATCTTTCAGCGTAACTGGTTGTTGTGGAAAGTTCATAATCGCAGTAACTTTTTCTGGGAGTAGAGTGATTCATTCTGCAGTCACTAGATGTCCTAGAAATTCCACGGAAGGTTATCCTGACAAATATTTACAAACATTAAGAATTACATCATATTCTGAGATACTTTGCAAAACCTTTTTGTTAATTAATCAAGTGCTCATTTCCGTTTCTTGAAGCTACTAAAAGATCGTCAATATATGGCACACAAAATTCAAATTCAGTCAACACTTAATGGATGAAATGTTGAAATGCTGAAGTGGCATTTGACAATTCGAATGGCATAAACAAAAATTCGAGAAGTCCAAACGGAGTTATTACTGCGGCCTTTTACACATCTTCTTTGAGTACTGGAATCTGGTAATATACTTTGGTCAGGCCCAATGTGAAAAATATTAATTTTCCTTCCAAAACTTGAAAGTAGTCTTGAATATGCAGTACCGGGTACCTGTCGGGAACAGCCGGCAAAAATCACCACAAGGTCCCTAGTTCCCTTTCTTCTTTGGCACCATGCATAGTAAACTCACCCAACAGCTTTTGGACGGTTGGCAGATTCCAGAAGACACGAAAAACTCAAATTCCTGCTTTGCAGCTTTTAACTTATCCGTCGCGTCTTCGAAAAACCGGTTGGTCCAGTCGTTTGGAACCAATGTTCGACTCCATGAAGAATTTTCGTTGGAGTGGTATGAACTCCTATAATTGTTGGAAATTCCACCAGCAATTAGTGAAATTTAGTGTTCTTAACAATTACTTTTACGGAAGAATAATTTCCCACATATAAAGTTCTTTTTGTTTGTAATGTGGTCAATGAAACAAATTACCCTTTTTAATGTCCACTAAAAGTTCAAAATGGCGTAAACAATCTGCGATAATTGGTTGTACAGAAGCGACGATGAAAGGCCAGTTAAATTCTCATCTTAGTCCAAGATAACAGGCGTTGACCGAAAGTAGGAGTCGGTCCTAGCAAATTGTTGCATCCATGCAGTTTGATTGCTAGGATTATTAATGGAGATGGGATTAACAGATACATCAGCTCTAGTATTAATAAGATACTTAATAGAGCATGATTTGTCATTTAAATATAAACGCTGAATCATCGCCTCATCGTCACCCTTTCCCCTTTCTAATGGATGATGGCCCTTGTAGTTCTTCGCCTGAAAAGCACAGGAAGGTCGACACTTAGTTGGCCATTGTTGGAACTTCCTGTGGTACCAGCAGAGTTCAGGATTATCAGTTTGTCAGGATGGTCTTGCTGAACGTCGTTGATTTCGCCCAATTGAATGATGACGTATTTGAGCTTCTAGACGAGAAGTTTTTTCACTCAACATTGTCCGCAAATCTTGTTGATCTGCCACCACAGCACAACATTAACCGATGGTGTGTTACTTGTCGCCAAAATGCCATCAGTCAGTTTATCCAGTTTGTGACTTGAAATGGCTCATATTTGTTGTACACTGGTAGGCAATCTTTGTAAAAATAAAGATTTGAAAAGATCATCGCTGGTTTGCGTGCCAACTTTCCTTCGCATCTCAGGAAAAGTCTTGATAGACGTTGGTCACCGAGCTGCATGTCAGAAATCAGATCTCTTAGGCACTGTGCCTCCGAATCGGCAAATTAAGTACATAATCTTCTCTTAGTGTGATGAAAGGCTCAGCTTCTGACGGATTGAGGATATTGCCCTCAACAACTGCCAACTCTTTTGGTTGTAAGTCTGAGGGAACATGATGAAATTTAGTGATTTTGGTTGTTACTTCGGCTTTCGCGAATTGACTTTCCATTTACCAAAACCATATATCCGGGTTTGCTCTCGAAAATGGCTCTTTACTTTCAGCCATCTTTTTAACAGGAAACTCAAAAGATCATCAAAAATAATTCAATTCTATTCAAAACACATTTACCGCACAGAATCGCCGATGTTCGTAATACCTAGGTCACAAACTAAAGAGTGTTTCAATATCAAAATTTAATAAAATTTAATAAGTCTTAGAATTAGTTCATATGCTACTTTTAATCATACTACTAAATATTTACCAGCGTTAAACAACAAATATTACTGTTATGAAAATATTTAATTAACGTGTTTTATTTCATCGAGCATAAAAATTTTTACGATCTTTCGCAGTCGATTGCAGGGGTGAAACTGTCTAAAAAGCTTTTAGTGGAGACTGTTTTCTGAACACATTCTATATTCTTACGCGAGATGATGTATTCCTCCGAAACTGGTTTCGCTTCACTGTGAGACCACTACAGTGAGATACCATGCGTATATTCAACCAAATTAAAAGAATATCAAGATTATAATCAGAGGCCTTCCGAAGGACCAAATAATGGGTGATATTACAAATGAATTAATCGAGCATGTATCCATTATAAAGATCATCAAACAGATAACCCAGAGTGTCAGTACAGAAAATGTTCCAATTATTTTATTCCTACTCGCTGTCTTAAGAATTTACAAATCCAAAGAGATCTATTATATCCTTGTCACAAATATCATTCAGGAATTTAGAAATTTTAGAGCTAATTAAAAATTTTACCCTCATTTCTATTTTCTACAAAATATTCCATTCGTCATCATGAATTGCCTTACGATCATTTTTTCCATCAAAGATCCGGTGACAGCATCTAATGATAAAGCGGAAGAAAAGCACAGTATTCATGGAGCTGTGAATCTAACCGACAAAAAGGCAAATGCTTATGTCCATGTAGATCAGGGCTATCCAGACCAAATTTAATTTCGGGCCTATACAAATTACTGAACAGATTAAAGGGCCGCACAAATAAAAAACCCATTTTTTTACGGAAAGGCTTTATAACGTTTAATATAGTTACTATACAATTGATACATTAAATTGTATTAGTGTTTCATTAATTTATATTTTTTACAATCCTTTTAATATCAACATAAATATTAGTTGTTGCCAGACGCAGTACGAGTGTAACTGAGTTATATGACAGTGAAGATCTATATTTAGATTTTATAAAATTCATTGTGGAATACTGACTTTAACAAAGATAGGTATTGCCCATCATGGAGCCTATTTTTAAGCCAATATTGGTTAATTAAAAAAAAAAAAGAACGTTTAAGGCACCGCCCAGCACTAAGCCATTCATGTCATTTCGGAATGTAATAAAAAATCTCCATAGATCGCATCAATTTCACTTAAAAAATCTCAAAATTTTCTATGAGTCATAACTTTGTTTCCGCCTCTAATGAGATTTGTTATTCTAACCACAATTTTTATGGCATTCGTTTGGCGCTAAGACTTTCCACATAAGGCTTCCTGGTGTATGATGCAGTGAAACAAGTGCCAATTAATGCCATTTTCTTTAAGAAGTCCCGCGAATCCTGTCACTGTTCCCGTCATAGATTTTGCTCCATCAATTACTATGAAAGAACATTTTTGAAATCCTCCGTAGTCTATGACAGTTTTATTGACAGCAAGGTCTGCGCCTTTAGTTGTTCCGGGTAACGGTATCAAATTTAACATTTCCCCCGTAATAGTAAAATCTTTTGAAATCCAACTAATAAATAAAAATAAATAGACTGGTCGATGCTAATAAATTTGTCTGGTCGGTGCTTTCATCCAACCATATTGAGTAATATTGTATTCGCAATCCAAAATGCAATCACATAATTTTTTCGAAACATTCACCCATATAATATAATCGTCGCGCCACAGTTTTGTGAGATAATGCTACAGATTCAAAATTTTCCGCCAACTTTGACATGCAAGCCAACTCTGCACGAAACTGCGCATTTTTTCATTAAAATTCCCTCAATGAATTTTTTTTTTTATTTGACTAATAGTAAAGAAACTTCATAAGACGCAGAAATATCTTCATAATTCTAATAGCTACTAAACAACACTCGTTGCTTCAAATGACAGCCAATAAATAAACGATGGCCAATGTTGTTTCACTCTCTTATCGATTGACGTTTAACGGGGAACGTAATCTAGTAAATCAATCAGTTGCAATTTTAATTTCGAATAGGGTAGCTTTTGAAAACAGTGCAACTTCTGTTATTCTGCGCAACTGCCTTGAGTAGAGACAGACAATTGTGCGCCTTGAATAAGGCGTTAGACACGAGTCGGGACGGGATTCACAAATACGTACGTAGAAATACGATTCTATATTTTAGTTATTTATTACAACATATAAAAAATAAAATCATTCCAACCGACAAAATTTGAAAAAATGGAACAATTTATTCTTCCGTTATAGTATTAAAAACCCAACCGCAGGCGGAACAGAGATGGAACGCGGAGCTTGTTTTGGACAGTGCTGATGTCATTATAAAACTTGTAAATATAGCTTCCACATACGTCTTATACATGGTAGCTAGAAAACGAAAGGAAATTATAATTAATCCAACTGTAATGGCTGGAACCAATTTTTTTTAGGACTCGAGTTGTTAGATATTGATTTGATATAATGCTGAATGTGACAATTTTTAATTGGAAGAGATTTACCGTATCTTTTGAACTATTTTCAAGAAATTTCTTCGATTCCAATTTACTAAATTTAGTGTTATATCTTTTAGATACAAGCGATTAGTTGTAACTTTAGAAATGAGAAATAATGGATCATTTACAGTAATAGGTGGTGATTTTAACTGTAAACATAAAAATTGGAACTGTCGAGCTACAAACAGAAATGAAAATATCCTTAAAAATTATATGAAAAATGAAAATTTAACATTACTAACACAAGAAAATTTTTTTTATAGAAATTTAAGGAACTTTTTGAGCTCATGTTTTACAAATCTGCTTTTTGTTATTTCAGCAATATTAATTATAATTTATAATGTTATAACCACAAACACATGCAAAGGGCCATAGTCTTAACATTCAAAAGAATTTGCAATTTACACAAATATTGTAGTTATTAATTTAAAATTCTATTAATTAATGGCATTTTTAAAATTTAAATCGTCGTTACTGATTTAAACTAGCCTAAAAAGTGAATGTTTTGTCATGCCTTTTTTATTTTACTTTTTCTGTTGTTCATGTGCTATAGCTTGTGAATGTTTCACTGGTGTCTGTTTTGTAGAACCCTGGTATCAAGTACACCAGCCAAACACGAAACAGTTACGACATGACGTCACTCCAAATATTGACCAATGAAAGTTTATTTACAGTTTTATTTCCATTATTATTGTATTGCATATATATTTTCAAATTAAAAAAAAATAATAATCATACTTAAAACACAAAAAATATTGCATGTAATGCTCTGATTTAATTATCAGCAGCAAATATTATTGCTGAAGTATGTTTGGAAAGGGAAAAAAAAGGAAGAACAAACTTTAATTTCTAAAGCACATTTCTCAATTACCCATGTAACTTATTTATATATAAATTAGAGTTAACAGTACTTCTTTGAAATGAATTTTTAATCTATGAATTATAAACTAAATTGTGAAATCATTTTATAAAATTTTCTTACAACAAATACTTATGTATTTACACTATATTAAAAATCTCAATTTATATATGTATGTATATAATTACATTTCCTTTCATAGCCTGTTACATGATATTTAAATAAAAACTAAAAAAAATACAAATAAATTTATTCATCATATTAAAATTCACGTATTTAATGCATTGATAAAAGTAATAATAAATACGAGTATAACAATAGTATTCAAATTAAAGTTTCTGCAGTGATCTAATTGAAGTTTAAATTAAAAACGTTTTATTAATTTTTATTAAAAACTAAAAATATTCAAAATATTTTTTTAATTTTAAAAAGCAGTTTTAATGAGAAAGATTTAAATAAAATGAAAATAGTTCTTAAAAATCTGGTGAAATTTTACCAGAGATCTTTATATAATTGCTTTTTATTATTTTTACTACTCACATAGGTTCTACAAGCACCTGTAACCTATTGAAAAATATATAATCAAATAAATAAATATATATTATAAAATAAAATTCTAAAATATTTTGACCAATTAAATTTAACTTTGAAAACATTCAATGATAAATTCTTCAATTTCTACAGAAAAATTGAATTTTATATTGTTATACAAGCAGAGCGAATTAAATAAATGTATAGCTCATAAAAAAAAATGCTAATTACATTTGATCATAAGTGACGTCATTTCTTGGATGGCTGGTGAACCACAATGTCCCCAGGCGCCGATGTTTTTGAATTCGTATATAAAACAATTATGTTTGAATTATAGATAGCGTTTTGCTAATTTAGTTTTATGTTTGAAATATATATATATATATTACTTATTAATTAAAATTGATCTAGGTCTGCGTTTATCTAATTCTTTCTTTTGGAGGTCTGAGTTAAGGAGATTGACACACCATACTACTAACAGATAACATCTATAAAGTAGATATGGCAAAAGCTCTATTTTTGGAGTTCTGAGTTAAGCCGCCTTGAAATAGTCAAACCTTTTTACTCTCATTTTCTACTGGACCTGGGAAATTAAAAATCCCTAAATTTGTATTATTCTTTTTTTCTCTTATTTGAGTCAGGAGCATAAAACAAGCATAGCACCAAAAGTTTATAATTTATTAATATCATAAAAATCAGTGCTGGAGGTATAAGTTCAATTCGAAGAACTTTGAAAATATTTATATCAGCTTCCCCCTTCATGACTAAAAGAGCAGTTTTGGATTTGAAAGTGGAAGGTTATTCACAATTTTTAGGAACCGCAGGTGGGCAGCCTCCTTACGATTATCACCGCATGTCCATTCTAAGACTTTGTTCCATAAAACCCAAACAACCTGTCTTCTGTCGAAGCGAGTTTGAGATTACAAATAAATTTTGTTTGTAATTGAATCAAAAGTGTTAGAAACGATCAGATTTCCGACACAAGCATAACCCACAATTAATACGGCTAAAATGTATAAATAAAAGGATTACAACATGCTGATTGTTATGACAAATTAACAAAAAATTAAACTATTAGATAGTGCGTTATTATTTTAATATTTTTTCACGTAAAGTCAAAAGATTAAATGAAAAACTACGATACTATTTTTGGCTGGTTTTTAAAAGTGACATCGAGGCAAGCAAAGACAGTAAGAATTCTGCCATGAACCGAGTTTTCTTTCCTGTGTAGAATAAAATTCATTTATATTCCATTAAGACTAGTATGTGATTACGTATGCTTGAATGATGCTATAATATGATATTGATTTTACAAATTTTTGTTTCTTAAAAAATTATGAAAAAATGTTCTATATATTAGGATTGACATATATTTCTGAAAAGCTTCACTCGCGTGAAAATAAACAATGAATAAAGATGCAAGATCTGATTTAAATGTGCAACTTCAACCTTAATTTCAAATAAATTGTAGGAAAATGATTCTAAATTAAAATCTGCTTTCAGTAGAGCGATATGAAATTAGTGCAATAAATAAAGTGAATTGCAATCTTATATTAATTTCTTCTATGATGCAATATTAATTAATAAATGTTATGTTTTTAAAAGTAACTTCGCAATCATTTCAAATATTTTTGTTTTGACCAAAACACTAGGACACGGTAGTTACCTCGGTGTAAAAAACTTTTCAGTCGAGCCATGATTATAAAGAAAATGCATTTACTTATTTTTTTAAAAAATTAAAGTAAAAACTAAAGAGATAGTGTAACAAAGTAATTTAAAAAATCGGCACAGAAAAGCAATATATCCTGTGAACAAATGCGTATTGGAAAGCAAACAAATCGCATATACAGCTTGTAAAATCAATTCCAGTTGATAATATCCTGTTGAAAAAGTTCTGACAACTGAAATTGCTTTAAAGGACAATTTTACTTTTAAGCACATTTTTCAATATAGAGAAATTAACTTCTTACAACGCAGTTAAAATTAAAAAAAAAAAGTTTTAGGCTGATGACCTTATTATAACGAATTCTTACACCATTTATTAAGTATGCGAAATTTGGCCCAATGAAAACCATTATTGCATCTTCGCGGTCAAAGTATCGTCCATTCTCAAAACTACACATATACTTACAGAAATGAGAAATCAAACAGCATGATAATTAAGCATTTTCCAAATATTTAAGACTAATTCTTTTAAAATAGTCATAGAATATTTCTAACTACTCTGGAAAAGTCCAAATATAATTTTATTAGACAACGGGTGAAAACTTCCAAATCCTAAAAAATTATTAATATTTTTCCGATAACCCTTAAATTTTTGAAAGAATTAAAATCAAAGAAAAAAATATCCGACATTAACATGCCAAACAATTGATTTTAGATAAAAATTTGTGACGGTAAAGGATAATTTTTATCAAAAAGTAAACTCAGGAAAACATACTTAAAAAAAAAAATAAATAAATAAAATAAAATTAAATAAAAAAGTAGAAGAGTATATTATAGGCAAGTTAGTTTGAGGGGAAAGAGGTATAATAAGACGGTTATATATATATATATTTAAATATTTATAAATCAATCAGTAGTAAATAAGTCACTTAATAAAATTTAAACTCTAATCTATCGAAATGGCAATCATTTCTTTTTAATAATCCACAGCTAAGTGAAAGAATACAAAAAGTTGCTATAAGTAGTCATTGCGAGAATCCTTTTTATTGATATAATGAACAAAGAGCAATTACATAATTATTCTCTATTGCAAAGGTTTTGGATAAAACCTTTTTCTAATGTGTGTGTGAAAGGGAATTTAAATTAGAAAATTTTTTTTCCAATGGCAGATTGTAGACAGTTACAACTGCAACATAGTATTTTAATCTGTTGTTCCCTGATACCGAAGGTACCGGCCAGAAACAGCGACCTCTTAGCCGCCGAGGCGTTGCCCCGTGTGCACCACAAGGGGTGGGCCACCACCGCACCCTCACACATGCCATAGGGACACGTTTATAGGGTAGGAATCATTCATACTTCATTCACACACACAAGGAAAGGACAAGATAGAGAGAGAGAAAGTACATCCATGCCTGAACCGGGATTCGAACCCAGGACCTTCCTATCCGTAGTCAGGCACGCTGACCACTAGACAAATTGATCGGCTAAATTAGAAAATTATTAGATAAAAATTATAAATAAAAATAATTAAATAAAAAAGTTTTTACAATGATACAGGAATAAAATATTTATCAAAATTATTCTAGGCTAATCTTTATATTATGCATTGTTTGATTAAATTTTTAAAAGAGGCCCAGTGTATACTTAAATTTAACATTGAAATTCCCATCATAAAAGGAGGATTTGTATTGCAAAGGGAAATATTTCAAAGCATTGAACGTTCTTTCTTTTTTAACCATTAATAGTTAACAATTATTTTATATTTTTTACTATTGTTATTTTATGAAAAATGAGATTTTGCAGTAAAAGTCAAACTGCATTATCAGAATAGTATCAAAAATGGTTGTAATTATTAATTAATAATAATAAAAGTAAAAAGTACTTAAAAATTAAAAAAAAAATTTAAAGAATACTTTAATATATTTTACTGTAAAAGTGAAAATAAAATTTTAAACAACTTAAATTACCACTTTAAAATAAATACTATTAATTAGATAAATAAATATATCTAATCAAGATGACATTTGTGGTTAACTGCATTACATGGGGTTCATGCGTTTCTTCAGCTGAGAAAAGCTGATATGTGCCTGTCTTTTTATGTACCTACTCATAATCAATCAATCATTGTCGTCATCATCACAAAACGGAACACTGGCAGTCTTAAGTAATTCAGAGAACTTCGTTAATTTTTTTGCAATTAACTTTAGTCATTTTTTAAATATAAAAACACTAATATCTGTATTAAGTGGTATTCATTTCATTCACAAATCATTAATAATTTTAGTCAATGTATATGAGCAAATTTTCAGGGCTGATTTCAACTCAGAAATTAATCGCCAGCATTAATTTTCCTTTCATTTTCTACATTAAAATAAAACAAGAGGAAAATGTTCTAATATATTGTTTGAGTATTTTTTTTAAATTTTAGTTTTAAAATATGGATAATTTTTTCAAAAACTATATGAAAATAAATTTATGTTTCACAAATTAATTTTAAAATTCTAAGATTAAATTAAAATGACTGATTAAATAAATTAATTAGTAACACAATTCTAAAATAAAATTGAAAATGCATTTTTTAAACTAAATAATTCATCAAAATTTAAGGGATCAGTAATAACCTTTTAATAGGATAGTACTGTATGCTAAGTTTGCTGATATACAGTAATGGCGAATCTAGTTTTCATCAGAATAATTTGTATTTTAAGGTTATGTCATTCAGCTTTCACAAAGAAATTCATAACTCAACAAAGCAAATAGAGAAAAAAATTTCAAATTGGGACCTTCTGAACATATTGTTAAAGCAGTCATTATTACATGATTTAAACGATCTTCAAACAATGACAGATAAAATGAGAGTTTTAAATGTTAAACGTTTAATAAAATCTAAAATACAAATTATAAATGTTGAGAATTTTTAATTTACATATAATTTTTCAAAAATACTTGATAGACGCTTAGGAAGATTTTTCAAACTTTGAAATTCATGTGCATCAAAAATTGAATTCATGAACAGGTTAAAATAATGAAATTTCTAATTAGTTTGTGCAAACAAGAAGTTTCCAGAGAAATTGGACTAAACTTTTGAGTACTCAAATGAAAAAAAATATAAAATCAGGAAATATGAAAACTTCCACAACACAGGTGAAAAAATTAAAAATCTCAAGAAAGATGCGACATCTTATTTTGTTTTAAATATTTTCAAACCATTTTCTAAAATTACAGAAATTCTATTCTTGGACATGATTAAGATTTACTTTTTCAGGGACAGTTATATTTATTCAATAATGCAGAAAATGATCAATGAAAATTACATTTACAAACACAAATGTACATGGAAAACATTTAAAAATAGACTTTTTAAAGACAGAACTAGCACTTTCTGATTTGAAACAGTATTGTATAACTGACAAAATCATCAGAACCTTAGATTCCATCCATAAGTTTTTGCTGAATTTCATAAGACTTCTAATTTGAAATCACAAGTTAGTGTTATACTTGATTTGCTCATACATATAACTAGACTTTATTTAACAATAATACTAACTGAGTAACTTACACAGTAAAACAAGCTAAATGTCAAATATTTTTATCAAATCATTATCATACTATCTTGTCTACTGATATAAGGTTGTTAATATTGTTAAGTAACGTTCAGTAAACTATTGTTTTCTAATCAACTTGTATTTTTACTTTGAATACCCAATTACACAAAATAATTTACTTATACATCATGCTTAATGATATTCAGAATTTCTAAAAACTTTTTCATTGACGAATTAATAATTGCAGAACAAAATTAAAAACACAATACAGTCTTATTTTAAAATTAAAAAAAAAAAAAAAAGTTTTCAGTTTTATTATAATAAACCTTTATAAGTAGTAAGCGCTATATTTGCAATAATCCTAGAAAAGTGTAATGAAACTGCTAAAATATATTTAGATAAAAAAAATGAGTTTTCAAAACTTTTGACCAAAAAAACTTAATTTTGACACTGTTTGAAAACATATTTTCAGTAACTAAATTGTATTTACAGTATCAAGTACTTTCTTTTTAAATTAACTAATGGAATTACGGCACTTAGTATCTTTTTTCACATTTGGTCACTAAAATATCAAATTTAAGAAGTTTCAATAATTGTTTTAAAATTAATTGTGCATTTAAAATGATTAAAATGTTGAAAATGAATTTGGACTCAGTGGTGGATAAAACTGCAGACAATTTTTAAAATCTTGCTTTTTTTAATTTAGGGAAGAAAGTTCATAAAATTTAACAACTATACCCTTTTTTGAAACATTTTAGATTTAGAAGAGTTTAATCCAAAAAGTTCATCATGGTCAAGTGATAACAGCATAATGTTCAGGTCAAAATAACTTAATTTTTATATTAGACTCTGTTTAATAACAAGTGATGCAATTCTGGCATGCACATTTGTTGGAATAGGTGCTAGGAAATTTTTAACGCTTTCCTTCTTAGCGACAACTTAAGGCTCTGCTAGACCTCCGTTGGGGAAAATCGAATCCTATGGATAATATTTTAATGTTTCACAAGTGCTATTTTCATGATAGAAACTTCCGGTCTTCTGCAAATTACAAAAAAAAGAGCTACTGTCATTTCGACGTCCATTTTCAGCGTTTAAAATTTTTTCAAATATTTTTAAAATGTCAAAATATCTCCATCCAAGTAAATTTTAACCAAATTCTAATTTCATTGAGGTTGTACAAAATTTGTTTAAAGATATTTCATTTTTTTCTCCGTACAGTTACAAAATGAACATTTTTGTTTTTTTAAGCTAAAAATATTTTTCATTGCATTAATATTTTGATACGAATTTTAATTACAAATCAAACTCATTCTTATTTCTGAAAATCCACCTCTGTACACAATGCCACCTATGAAACTGGTAAATTTTTCTAATTTTGTTTTTATCAAGCCAGGGGAAAATATCTAATAAAACAACTGAAGAGTTTTAAAATCTTCAGAATTAAAGTAAATTTCACTACACATTTTACACCAGAATATCAAGTTTTTAAAAAACGTGTACTTCTAATTATAACTTAGTTAATTTTATTTATATAGAGGAATAAAGTTAGGGACTTGTGAGATGAAAGATAAGAGATGAATCGCTCTTTCAAGCTCTAAGTAATTCTAATTATATAAACTAGATGTAATGATTATTATATAAATAATTACAGTTACAATATTTTTATGAAAATTACGATACGACTATATAGATAGATAGAAAATCGTAACGTTATTTTCATAAAAATATATATTGTAACTGTAATTATTTATATAATCATTTCATCTATTTTTATATAATTAGAATATATATGTGTGTGTGTGTTAGTTTAAAAAAAAAACTTGAAAATAATTAAATATTTTTATATTGAGTTAGTTTTGACAATAATAGTTTTTAATTATTTGTTGCATTCATATTCAAAAGCATCTTAAGTCAATGGATCAAGTCTCATAAAATCAAATTGAACCAAGGTACTTAAGAAAATATATTTTTAATCATTCATATAGTATTTGAGGTTTTATTTGAATTCTGATAATCATTTTTGACCATTTAATTAGTAACTTTAAAATCACTCAACATTTGCAATTTGTCTTCATATATTTTAGTGCGAATAATAAAAACCGAACTCTAAAATATAAATAAATATTTTCTTTAGAATCACTGGCAGCTCATTTTCCATAAGACAGCAACAGATAATTCCAGTGTCAGTTCGTTGAGCATTTGTACTGACCCAATTTCCCCCACCCCTATTCTAAGAAACCTGAGGGTAATTTGAGGTAAACATCTGTTAGGAGCAAATTTAAAACTCTCTTTTTGGCTGTTTTTATGGCGCTAGTACTTTAATTTTTCACGATATAACGCGCCAATTCTGGCAGACTCCCTAACTTCAAAGGATTGATTGACAAGCAATTTCAACCGATAATAATGTTTGGGATACTCCCCTCTACAAGCTTTGAGAACTAACACCAGATGGGGCGACAAGACAACAGAAGTTCTTACGTAGGTCTGAAAGAGCCTTAATAAGGCCTATTTATGAAGTTTCATGATGTTGTGTATATGATTACTGTTATTGAATAACAATTATAAATGATATTTTAAGTTACAATAAGGTATTATTTTTTTTAATTGCGTTGTGTATTTATTACTTTTTCTACCCAGTTCCAATCCTGAAAAATAGAAGCAGAAATTGGCTTTGTTTTAATAATTAAAAATTTCTTTTTATTCACTTATAAAGTAACAAAACTATTTAAACACATATAACTCAATTACTTATATTATTTCAATATTACAACTTTGCTACCAACATGATTCAGCATTCACGTGGAGTTCATAATGATACTAAATTGCTTAAAGTTATACTCATATTATTACTTAAAGCTATAAAATAGGTGGTACCACATTAAAACTGGCTGGAAAAACATTTAAAAAAACATTAACTTACGTACAAACAGTGACTAGGCCGGCCTATTTAGACGGCTTCCAAAAACCTACTTGATTGCTAGTACGACGAGGCTTCCTTCATCTGGATCGTAATTTCAGTTTCATCGGAATAAAACTACATTGACCTTTTTCTTCTTCAGATTTTAATTATATTTAAAATATGTAGGCTTTTATTATCTGGAAACTTCAATTTTTCTGCTAATCGAATCCACTAAAGCGTCGGGCTTGAATCACACACTAATAGGGTCCCTTTTTGAGGCGATGTCTTGCAGTCTTTTTTTTTTCTTCCTCTTTTCTCTGGCGATGACAAGTCCCTTCTTCTCCTCCCCTCACTTTCGCCTTGCGAAACCGGTTTCCTTCAAATCATTGTTAGGCCATCTCAATTCGTCAATATGGGGGAGGGGGATTATAGAATATAATAAAAAAAAAAGGACTTCCAGTAAGAAAGAAAAAAATGGGTTGTTTAATTTGTAAAAATTATCCAGCCAGTAAATACAACAATGAGGTAGAGGTTCAAATGCCTTAAGCATTTGGCTTTTAGTTACCAACTAGGTGGGATCAAATACTACAAATAACTATTATATAAAATTTTTGATTATCTTTTAGGATTCTGAACCACTTCAAACATTCAAGCCCAAGGTAGGATTCAAACCTATAAACAGGCCTTTTTTGTTTGTGGCACTTTTCTTAAACCTTACAAGCATGTAATTTAATATTTCACCAGTGCATTTAAAACTGATTTCTCAAAACCATAATTGTTATGATAAACACTTATCAATGGAGAATTCTAGAATTAAATCTTAGAATTACTAGACTATTACAATAAGCTAAAAAATAGTAAGTATCACAGAATTTTTAGAGTCACATTAAATTTTTTAGAAATCAATAAAAACAATGTGAAAACGTAAACAAAGAATTTCAAAGTAATGTTTTCTAGTATGACAATATAAATTATCATTTTTTAAAATACTTTAATTTGAATAGTATCAAACTTTCAAAATTTATTTACAAAACTATGAAAACATTCAGTGACAAGAAAGTCTTGTAAATTAAGCAACTTAAACTTTCATTGGTTTGGTGTAGTTGTCACTCTAAGGTCTGTTTTTTTTACACAGGAGGATCATTTAAATTAGGATTTATAGTTTATAAAGTGAGTTCCAATGCCCTTACAATAATCCGTGAATGAGTTGGAAATCAAATTTACAAATTGTTAAATCTGAGGTCAATTAATTTTAATGGATCAACTAGACATTCATTCACCATCTTGGAAAAATAAACTTTAATGAATGGAGTATATTATGAAAAAATAACTTTCTAAATATACTTCAATCATTTCAGTTACACTTTTCAATGTTATTGTAGAAAACTTGGAAAATGTGAAATTTTGGAGTTCTAAGAGAATTTACAAAAATTTGTCAGAATGTAGACATTCTTCTAAATTATTATTGTAAGTAGTAAATAATATAAAAATAAGTATGCCAAAAGTTAATGCATTTATAAGTGGTATTTGATGTACAAAATGTACAGTATAAAATTCAGTTTTTTTAATAAAACACACATCTAGTGTAAGACAAACATGTATTTTTAAGTTTTATTTATTTTAATAATATTCAAAATGAGACTTAAAATTTAGAATTTATAAGGTTTTATTATTTATGTGTTATTAGTAATCCAGAGTAAAAAATTATTTAAAAAAATTATAATCACAATATAAATTTTAATTTACACTATATCTTTCCCATCAATTTCAATGTTATCATTCGATTATTATAAGCACCTTTATTTTTACATTTACCAATATAAAAAAAATGGATTAGATTTCTACAAAATATAATAGATAATAATCAGAACACAATTTTAGAATTAATTAGAGAAACAAGATTTTGAATAAAATGAGCTAGTTTCATGAAATATGGAGATTAAGTCAATAAAATCACAATAAAAACTTTGTACATATAATTCCTAAGCAGTAAAGTAATGAAACATATTTTTACAAACAAGAAAATTCAATAAGATTATACAAATCAAATTAAGCTTTTTTAAGGATAGAGAATTATTAAAACATGCACAAAAAAGTTATATAAGTTAGTTTCATTACATAGAAAACTATAAACTTATATCACAACCACTTTTATTTTATAAATTTAATAAAAAATCAAATATTCATATTCTTCAGATTAAAATTGAAACATAAAACACTCAGATGATAATAAGATACTCGAAGCAATAGATATGCTAATACTTACTTAAATGATAAATCAATTATTAAATGAAATTATTGCAAAATAATATAATAATGTATTTAAAAATAAATTATTCAAAATATTAGCATGATGAATGAAACTTACATACAAATTTAAAAATCAAGCAACAACTAAATTTATACAATTGTATTCAGGCAGATTCAAATTAAAAATATGGATATTTATTCAAAGTAATAATTAAAAATGAATCAATAATAAAGTATGATAAAAAAATTGGAAGGGCAAAATTGCTTTGGGATTGAATATAGTTCTCTCTCACACACACACGCAATACATGTAACAATACCTTTTTAATATACACACTATAAAATATCACATATAATTTATTTTATAAGCAAAGCTTTGAAAATACTAAAATTTGATTGTATTAAAAATATAAAAGTAAAAAATAAAAAAATGCAATAAAAAATAAAAGTTTTGTGGATAGTATAACCAATAGTAAAATTTCATTTGTTTAACACAGAATTTAATTATATATATATATATTTATTAAAAAATTTTACATCAATACATTTGTAAATTTTAAAATCAATTAATTAATCTTTCAGAAATTTATTTATTTGTTAATTAGTGACTAAAAACAAAACAGATTTTTTATTTATTAAAATTATTTATAAAGCACATTCTTCAACATTATTCTATAAGAATGGAACCATAAATTTTTAAAATACAATTCAAAATTTTTTTTATCACAAAACATACTTATAACATGAAAATAATCAAAATACATACTCCAAACATAAATATTTTAATTTATTCAATAAAATAATTTTTGCATACATAAAATTCACTATAAAATATTTTCCTAATATTCACAGTAATAATATAAATTTTATACATGAATAATAATTTTATTTACAAAATCTGAATAGTAATAACATATTGAAAAATATAAATTATAATTAAATTATAACAATTTCAACTAAAAAAAACCTCTTCAATAACACACCATTAAATAAATTACCTGATTACATTAAAAAAAATTAATATATTTGTTAAAATTTATATGCATATAGATAATCTTCATCAGCAAATTAAGCTATTTCTTTGGGGTAGTGAATTTCTGTTGGAATAAAACAAATATTTTAACTATAAAATGGCATAAATAAAAATAATGAAATATGTTATTATGGGCATTTTTAAAAAATACAATAATAATAAAATAAATGAAAGAATTTAAAATTGCTCAAATCCAGTAATTAAGAAAATATTTTAAGACTTAATTTTCTGATATGCAAACACTACTTTATTACAGATAAAAAAAAAAAAAAAGTAATGTGTTAACATATCAGAATTTTACTAAATATTCTTTCCCTTATAAATTTCAATAAGCTATTTTGAAAAATTAAATAAAATGAAATTTGATGGAAAAGTATATAAAATAACAATACCATTAACTACAAAATTGCGATATCATTAATTCATTTTTCGTTCCAGACATCACCAAACATAGAACTCCAAATGCATAAATGTTCAAGAAATTCTGAGGTTTAAATATGCTATTTTACCCATAAAATGTATTTAATAATATAATACAAAAATGATAATACATACAAAAGTTCTTCAAATAATATATTTAAAGAACTTATCTAATAATAAAGAACTAATCAAATAAAGTAAATATTTATGTATTAAAATAGATGAATTTTTAATTTAATCCTAGTCTTAACTACAATATTTATAGGTAATATTGTTGTTCCAATAATGATTGTTGTATGTTATCAATAAAATATTAATAATGATTCGATTTACAGTATGGGCAACTGTTTCTAGTAAGAGCATTGTTATAGATTAGAACAAACACACACATACAATACATCCACTATAGATAGTAAAATGTATATACCTTGTCAATATTAATGCTATGGAGTGCAAATTTGTGATTCATGGCAACTTGAAACAATCAAAATAGCTGATTACAATTAAATGATATTATAAACAATAACTTTGCAACTTAAAATCAAATACAACCTTGATATCACATAAAACATGATAATTAACAACATATAAATACATAGAAAAGTAATTAAAATATAAAATAGTACTGCTAACAGCAGCACCACATTAGTTTGTTTACTTATCCTACATAAAATAATATTTGATATAAATTTAGAACTACAAAATTATTTATTGCAATTATATATTGCTTTATATAGATAAAAAAAATTATACTTTGTAAAAGGTAATGAAAATATGAAATATTAAAGATACTTATTGCTTCATATTTTTATTCCTACACGTATATAATATCATAAACTATTTTACTAGTTTTAATTATGCTATTTTAATTACTCCTGTTTCATGTCATGCGCATATATTTTCCGAAAAATTAAGAACCCTCAATGTTGATTATGCACTCAAATAAAAACTGTTAAGTGATAATTAGTTAATAATGGAATAAATTCATTTAAAATGAGCTAAAGAATTTTCTCCAGACACTTTCCATATACCTAATTTTCTCAGAAGCATGTAAGATTGATTCGTTTCATCGTCATTCAACAATAATTTTTTGAAAATAACGGTGCAAATAACAACTAGAAATGTTTTATAGACTAGACAAAGGCCAATGTAAGTTATGATGTGTATCAATTACAGAGGAAACAGAAAATGTACATACAAGAATTCAATGAGGTATGAATGTTATATTGTTTTTGATTATAAGTTTAAGCAGGCATTTTTTATTGGTACAAATTAACATTGTGTTGAAAAATCATGAAAACATTGTCATATATACATTCAAGCTGCATTATATAAGTAACTTAAGAAAAGAAGAAAATTATTCTTTTGCATATTTTTGATAACAATGAGTTTTTGAGCCAGCCATGTTTTTCGAGAAAACCAGTGTAACACATATCAACATCAAATAACTTAAGTCTACAGAGGAAAAATTTTAAAATCCTGTTATGGGCTGTGCTATGCAATATTAATTGTTTTACATCAATAATTCCCTGCATTATTTAAAAATGACACTTTTCCACCTAGCCTCCTAAGAATGCCTGTAATTTGTAATAAAGGTAAAATTGACGAAGTTAAAGATGATCAAAAAGTGTATTGGATGACTTCTTACAAACTGAAATAAATTTACTGACTTTTTAAAGCTACTGAGTGAGAGAAAGTGAGGAATGTGATGTTCTTGTACTTGGATTTTACTATGCATTCATAACTGTTGTGACTGAAAATGATTTTAATAAATCAATTTTTTTAAAGATTTTACTTAATGATTTTATGTATTTATAACTAAATATTTAAGAGTATGTATAACTAATGTTATAAATATATCATCAGAATAAAAAATGAAAGGTTAAATATAGCAAAGCTGTTTTCAGAGATACTGTTAGCAATAATGTAAAAACTAAAATTTCTAAAAATACACTTACTTTAGAATATGTTTTCATTTTTAGTCGATTCTGTAACATTTGCTCCTTTTTTTCTTTTAATAATTTTTGCCTTTTCACTTCTTCTAAATTGTTCCATAGCCTTAAAATTAACAATTAAAAACATAAAACAATAGTAGCAAATATGTTATTCAATAAAAGATAAAATAAATATACCTTTTAGTGCGAGATTTGTATTCTTTCTTGGGTGTTTTCTTGGTTGGATGCATTATTTCTGCATAAATTATAAGTTACAATAATTATATGCAAGTATTTAATATTTTATGAAATTAATTATTCTAAAATAATTACTCCTGGAATGAAAAATAGGCACATAAATAAATATATGCATATAGTTAAGGATGCTGAAAACATTTCTCAACACTGCCAAATTCAAAGAAATAATGGTCAGTTTTTGAAAACTTAATTGTTAAACAAATTTACAGTGTCATTTTTAAAGGTTGTTTGAACAGGAATAATTGAAAATGCAATAAATGAAAAAACTTTTCTCCCTACTTTTAAAGAATGACAATTGAAAAGTATTTGGTGTACTTCCAAAATTTAAAGGAATGTTATAAAATAATTAATTAATTAACACTAAATTTAATAAAAATTTAAAATTGTGTAATCCTTCTTGAATTTTTAATAATTTTAAAAAATGCAATTGGAAGCCTAATTACATAAATTTATAGACTTCGACTTCCTTATAAAGTAATTTATAATAATCAGATTAAACATTTGCTAAATAAAAGATTATCAATTTAAGAGTATCCACATTTTTTTTTATTATTACTCTTAAATCTGATAGATGTAACAACTATTCTAACATTAGTATAGTTTGAACTTTGTTTAAATGTAGGAAAATTTTAAATACTGTTGGACCATTACAGCTTTATTTATAAAGTAAAACAGAAATGGAGACACACACAACCTTTTACTTACTCCTGTAATCATTTTATTCATCGAAAACATAATTTAAATTAAATTTTTTAAAATTATTATTCCTTAAAGCAAACGTTGAAAATACATGCCACTATTTCGAATGGAAACCTAAACATGAACATATTTTTTGACATGCTTCGTAAAGTAATTCATGTTATTCATCAGATTTCTTCTGTTATGATTTGTTTGAATTTATCGATGTTTGCGGTATTTCTCATAAAAACTATCGTTGGAAATATTATCATAAAAGCTATCTTTATAAACAAAAAATCCAATGTAGAGACCTTGGTGATCAAAGGCCTACTGAAATTAAATAGTCACCAAAGAATTTCTTAACCATTTCATTTGTTAGGTTTAATATGTATGAAGTGGCTGTCGGGCTGAAACCAGCAATAATGGTCCGGTATCTGTATAGAAGCAATAAAAGCTTGAAATGAATCCAGGTACACATCAGAATTGATGACTTGCGCAAGTGACTATTGAATCATTATTAAAATTCAATAATTAGTTCATGTAAACAAATTTTATCATTGCCATAATCTTACCAAATGAGTTTTCAAAATTAAAACCATCGAAAAAGTAGCAGATTTTTTTCAAAACATTTGTAGAGAATCAAATTAAAAATTACTAATGATGTACATACACATTAATAATTAGAAACAATTTTTTTTTTTTAGAAAAAGGGCACTCGAACATTTAATATAAACACATTAAAGTAATGATGCTGAAAGTCTTGATAGATATATTATAGATGTGGGGAACACATAAAATTTTTTTTAATTGATCACCCTGTATTGAATATCTACAGTTTTACTTGCATAATTCATTTTATGATAGATAATTCAAGGGATATAATTTTTATTTCCCTTATTAATCTTATATTGCATCAGCATAACATATTTAACATTTGATTAATTTTTATATTATTTTATAAACTTTGATTTTCTAGAAATAACATGAATTCATTTTTGGATATGAAGCACAGATGTACAATGTATATCTGTTTCAAATACAGAAAATTACAATTAATCATCAGTAGACTTTTAATTATATAAATATTTTTGAAAAGTTTTGAGGCTACTTATCACAAGAAATACTGATGTAAGCATAACCTTAGAAATTTATAAACAAAAAATAGTTGTCCAAATGGATTAAAATAATATAAGCAAGTTTAATAATAATATGGATTATTAAGAAGATAGTTAAGTGTTCTTTATTATTTTCATTTAATTATGATATGAAAGGAAAAAAGACAAGTAAATGAATTGAAATATATATTGATATTGTTCAACCAGTAAGAAGTACATTGTTTTACAATAGCCATTTCTAAAAGTTCCAAGTCTTTTTCTTTAACAAACTAATCAAATCATAAAATTTTAGGTAGCAAAAACTTTCCAATCTAAAATTATTTTCATTTCCTTCCTTCACATAAATCATTGGAAATAGTAGAAATTTGTCAGATATTTTCAATTCTCAGTGTAAAATTTTAAAACCAGAAAAATTTCAGCTGTTTTCTTTAAATTTTTAATAGCATGATATATTAAATTAATTATATGTCAGTTTATCCTTGAATGTAAACATTTAAGGTTATATATCCAAAGTTTATCATTCAAGTAAAGAATGTTTTCAAATTTAATGTATGCACACACACTTGGTATAAATAGTTAAAACACATGCTTCATATATTTTTAGTAAACTTTTGAAAATTTGAATGAATTATAATTTTATGGTAATTTAAAATAAAGAGATTTGTCATGGATTTTATTTACATATAGCAGATGTTAAGATCTAAATGAATAACAAATACATTATGTTTATAATAAATTAGAGCAATTAAAAAAAAATTAGATGCAAATAGAAAGTAAAAAAATACAAATCAAATTTTTTTGCATTATTTAATTTTTTGAAAAATATATTTACAAACTTGTACAAGTTTCTTTGCAAGCGGCAAACAATTTTAAATCATTAACTTAAATGGATATTAAAGATCAACGAGTTTTGTAAGTTTTAGATTATATCTTTTTAATTCGATGTTTGTTTTCCCAACTTTGGTCGCTGAATTTTCTTAAGATATTACTGCGTTAGTTTATCAAGCTTTAGAATTTCTTTGTTCTACTTTTGAATCAACTAATCTTTAAAAGAAAAAAACTTTTCAGCATTTTTAAATTCTACACTTGTAAGTCATATGACTTTCATGAATTTCTATAATACTTTTAATTTGATTTTACTAGTGCCAGATCCTCAAATGGGATAAGCTGTGTAGAAACTTAAGTAATTTTTGATGAAATTACCAAATTGCTTGAGTAAATCATTGAATAAAACCTAATCGAAAATGTAGGGCTTAATGAATCAGAATAAAGATATTAAAACAGATTTACGAAAGCCAGAAAAATAAAACAGTTAAATATTATTAGAAACTCTAATGTCTTTGAAATATATGAGGAGATTTGAATGGGGGAATTTCCCCCAGTAAAAATTCCAAATTAATTTTACTTGAATTAAACAGTTTCCTCTTATGTCTATTAAGAGCAGTACAGTTAATCAAAACATATCTCACAGTTTCTCACCACAATGACTACAATCTAAGGGAGATATCACAAAGAGCAAATATTTATGATTCAGACATGTATGTCCAATCAAAGTCTCATTAATAAAACATCACAATGCTAGTGAATTGTTGCCTTCTATGGTGAGAGAGTTAGTTTAATGTTATGAAGCTTATCATTGGTCTCATTATTATATTTTTCCTGCCAGTGACCATAACACAAATGATTGACAACAGATTTCAAATCAGCATAAATAATTAGTTGAGTAAAAAATTCTAAAGCTGATTTTGCAGTTTTCTCTACCATTTACATTAATATCAGCATTAGATAGAACCAATGAAAATAAAATTTGGGCTGCTTTAAGATTGTGTCCTTACATATTTTTGATTTCTTTAATAAGTGGATAATCACTTAGATTTTATAAAAATGCTAAAACACAAATAGAATCTGTGTTTATACAAAAAAATATTTGTGTATAAGCACAGATTATGGAATGAATAAAAAAATGGATTATAGAAAGGATTTTTGAGTTTCATTATATCAATGTATATGAGCGCTAAATGAACAGGAGTAACTTCAAAAGAAAATACATAAGGTAAAATATTGAAGTTCATAGCTGAATATGTGGTCTTTAATAAGAAACAACCCCCATGATTTAAAGATTTCAAACCATCTGTAAAAACTGATTCATATGACTTTTAAAATTATCGATGTTAAAAAGGAATTTTTAAAATCAAGTTATTGAAATCTGATTTGTGAAATATACTGTCTTGTATCCATGAGGGATGATCGAAAAATGTATTTGTGTAGACTTCTGTATCACCAAAAGAATCTAGAAGTTTGTTTTGCATTTGTATCCCAAAATGAGAAATACATGATGGATAAACTTTGAACAGGCGATTACTGTTATTTAATATTTTCTCACACAACTGACGTTTTTAATGAAATAAAATCCGAAAGTAATAAAATAATTACTCTCTTCTACATGATAGTGATGGTTCAAAATCCTAATAGACATGTGATGGGGATGCCCGGACAGCTTCTAAATACATTCTTAAGGCCTGATGAATATAATTAAAGCATTTCAAATAAAGGGGTCAAACAGAGTCATATATCACGCAATCATACATTGGGTAAAGCCTTGGTAGAAACAAAGCAATAATGAACAATCTGCCCTCCAGAATGAATTGGATAGAGTTTACAAAACATTTAAAGATTGGAGACACTTTTTCTACAAGCTGACAATGTGTGGAAAGAAAGTTTGATGTTTATCAAATAGTTCACTACAAAATTTACATTCATCTTGAAAGCATATAGGAGCACCATTCAGAACCAATTCAAGGTCATGATGAAAAGGTAATTTGCAAAAGTGTATATCAATTGTTTTTTGGGTAGAAATGATAAACCTGCATGTATTTCATTACTACATAATATTGTTAATAGCTGTCTGTCAACGATATTAAAATTTTCAGCATAATACGAAATTTGTAAATTGTCCACATAAAGATTCCTTAGTACAGTTTGTGGAATTACTGATAAAATGACACCTTAAACAAAAAATGTTACACTTAAAAAGCATAATTCTGGGAAACTTCTTCCAGATAAGAAGTATGGGAATAAGTGTTTCCCAGCATTACTGTAAAAATTTTTCCTTTAAAATTTGTTAAATAAAAATAGGTAAATTTTCTCTACAAACCAAGGTTGTAGAACTTTTTTTTTTTAAATAAATTTCCAGGTACATGATGGATTTAATAACCAAGATAACTATAACCAAATAAACAAGATTAAATAACCAAGATTTTCTTCACCATATCATTAGTAATATCATTGCTTGTATTGCAAAATCTGTCAAGTTAGATTTTTGAAACAAGTAGAGAGGTGGATATTGAATATTATTACACAATTCACATTCAAATGATTCAGAAAAAATGGGAAATAGAGCCTATCTTGCTATTCTAAAATTAAAGTAAGGACCAAGATGGTGAGTGGAAAAGTTCAACTTCAAGAACAAAGATAGGTTTTTTGCGTTATTAAGCAGACGAAAATTTTAAGTGTGAACGAGCTCTTCAATTTGTCGACTCAAGGATTTACATTCTTAAGGCCACACAATGAACTATGACCATTAAAATCTCCAATAATGAAAAAAGGTAGTTCTTCTAGTTTGTCTAAGTCTCTGGCACCTATATTAGCATTTGATGGCAAGTATAGTGTATAAAAAGAGTTATTAAATTGGATGACATAATTCTCACTGCCAGCAAATTTGCATGTAGAAGGATTACAGATGAGGGGTTATCATGGAAAATCAAGAGAGCAACACCTCCAAATGCTCAGTCAGATAAATTTTCATTATCTATTCTGATTAGACTATAGCGTTTAAATCTTAATGTATCACTAGTTTTCCAATAAATTTCTTGCAGTGCAAAGTAAATTGGATGCACTACTTGGATCAAGCCTTTTATATGGCATATTATGCTATGAGAACCACAATAGTTGTAGGAAATTAATAATGCCATCCAGAAAGCTTTTATTTGACTGTTTTTGTGTTTTTCCTTTCTACTATTTGAAACAGTCTGAGAGGTAGCAGATAAGTTTATTTCAGAAAAAAATGTATCATGTTCTTTCATATTTTTTATTATGACGTTTTGGTTTTTTAATTTTTGCATTGTTAGTATCGGATTTATTAGAAATTGTAATAGATACTAGGTAAGCTGTTTTTTTTCCCCCTCTCTGAAAGGTTGTTTATTTTAGGTATGGAATAGAGGAGCACCAGACGACAATTTATGGTAATCTGTTTTTATCTAGATTACAATTGCTCTTATTTCTATGGTTCATATAGGACAACATTTGGAATACATTGCACATAATCAGAACAGTTACAACATCTGAAAACTTCTGAAGTATAACTATTAATTTTATAACTATATTGAGCACATTTTCCACATGTAGAACCAATTGATTCTACATGTGGAAAATGTGCCTCTTACATCATGCCTGTTGAAAATGACTGTATCTCTGATTCTTGAAACATCTAAGCGAGTTAGAAGTATATGGATGTAGTTTGCAACTTACATAATCTGCTTTAATGGATTTTGGTAATATTGTTGTCTGAAAAGTTAAAACTACATGTGGGGAAGGAATAATTCTACCGTCACATCAATTGTTTATACAGTATGAAGCACAAACGCCTTGATCACATAGTTTTAGACTCTGCTCCTGTAACATTTATGAAATCCAGATTAAAAAGAACACCACAAATGATGAATTTATGAAATGATATTTCAACAGGAAATAAACCCAAATTTTTTAAATTACTGATTTTAAAGCTTATGTTGAATCAACTTAAACAAGATCTCCCAATTATTTTTAACATTTTGTATGCTACCAATAGATGCGACAAGTATTTGTATATTATATACATTTTCCACATATAGAACCACAGAAAAGGTGATACCATATGAAAAGTGTTACAAGTCTAATCAACATGTAATGAATAGATGAATTGGCTTACTGATAAAAATCACTGACAGGAAAACATGAAAGAATAGAACCCATAGAACATTTATAAAGATTCATGTTCAATAGCACCACTCAACACTGATCTCTATAAGGGATGGGAGCCATCGGCTATAGACATTTCCAGCTTTAGTGTTTACCATGTTATTAACTGATACTTATAATCTGGGAGTCACCCCAAGAAACAGTGAGAATTATAAATGTCTACAATGCTGGTCAAACAAAATGGTCAAGGATGTGACCATTTTGTTTGATTACTAGTAGACTAGTCAGAAATTACAGTAGATACTAGGACAGCTTTTTCTTGCTGGAAGGTTGTTTATTTTAGATTTTGAGTAGAGGAGCCCCAGATGCCAACTTTTGGGAATCGGCTTTTTATTATTTGTCTTGCTTCAGAGAAAGTAATATGCTTTATCTTGATTAAATAGCTCCTATTTCTAGGATTCACACAGGACAAGATTATTCTTATATGAATCTGGTACCAGCTGATTAATACACGCCAATTTGAACATTGTGTAGAAGCCATCTACAAAATTGCAAGTATGACCAACATGTGGTGGTTTTGACTGTCCATGAGAAGCTAGAAGCAAACAGAGATGATACAGTTACTCATGGAGAGCTTCATTGTTTACCATTGAGAGATGGAAAGTGATATGGAAAATATTAGAAGGAGAATAGAAGAAAAATAGAAATAGAATATAGATCCCTCGGTATCTCAAGATTGGGATACCCATTCCCAACTCAAGAAGGCGAGCCATTAGAGGAAAACTTTATATATTTCAATATTTGAAAACTGAAAACTAGATCTTATAATTTCACAGCTAATTTGATTAAATTATGTTTTGAATGAATTTTTCGCAATTTAACATAGTATGGATGGGATTAGTCTTTCAAATTAATTTAAATGGACTGCTAAATAGAGGGTGAAATTTGCTATCTAAGTTAAAAATTTTAAAGCTGAGTCCTTGTATTTTATAATTTTTTAAATAAACTACATATTTTTAAATTTATTTTTTATATTCCCTATTACTTGTTAATTCAAATTATTATATTAGCTAATTTTATTTCTTCATTGTTTAACTTATTTCAATATCACTTACATTTTAAAGTTCAAAATTAAGAATGATCTAATTTATCAGGAATTATACAGTTTTTTTAAAAAAAAGTATTAAACATTAATATAAGTTGTGCTACTTGTGGATTTTTATTAAGTTCTTCAAGTTAAGTCTATAATAAAAATGCTATGTGCCAATTTCAATCTTTCCCTTTTTCGCTAATATATTGTTATCCAATGCACATTTTTCAGTATAGTTGCCTCTATTTTTACTTTAAGTATTTTTATATAAGTACTTTTTAGAACAAAAGTTGAAATCTTGAGTATATTCTAAATGTTTGTAAAAATTTTTTAGTCGAATTGTCTTTAAATTTTGTGGCACTGTCTATGATCATGATACTAGAGTTATTATTAAATTTTTCTTAAAGTGTATTTCAGAGTTGAAAATCTAGTTTCATTTAAAATAGCCTGTGCCATTTGACATGATCTATGGTCTCAATTTTCTATTTCCGCAAAAGTTCTTTCATAATTTTTTGTTTTACCCTGAAAATCAATAAACATATAACTTTTTTAAGCTAAAATGAAAGTTTTTCATTTGTTCTTTCATCATAATTTTAACTTACACCTTCTCTACAAATTATTCCTCAGTTTTAATCAAAATACCTATTTATATATATATATTAAAAAAAAAACCTTTTCTTCCACTTTTAAATAAACTGAAGTAAATAAAATTATCCAGTTTATACAATTCTTATGCTTTATATATACAAAATAACTTTGTATTGCAACTCAACTGTATCTTAATATTTTCAAACTGCTTATGCTAACATTTTTAATATTTAATAAAGAAAAGTGACTGACTTTAATAGGTGAACATTAATTAGCTATAATTTTAAAAGTTCTGAAAAATGATCAATAAAAAATTGTAAAACATTAATAGCAATCCATTCAAAAATATGATTTATATTCAGAATTAATTTAAGATAAATTTTTAAATTATAAAATTGGAATATTTACATTTAGAATTCTAACATAAATATTACATATTTTGTGTTTATTTTAAAATGCACCAAATAAATTTAAGCAATATATTTAAATCTCAATAAATAATTAAAATTTGTTGAAACCTTTCTTTCCATTACTTTCAATATTCTTAGAAGATGAAGGTTCAGAAACTGGAGAAGCTGCAAAATAAGTTTTATATCAAATTCATAATACATACAGGTATATACATAAAACATTAACTAAAAAATATTTTAACATACACACACACACACACACAAAAAAAAAAAATTCAGAAATTGATATTTAATTTTTTTATTTGAACATTTTACAATCACAGCAACTTCTATAGGAGACGATTGAATGCCTGTGTTTGTTGAAGTTTGCTATTACAAAACTTATAATTAAAATAGTAAACTAACATTTCTAAAAAATGCAACCATATTTTCAGCTGCAACATAATCCCTAATCAGCAACAAAAATTATAAAAGCATTGGTAAAATTTTCGATCATGTAGACTGTTAACGTTTGCAGCAGATCAACAGAAAAAATCATTTTTAAAGATGGAAGAATAGGAAAATATTTTAAGATTTAAGAACTAGATGTTCAAAAGCATAAGGAATAAAATGTCATTTAAATTATTTTTTTATATAAATAAATGATTTTCTTATTCATTGTTCATTTAATAAATTAAATATTAGAATTATATTTCTTAACAGAATATTAGAATTATATATTAAATAGGAACTGAGAATTGGAACATATTATGTCTGGATTTCAAGTAATGTAAGTTTAAAAGCATATTTATATAAATGACCAATATTAGGGACATGGTGGCCTAGTGGTTAAAGCAATGGCCTTCCGCCCAGAAGGGTAGGAGTCAATTCCAAATGCCACCAAAGATCCACGGAGTACATGCGATATGTGTGGTTGTAAAATTTGGGGAATCGAAAGTATTGTGGTCAGTCGTTGAGCAGTTACAATAGGTGTGATGATTGGGAGAAAATTTCCTACCCTTCAGATCAATGTTAAAATTGAGGGAGTGGATCGTCTGGTGGTGCCATCTATCAAAGGACTTTAGAGCAAAGTTGCACTTTCGTCTCCGAAGTGTGCTGGTTAAACGAAAGACACACTTTACTGACTTAAATATGCATAGACAATGGTATAGCAAGCTTGGCTTGTCCAAGTGTCATAAGTAATAAAATCACAAATATTAACAATACATTCATAAAATTTATAAGATACATTATGCAATAAGAGCAAAACGTATAACAAGTTGCATTTGTTTTATAATTGGCAACTCAATTTCAATTATCAGCAGTTTTTACAAGTTATTTAATGTATATAAATTATGTGAGATAATTCCAAAATACACAGTGTATAAAGTAAACATAAATTTTTGTTATAGCGTCAGAATAAATAAGCTGTTAGATTTAAATGTATGATGTGCAAAAAAATTCATAAGTATTACCTTATGATTTTTTTTTACTTAGCACATTTTTATAACTTTAAACAAAAAAGGATGCTGTTAGCCTTTAGATCAACTAATTAAGGATAACAGGAAAAAATTAAAATACTAAAAAAAGTAACAAAATCTAAAAGTGTATAAAAAATTATGTAAAAAATTTTCTATTAACTTTTATGTTAATATAAAATAAATGGAAAATGAAATTTTTATTTTGTCTTTTCTAAGATTCTTTTTAATTTGTCTTTTGATTCAAAGAAGTAAATATTAATTTTTCAAATTCAAAGACAGGATTTTAATTTCTTAAATCTTTTGTTTGCAACATATTTTTTTATTTAAATATTTATGAAAGTTAAAATTTTACAGCTAAGTTAACAAACTTATCCTAAGGATCTAGAATATGGAATTTAAAAGATTATTAAAATGAATAAATTCCTTGAAGTTGAAAAATCAAGCATCTTAATTTACTATGAAATTAGAAATATGAGAGAAATACAAATCATTGTAATACAATATTCTAAAAACTATTTTATTCTAAGATACACACTCGACTTATAAAATGTTTGAATGAAACTCGCACATAAGAATTTTAGCTTTTATGATTATAAGCATCATTTAATTCAATACAAAATTTAATAAATCAGGCCACTAACATGTTTTATGACTTATAATTTTAAAACAAATTAATGCAATGTGATAAAAATGTGGAAATTCAAATACCTTCAGGAGTGTTGTCAGAAAAGCAACTTATTTCATGCTTTAAAAAAGACATCATAGATGGAGAATCATAATCAGATGTGAGAGCAATAGGTGTGGTATTTTGAGTACAAGTAGAAGGAGTGGTAATTGTACTTTTGATTGTTGAAATAATGGATCCACCACTATCTTTTACAGAACCTATATTTGTTGCAACTTTTTTCCTATTGGGTGATTCAGGCATAAGTGTAAGTTCAGATGTGAAAAGTGTTAGCTCTGGCTCTTCCATTATTCCAGTTTCCTGAAAATGTATTCAGATATAAGATGCATTTTTAAATCATACATTTTTAACAGAGTGCAGAAAAATCTACAAGATTTTATAATTTATTTTATAAATTGTAAAAAAGTTAAAATAATAAAACATAAGATAGTGTTCAGAAGCACTTGTTACATGATTAGTGATAATGTTTTATTAAGAAAGATTCAATACAAATTAATAAAAAAATTCAATTCTAGAAATTAAAGTAATACTAAAATATCACAATACTTAGAAATTGGTCTTTGTATATATTTTCAAATGGAAAAGTGTCGTTGACTTTATAATTATTATGCAATCAATTGATTTAATAAAAAATTATAAATTAAAAAATACATTTAATTTAATATTTTAAATTTTTTAACATTTACAACATGAATTATTTAACTTTATGAATATTTAAAGCGGTAGAGAAATTAGAATTCAATTTAGTGATGCATTTTATTTAATTAGAAATTAAGAGAGATTTTGGTTTGAAATTGAGGAATTTCATCTAATGTTTTCATAGGTAATTATTGGAAAGTCTAATTAATGGATTTATAATGAATATTTTAACATTTAAACAAAGAGAAAAGTAACTTATTTACTTCCTTTATAATTTAAATTTTCAGATCAGTTATTTAATTTTTTGTTTCTAATTACTTTTTAAAAACTAAACACTAATTTCAGTAAAAATGTTTAAAGATTTCTATTGCCAAAGAACAATTATAATGAAATAAAACTTGCACTACATTTGATATTATCAATATTTTATTTATAAAATTAAAATATGACATCAAATAATTTCATACAAATTTGTAATTATTACTTAAAATATTTTAATTTTGTTTACTTTTTATAGTTTTACTTGAATGATGGTATTTTCTTTAGTAAATTAGATATTATTCTTAAAGGAAATTAAAAACTGAATGTCAATTCCTATCTACTTAGTTCAATGAAGAAAATTTTATCTTAGTCACTTTAAACTAAACAATGACAATTAATATAAATATGTAAATACATCTGACAGAATCACAATATTAAGTGGCAAAATAGAATTCCTTAATTCCTTGCTCACCAAATGTTACAGATTAGAGATATTAATAACGTTTTTCAAATTTAGTGCAGTTAACTTTTAAATTTATGTAAAGAAATTATTTTTTCCCTCATATTTTAAAAAATTAATTCAATTTCATGACATATATTTTTAGTGAAAATAGTCAACAAGGTATTGTGCTTTGTTATGTAACAAACAATAATTGGCTATAGCTTTCATTTATACGTATTTGCTTATAAAGTAATTAAATTATTTTTCCTAAGTTCTATCCTACTTATCTTATATGAAACTTTCCCTCCATTTAAATCGAAAATAAATTTAATTAATGCATTAATATTTGAAGAAACTGTATTAACATCAAATATCATTCACTACAAATTTTCAATAAATGTATCTGAACTCAGGATGAACAAAAAGTATATTAACAACTGAAAATTTGAATAAGAAATATAGGGAGAGTGTGAACTAAACAGTAAAAATTAGAATAAATGGCAGCAAACTTTCCAAATATCAAACACTAACCTTTGACTTGCTTTCAAATAACATTAGAATATTTATATTATGTTTGCCAACTTTTAATAAATTTTTTCCACAATTAAATGACATATTATTTGTATAAGGTGACTTACCAAACAATGAAAAAATTTTGGGAAAATAATTGTAAAAATGTTATTTTTTGGGGGAAAAAAATTGAAATCTGAAATTTTTACACATCAAATAGACTGCTATTTCTTTTGTTTCTGCATTCCCTTTTAAATAAATTTCCATGATACTCAAAAAAAAGAACAATTAAAATGGACAATAATCTGTTGATATAAAATCTTATGGACAACCTCACCATAAGAACCTTTTTATAGAATTATTCATATTTAAATGTATTAAATGCCTAGGGATTTTTCTGTTACAAATTAACTAAACTATTCGTTCTGGTTTTCAAAGTAAAAAGAAATGTTTATACAAAATTTCCATGCATAAGTAATCACTTATAAATTCTCACTGATTTTTCAACAATATTGATAAAAAACAATATCATAATAGTTTTCAGCTTTATGTAAAATTAATTGCTGCTAAACAATTTAATTTCAAGTAATCTAATTGACAGGAGAAACTATCATTTACAATGACTATAAATAGTTCAAATATTTCTGTAATAATGCACATTTTTTAAAATATTACATGTTCAATTGTAATTATAATCATTAGTTTATATTTTCCAATCGATTTGCAAACTTCATCAAGAATATTTTCTTTCTGTAATCTTCCTTCTCTTGAAACAACTATAAATTTGATACATTAAAGAAAGTTGGTTGAATGGTGTTGAGCAGAACACAGATAGGGATCTCCTTGATGTTTTTGGAATATAGTCTCTTTTCAATATAAAGGAGGGAATCCCCAAGCTGAGCTAGAGATCTTAATAAGGCAGGGAAGTAAAAAAATAAAATAAAAGCTTAATGAAACAGGTTTTACATCAACATTTTTTTAACTATTTCCAAAACAATGTCAAAACACATTTTAAAATCTTTACAGATTTTTTAGATTTACAACTAAATATAAACTAACAAAAATTGTGAAAGATACTGAAATTAAAAACTGCTAATGAATGATCTATTTTTCTGTTTTACATTTAGTGTATTGAACAAACTACATCTCATATCAGTCTTTAACAAATTTTATCATAAATGGCAAAACTTTATAAATGTTTACTAAAACAACATATTACAAAGCTAGATTTTAATGCACTCTTTATATATATATATAAACTATTTACACTATATATAATAATTATATATTTAAACATTAAGGAATATGGAAATAATATATTAGGGCCTGAAAAAAAGACAGTAGATAATTCTGCTGCTTGCATCTGGTACAATTTCTGTAAAGGGTATGGAATTGGATCGATAAACAATGACCCTTGTCATACATTATATATATGATTGAGTGCAAAATTTGTAAATTTAAATATAAAGGACAAATATCTGATACTATTAATTTGCGCAAAAACCTACACAGATCTAATATTAAAAATTATAGTAGTAACAAAAGCTTTAACATTGAATTTGAACATTTCAAAGTACATAGTTTCAATAATATTATAACCATTTTAGATATTGAAATCGACATTAATCTACATCTAATTAAAGAAAATCAATAGATTATTCATTATAAAACCCTAGTAACATTTGGACTTAATGAACTATTTAATAATTCAAAAATTAACTATGAAAATATTAAATCATTTATGTACTTTAAACCTAATAATAAGAAGACTAAACGATATAAAAGAGGTGGTAGAAAAATTAATAAAACATATAATAATTGCAATACAAATAACTTTATATACTGAAATGATAAACTATTCAAATTAGAAAATTAATTTGTAAACTCTTATAAATATTCTTTTTGTAAAAATTTTATTACGAGTTTCCATAAAAAACATTTTTCTTTCACATTTTTTAAATAACTTTAATTTTAATAATGAACATTTTAAAATTTTAATTTTTGATATTTTTAAATATAAACTAAGTATAAATAAAAATTAATAAATATAAATTCTATTAAATTGTTATTTCTTTTGAGCATCCATTATATGATAAAATTAATTTCTCGAGTATTATTAAAGAGCTTAAGCATATCTTTCCGTTAAATAATAGTGAAATTAAATGCACATTTCAATATGATTTAACATTTGGCAGACATCTTTAATATTAATAAATTCTATGATAATATAAATAAAGAAAATGTCGATTGTTTCAGTAATGACTTGAAATACAATAAATTCGTAGATTTCACTTTTGGACATATAATTACTGGAAATACTGATATCATGTGAAATGTTGAATTAAGAAATATTGTTAAAAAAAGTACTAAATTTTGACCAGTTAATTATTATAACCATAAACAAATTCTTAGATTTTTTCTCAATGATATCGATGAATTTATTTTTACGACTTCTAATACTTATTCTATTCCAATCGAATTTTTCTCACAGTGGAAATGGAATTTTTATTGCAAAAATAAAACAAATGTAAATAATTTAAAATTTAAAGGAATAAATAAAAAATATCTAAAAAAGTATATAAAAAAACTACAAAAACTTTTCATTATTATTATATATTTTTAATTTTGGCTGCAGATAAAGCATCAAATAATTATGCCTTTTTATGTAAAAATTTTTACTACCAATTACTAAATGAAGAAATATCGAATTCAACTACCTACAAAATTATTAATTCAAGCAAAACAACAATATTTAAAAAAATTCTTGCCTTTGCTAAAAAACCTAAAATTAAAAATATAAATTTTGAAATTTCATAAAAACCCTGTTAAGTTTCGGTTTTACATGTGGATGCAGCACTTATGCAGACAAATTTGGTAATTTATTTTCTTATTATTTAAATATAATTTTAAATAACATTACTAATTCAAATAATACATGGATAATTAAGAATAATAAATCTTTTGTTGAATTTATTTCTGCCCATAAAATTAATGTTGTTTCCTCTTATGATTTTAAAGACTTATTCACTAGCATTCCACTTGAAAAACTTTTCGATGTTATTATGTTTCCTTTTTATGATTTTAATTGAGTATTGGATATCGATATAAATTTGAGGAAAGACCTTAGTTTATTTTGCATTTATAATAATTATATTTCTTATGGAGAAAAGATTTACTTTTACGTCATTCCTAAGGGTTCTAAATTTTCAAGTCTACTAGCAAATCTATTTTTAAACTACTATGAAAAATCTTTTGTTATATGAATGCCATTTGCTTACAGATATATTGATGATTTTATAATTTCTAATTGCTTAGAATTTGATAAAATTTACAATAATATATATCCTGAGGAATTAAAATTAATTATAACTAATAATGATAATTTAAGAACTGCATTTTTAGATATTTTAATTATGATAAAAGATAACCATACATATACTGACATATATGATAAAAGTAAAAATTTTAATTTCAAAGTTAATAAACTAATTTTCTGGAATTCAAATATTTCAATTAAAATTTATAAAAACATTATTTTTAATCAACTTAATAGAATAATATATGTAACAATTTAAACAATATCAATAAACATTTAAATAGACTAGAAAATATTCTAACTCATAATAACATTCCAATTAAATTTATTAAACACTATTTGGCTAGTAGAGCATTGCTTATAAGAGTGAAGTAAGGCATAGTTATATACTACATAAGGGTCACCCAAGCCTTGAAGGTCTTATAAGAAGCTTGAAATGCAAATAGTGTTTACAATTAGTTAATTTATGTATTTATTTGGCTTACATATAGTATTTGGTGCTGTTCTTGCAGATTTGGATATGGTTTTAATTTGATTATTATAAATTAAATTTTGGCAACAATAGATTTTGGTTTATATCTTTTAGATTAAATTTTACTTCTTTTACTCTGGCTTGATATTTTGGTTTGAACTTTTTGTGTGGCTTTGGGGTGTACTGGCTTCTTTAAGACAATGTCTTGGGCCAGTACAGAAAAGCCATACTTTGTGCCACAATGTGGTCAACACCCCCTGACAAAGCTGGACATATTGGTACTTCATTCCATTTTATATTTTTCTTTGAAATTTTAAAGTATATATTAAGATTTTTCCAACTATTAACTATATTTTGTATTTTCAATGTATCATTTTCTATTTTCCTTGAAAATTTAAGATATCTATTGAACATCTTTCCAATTATTTACTATATTTCATATTTTCAATGTATTGTTTTCCATTTGGTATTTCCATTGTATTTTAAATGTATTATTCTCCAACTACATCTAATATTTAATGATTAATTTTATAAAATATACTATAATATAAAATATGCTATACTATAACATATATATATATATATGTGTGTGTGTGTGTGTGTATGTTATAAGTGCATATTATTTCATTATTTTTTAAATCAACAATGAATTTTTTGCATTATAGGTAAACTAAAACAAAAATAAAATGTGAAACATTCTTGTATAAAAAACAGTAAAATTAGCAATTGTAATATCCAATTAATCATTCCAGGAAATTTTGAAATAATAATTGGATATGATAGATGTCACATTAACAATTATAGAGAAATATTTCTAGACATTTCACACTCTTTAATGGGCAGGATATGTATATAATCTAATTCCTTCACAATAGAATACTTTTATTCCATTAAATTCATGGCTTGCCATTCTAAATGTTCATTTTAATAAAGAAAAAGAGACAATTTATCTGATTTTAACTCCCAGATAATTTTGGAACTAAAACTAAGTTTTCCTTCTCATTTTAATTAAAAATTATTTTAAAATGATTTTCAATTTCCCTATAGGACACAAATCCTTTATGATTTTATAAAAAAAATTTTTCTTGATTTAAAAAATTATAAGATTTATATATATAGAAGCACAGAGAAATAATTTTGAAATAGTTTATCACAAAGTACACCTGAGCTTAAAAAGGAATTATGCTAAGTCATAAAGAATATCACACCTACTTAACTGAAATTTTTTTCAGTTAAGTATAGGTATAATAATCATAAATATATTCAAAATTCAATAATGGGACTTTAATTAATAAAACTGAGTGACATAAGAAATAAGGGAGAAAGAAAATAAAATAATTTTATTCAAAAAGAAACAAAAAGTTAAACTTTGAAAACATTGTGTTAAAAATTTTTTTTATGAAAGGGAAGTATAATGAGAGTAAGACAAAGTAATAAGAAAACTAGTGAAAAATAAAAGTATTAAAATTAGAGAAATTAAAATATATATTACACGCATAAAATTACCTGAATAATATCTTCAATTTTTTTGATTGGGGTTGACTGAAAATTTACTTTGGATCCAGAAAATTCAGATATATTTTCACTTGAATTACTAAATATTCACATAAAGAAAAATTATTTAATTGGTTGCATAAATGCTCAAAACTCAAAATCAGAAAAAATTTGCAATTCAGATTTCTGATAAAATCAGAAGTTTTCATACCATTTCTTTTTAGCATATAACAAAACTTTATTTAAAGAATCAAATAAAAAAAAATCGTGCTAAATGCACATTTAGTGTTAAAAAATCTAGTAATTCTGATTTTCAAATTCTGAAATAAAAATGAACAAAATTTATGATTCTCTATTTAAAAAAATAAAACTAAAACAAAATATTTAACTTTATATCATTGAATTATGATATACTATTTGTTAAAATCATAGATTTTAAATATTTTGCATGCACTAATGAAAACAAATAGATTGAAAACTATATATATATTAGAATATCAACAATATATTAACATCTAATTAGAAAATATTAAAAAGTTTATAATTAAACTTATTTCTAACTATATTCAATAAATAAGTTTTGAGAAATATAAAATTTATATTAATGTACATAAATTTATACACAGACTAAAATTATGGCAATTTATTATTCCTTTGATAACTGACTTTTTATTTTAAAATTGTTTAGAAAATTATTCTTATAGAAGCATTTAAATAAGTATATTGAGAATTATAATATGTAACCCACTTTCATAATCAAGATTATTTTAATACATGTTTTGTGCAGAATAGCAGATCTTCCAGAAATACAAATTTTGACTATGTAATGATCAAAATATAATGCATATATAGTAGTGAAAATATTGTACATTTATATAAGTTATAAATATCCATTTATACCTTTGGACAATATTTTGAACATTTATTGAATTTTCAGATTCAACAATATCTAGTGAAGACCACCAATTTTCTACAACCATATTAAAATAAAAAGAATCACTTTTGGTATTAGAAGTAATATGTTTCATCATTTCATCAATGTTTTCGATATGCTATAATCTGAATGTAAAAAATGAAGCTGCAATCACGAGTCTTTGCAAAATTAGTAAAGTCAAAGTCTCTGTAAATAGATGAAAATAACTTCTGTTATTCAAAACATTCAAAAACTAAATATCCCAAAAATGCATGATTGCCAACTAATAGGAATATTTTCATAATGAAAATTTTCATTAACATGATTATTTTAATTAATAAGAAAATCATATCACATTTGCAATGCAACTTAATGCTAAAAATATTTTGTTTTCATAAGAAAGTCTTTGATTTAAACATTTAAAACATTTATTCTTTTGATATTGCCAAAGGGCACTTGAAAAATCTCACACATTCTGGGGGTAGCAAGAGGTTTCTTCTTTACCCTAAAATGCCAGCAAGAAAAGATATTGCCTCAGCAAATCTTGGATTACTTAGACAGGGCTGAATGGATATCCACTTCTTGTATTGGACTTCATTAATGTGTGTTAACTGTTTTATCGATATAGTCTGACTCCATTAGAGCAGATGGAAGATGAGAAAAAACAACATTCTTTTGACAACCATACTATAACAAGGAAGTACTGAACTAGAAGCATGCTATTTTAAAGACATTAAAACAGATAATTTCCAAACTTCCTTCAAAATTAGAAAAACTCGACACATTTCAAAAATGATAATAAAATATTTATGGGAAAAATTAAAAACGATCTAAAAACCTAAGAAACAATAAAAAGTAAAAACTACTAATAGTAGCAGAATTAATTTTTATCCAAAAGCTATGCAATGAGCAATAGGATAAAATAATAACAGTAAAATTACCTTTTCCTGAAAAAATATACAATTACAGTAAAAAATTAAAGTTAGATGAGAGAAAAAAATTATTCTCATTGAAGAAAAAGATGATTGTTCAAAGAGATTCAAAGACAATAAAAATTTTTTTTGATTTTACACAAAAAATTAGCAATGTATTCACACACACACAAGTTACTTAATATATTTTACTACAATGAGTATAATTTTTTCTTACTTCATTTAAATACTTTTATTTCTGAACACCATGAAAATGCATTTCATTCAATTAATAGTTCAAACACTTACAGTTCAATTTGTACAAATTCTAAATAATTACAAGACAAATAGCTAAACTGATTCCAACATCCCTCTCTCAGAGAAGAGAATCAACAAATAAAACTTAAATTTGGAGGTAAGTACTTCTATAAATAGTAGATAAAATTCATGCAAACGTTAATTGAAAAGCTGAGTATAAGATGTCAATTTCTACTTTAAACTTCAAAGTTAATTAAATCAAAAAGTAATTGCAATTTTTAAAATCTTTAACATTAAAAATTTTGCACAATTGCAAAGACTAAGAAAAATTTTAATTTTTTGTTAATATTTAATTAAAAATAAATTTGTTAATAATTTAAAGATGAATTTGTAAACTTTGAAATCAAGTAGTATAAATAAAATAAATAAAATCTAAATATTTTAACTAAAGTTAAAAATATGTTATTCTTTTCTTAATGATAAATAATTCTAGTACATTTAGGGCTACCACTAAAAATTATTTAAAGCTATTTCTAAGTAATTAATAAAATTCAGAGTAAAAAATAATATGCACTAGTATTTATTTTTTATCGTTAACACAAATGTTCTAAAAAATTAACTTGAAATAAAGCTCTAAAAACAATCTAAAAACTATATTATACAAATATGAATTTGAATAGCATAGAAACAATCAGATAGTAAAACATCAAAAGTACTTTTGTTAATATTTCTTGCTGTTTTATTTTTGCTCTTTTTTAACAGAGATCAAATATGTTTTGGAAGCAACTTTTGTCTTATTTAAGCATTACAAAAATTAAAGACTTGTTTGTAGTTGCTTTATGGTCCCCTTTTTGCACACAAGGGTTTAATCAATTGAAAACTACATTTTAAGATGTATTCTCTGGAGGTATCAAAAATAAGATAATAGTCAAATTAAGTAAAATGTAAACATGAAAAAATGTGCATGTGATCAACATTAAAAATGGCATATATGATGAGATTCTTCAATGGTTCCTGCCAAGTATCATGTTTAATGACAAATGAAATTATTTGAATTTTAAAAATTTAATTTCAAAACAAGAATTAATGATTAAACTCATTCGCACATTGTAAATTGTCGCTCACAAATATAAATGTGGGTTTATATCAAAAGTGTATAGAATATGCATTAAAAATGGAGAGCTCAATGAATTCAAACAAAATGCAAAAATAATAAGTAAAACTTTAGACATCTATTATCACACTAATTTTTTTTTTTTTTTTTTTTTTTGCTTTTGTAAGTGGGACTTTTTAGAATACAAATTTGTACTCTTCTGCTTTGAAAGCATATGCAACATTTTGTGTTTATAATTATTTCCAGGATCAATTATGTCAGTGGTGTCAATATTATCGTCTGCTAACCACAAGAAAAGCTCCAACCAAATAGTCAGGTTGAAGACAGTGGCTATTCTAACTAATGCCAAGATGGTAAATAACAGTCTTTCTGTGATCCTTTTTTTTTTTTTTCTAAAAAAAAAAAAAAAAAAAAAAAAAAAACAGACAATTTTAATTAAAATGGAATTACAATGGTCTTTAACTATTAGGCTACCTACTGTGTTATGTCAAAAGAATAAATAGTATTTGCCTGACTTGCCATAACAGTATAACATCCTTTAAAAAAAATGAATAAAAAATAAATTGTGATTGCCAAGTAAAAACAGAAAACTTTATTTAACCCACCCAAAATTTTACTTAATTTATATCTAGTATTTTTCACAACTTAATAAAGATTAATGGAAAATTCAAATATCTCTGATAATAACAAAATAAAATTGAATGAACTGTCTAACATTTTCAAGTTACTCTATTTTTAATATTGGCAAGAAATATTCTTCAGTATAAGGTAATAAAAATAATACAAATGAGTAATTGTCTTTTAGATACTGGAAAATCGTTATATGAAAGCATTTTCTTGGTTAAGAGAATTCAGATGATACATTTTCAAAACACATTTAAATGCTATAAAAATGGACATAAATTGTTAAATTCTTAAAAATATAACTCTGAATTAATAGATGTCAAGCTCATAAAACAACATCACTTTCTACTAGTTTCTTCATTTTTTTACAACATTCATTTTAAAAATGCAAAACAGTTTCCTAAAATTAAAAAATTTTCAAGAATGAATTTTGTAAGCACAGCAATATATATATTACTATATTTTCTTGTATATAATCTGCAAGATCTTTTTCTTTTTCAAGTAAAAGGGGAAGAAAGTGTCACAAATTCTGCATTACTACTGCTGATCTTATGTCACAAAAAATAAAGACAAAAAATACAGTATGGTTAAAAGTGTAATAAGTTGTACAGAAAAATATCTGATTGGATCTACTTCATCCCAGAATGCAATAAACTTAGATGAAAGCACCAGATCAATCATCAAGTGTGACAATTCTGAAAAGATTCTAGTAAAACTTGTTAATTTTTAATAACTTTTAGAACTAGGTTATAGACAAATTTTAAAAATAAAATATATTTGTTTCATTAATAATTATAAGAAAAAATCTTCAAACTCTCTAAGCACTAGATACAATTTTTTTATTGCACTGGCTTTGTTTTTTACCTGATATTAACAGTTTGTCGCATTTTTTTTAATTTGCCTTCCTTAGAGCGCTTTTAATTCAAAATTTGCTATGTAACTTATATGGTTTTGTTTCCACACAATGGCATATGAGCTTGAATATTTGCAGAATGAAATAGTAACTGTAATATCTTTTCAAGGAGCCAAATTTGTTCTTGAACGCAATTAGACAAAATTTATTATAGCTGGAATAAGTCAAAGAGTTGTGGCGACATATCTGTTATTTATTTTATGAAACTTAATTGGGGCATTTCTTTCAAATATTTGTTGTTGTAAGCTTTTTTCATAAAGAATATTTTTAATCAAATTATTCATGGTGACGTATAATGTATGCAGTAAAATTCTTAACTTTTTTAGCATATAATCATGGATTATAAATAGGAAAATACTGTATATTCAGTTATCAGTAACTTCATGAAAATTTTTTTAACAGTATTTTGTAAAAGAAATAATAATAAACTTACCTATTAGGAGTAGATATTTGAGAACATGAAGTGATGGTAGAAGGAGAAGCCTGTATTTAAGAAATTTAAATACATTTCAAAATATATAGATTGGTACTTTTCATTGTAAGAAGAACTATTATGAAGGCTTAATTAAAAATTAGAAATTACTTTTGATTACACACTTTAAAATAAAGCTCTTTATACAATTCTGAACTCAGATATCATTACAAGTATAATTTCATAAATAGCAATTCATTACACACTCAATGCAAACATTCATTTTGACAAATTTAATATTGAAATTGTAATATGATTGTAATATATATCAGCAAAATAATTGTAATATAACAATTGTGAAAACCATACTATGTAAGTTAAAAAAGTGAGGTTTTTTTATTTCTTCTAAATCTAAGCTTCAATTTTGTTTATTTCAATACAATTTAAGATTGATATACAGGATCTAATACTTTCATTAACTGCAAATTATGCAACTAATGAAAACCGGTTATGAAACTTTAAATAAAAAAAATTGTCAATAAAAGTATCTAAACAAAAAGGTTTTTATCTGTATGCATATTTTTAACTATAAAAACTAATCAAGAATGGAAATTTGTATTTTAAGCCATAACATTTACTGTTGCTTCTTAAACGATAAGTACAGAATTTTCAGAAGAAAAAGTTATCTCTCTCTCTCTCTCTCTCTATATATATATATATACACTTTAAATGCACATCTGAATAAATTATGTACCACACACACACAAAAGAAGGCAAATAAAATGCACACACACAATCAAATTTATTGTTTACATTAAAGTAAAAAGTATTTTTAATACATAAAATTAGTGTAAAAACAAAGAACCTGGATTCATCTCTTAAAAAATTAAGACATGAATCGTAAATAATAAACTTTTGAGGTCAATAAAAATAATAAGTTTAAGTTCTACAATCAATTACTGACTATAATTAAAAAGAAGCTGACTAAAATTAATCTTTTGAATCAAATTTAAGCAATTTTATTTTCTGACATGAAAATTTTAAAGGAAAAAAAAAATACTTACACGATATAAAAAAATTAAATACATCAGAATGAAACTTAAATATTTACCTTCTTCAAACCATTGCCATTTGTTTTAATTGGATATGAACTTTTTACATCAGAAGCTAAAATATCCATTTTAATATTGCTTTGTAATTGTGAAAATTCAGAACTGACACAATCTATTTGAGTTGATACTTTGACATTGGAATTTTTAGTCTCCACTGTAGAAGTTTCTGTATAATCATCAGCATTAAGACTAGGAACAAAATAATCAGAGGTGCATTTTTTAGAAGGCTGAACTTTAGCAGGTTTTCTACAATTAAGAGAATCCATTGGAGGTTTGGTAGAATGTATCTGATCATCAGGTATTTTTATGTTTAATCGCACACTGATAGGTGCATATTCAGTAAGAGAAGGTGCATGAATCTGCTTCAGAATATTTTTATTTAAATGAGAAAAATCTTCCTTGTGACTTTCAAGTGAAGAAGTCAAAGTGGTAACTGGTGTCAAAGGCATAAAAATTCCATCAGAAGAATTTGTAGCAGTGTAATCTGATTGCTTATTGTAAAGTCCTGGACTGTGAGTAAAGAGCGGATTAGCAGAATCTAATTGTGATTCCTTATGATGATCTTTCAAATATTTTATATTTTGCATTGATGGTGCAACTTTTGTAATTAACCGTTGAACTTCTCTAGGTTTTATGGGGCTAAAAACTTGATTGACATTAGAATCTAAAGTATTGCTATTGAAACTCTTCATTCTATTGACATTTGATGCAACTTTATTTGGAAAATTAGAAGGATCAATAATATTTTTACAATTAGAGTGATCTGAATTAGAATAATATGAAACTGGAGTCATTGGTTTAAAGCTACCTAAACTACTATCAGACACAATTTTAGAGTGTTTTGGTTTTTCTTCTTTCTTTTGAATCTTATCAAAACTATCAGTAGATGAAATTAATTGATTTGCTTCACTAGAAGATGAATTTGGATAAGACATTGGTACTTTAAAACTGCTTCGGCTACTGGTATTCAAATCAAACTGATGACAAATATTATTATCAGGATAACTAAAATGTTGACCTTTAAACTGTAACTGACTAGAAGTGGAGAAAGAGTCTGAGACACTAGGTTGCAATGGAGATGTTTGAAATCCACCATGATATTTAATAATGTTATCACTTTGTCTGACACTGCTCACATCCTCAAAATATTTTGGTAAAGAAGCAGCATTTGTTAAGTAAGGAGGTTCTCTATGTGAATCTTTAAAAGTGGAAGAATAAGGAGTAACTAAGGATGCAGATGAGGAATAACAAGGCTGATTCGAAATATCCAATTGAGGTGTTACAGGACATGAATCTAGACTTTTTGCACTCAAAGAAGTGCATAATGAAGGAGACAACTTTGGTGTGAGTGTTCCCGAAAATTCAATGACACTTTTTAAATTGGCATTAACTGCTGGAGTAGTTTGTGCTGGGGACAATCTTGGAATTTGAAAATCCTCAGCTTTAACAGTGTTGGTTTTCAACTCTGTCTCATATTCAAAATTCACAGGCGTTTGAATTTCTGTGTCAAATTCCATATTAGCATCAAAAAATTTTATATTTTTTGCAAAGTCAGAAACCTCAGAAGGAGGAATGTCTATCAAACTAGCACATGCATTTTCATGGGACTCCTTTGTAGAATCAAGCAAATCACCTTCCACTAAAATTTTATTGAGTGAGGATTTCTTGCTAATGTTTACTAATGAAGGAAAAACACTATCATTGGTTAATGCAGAGTCCATCTCTGGTATAGTGCTTAATTCATGATAAGCATGTTTTTCTGGAGACAGTCTTTGCTCTTCTTTCTCACAAGATGTAGTATTTTTGATGACAGGAGAGTGAATTTCAACAGATTTGAGAAAGTCTTCTGGAGAAGTTTGAGTTGAAATAATAGAAGTTATCTTAGAATCCAACTGAAAGATTTCATGATCAATTTTTGACTCAGCATTTAATAAAGAATGTTTCTTCAGTATATTTTTATGATTGCTATGTTCACTGAATTCTGATATCAAATTTTGTTTATTTGGGATTTCCCCAATAGTTTGAAGTAACTTCAACTGTGTTTCCTTCACAGATACCATTTCATCCTTGTTAATATCTGTAGAATCTTGAGATGAATAATTCATTTGAGGACTTGAAGATAATTTTTTAGAAGTTAAAATAGATTCAGTTTCAGGAGATTTGTTTAGATACTTTTCAGCAGCTTGTTGTATATAATAAGTAAGTTTTGACTTCTTTACTGGTGAATGCATTTTTTCACTAGAAATACAGTACTCATTCTTGTTAGTCATATCCGTTTTAAGCCCTGAATCAAATTTAATTGCCATATGAGTAATTTTTTTATCAGATTGTTTTGGTTCCAAGTCTAAACTTTCAGTAGAATCTTTACTATGTGCATTTGATAAAGTTATATTATCATTAGGTTCCATATGATCTTCAGAAATTGGTAGTTGACAGTTTGGAGAGTCACAAAGTTTACAAGCATTTGGTACACCGTGGTTTGTTGGTAGAGAAAAATAGCTAGAAGAAGACCAATTTTCAGAATGGAGATTATTTTTTTCCGCATCAAAATCAAAAACATTTTTCTTATAAGATTTGAATTTTGATCCTAAATCCCTAAAAAGAAAAATAGTAATTATAAAAAAACTTTAACTGTAATTATAAAAAAAAATAAAAATAAAAAAAATATAAAAAAAAAAACTATATATATATATGAATACACACTGACATATTTTTATGTTTGACAGCTTAATTCCTTTAAATGCCAATAAAGAAATTTTCATGCTTCAAATATCTGACAGATATATAAAAATAAATTATTTTACAATAGCAAAATATTACTTCATGTCATATACAACATTATTAAAAGATTTCTAACTTAGTCAAAAATAATTTTCAATTAATAAACTTTTTGATCAAATCTCAGATCATAATAAATTTCTTTATTTTTGGAAAGTAACATCTTTGAGAAATACTGGGACCAGGTTTCATTTTGATGTTGTAAACTTGGGTTATATATAAATTATACTCCTATATTACATTATTATATGATATTGTGAAGACAACTAACTTAACAATTGATAAGAAATTTTCATTTATTAAGCTCTTTTGTCTATACTTAATGTGAATTAAACAGTTCTACACACACACATATTTTTTATAATCTATTTTTAATGAGAATAATTATATTTATAAGGCAGTGATTTTAAAAAGTATACAAAAAATTCTCATAGTTCTGTAATTTAGAAAAATTTTTATACAATATTACACGGTCTAAATCCAAACTATTCTTCTAGTTTGAATTTATTACTATCAACAACGCACTTATTATTTTGGTTTAGCAAACTTTGAAAAAGATTTATAAAAATATGTAGTTTTGACTCCTAAAATTAAAACAAACTTTTAATGAATTATTTTTAACTTTTAAACTTTAAAAAAAGACAAACCATTTATTTAAATCTGATGAATTTTATATATATATAAAAAAAATTCTAATAAAAACAGATTTACAAGAATTTTTTCATAGCACCTCAAAGATGTAGGTACATGATCTAATGTGCTTCACTTACTAAATTATGCCACTCCAAATTTTTATGTGTCCCTAGATTTCAAATTCTTCATATTCATGATGGTTAAATTCTTCGTTTTATAATTTATATTTTTATTTTCTTTGTGCCTTCTTCAAAGGCCGCCAGTTTTTATAATTCTTTACAAAATTTCATTTATTCTTTTAGTATGAACCTACCACATTAAATGACTAGATTTAATAAGCTGAATAAAATTTCCTTACTTGATTAGATAATCAAATTTAATAATTAGTTTTAGTACCCCACTGCAAGTCGTTTAATTTTATTGGTGTCAAAAATGTTCTCAAAAATTTTTTTCACAGATTGATAAGTTTTATTTATTATTTTTGAAAGTTCAAGTTTCACTACCTTATAATAAATTTGATATATAACAGCTTCATAAATCTTCTTTTTAATTTCTTTTATCAGGAATTTATTCTTCGCACTGGTATGGATAATGACATTTATTTTTAAAATCTTGCAATTCATTTCAGTTACAATTATTACAAAGTAAAATTGGAAATCTTATCGAATTGAAAATTATCTACTGTAAGTGCACATAAAATATTGAAATATTTTGTTCATTTTATGTTTTTTGCGCTATTAATAATAAAGTCAACTTCAGTTACCTTTACAATCTGGCTGGTGAAGAAAAATAATAGATTTACATTTATTTAAAATAGTATCACCAGAAATGACACACAAATGAACAGTTTCAGTAGCAACAGAATCTTACATCCAAATGAATAATAAACTCAAGTAGTAGTAGAATAAAAAATAATGAAGATAATTAAATTATAATTGAACATCCACATTATCTGTTACAATGGCTTAAAAATTTGATTATATTCTAATAATTTCCAACTTTTTCTGTCTGTCCCAACTTTTTCGGTGCTGTTTCTGTGTGTGTTGATGGTATTTATTTTTATTTATATGTAGTATATTTTAAAATTATATTCAAAAGTATATAGTAATAAAAATAATGATAAATGGCATTTTTAAAGATATTTTACTAAACTTCTTTCTAACCCAAAACCTCCAAGTAAAAATGATTTTGCATTTTTCTCAATCAGAGTTAAGGATTTGTAAAATATGTGATTCATAAGCTACTATTAGTATTAGAATGAATGAAAAATTCACTTCAATTTAATGAAATGGGAAATCTGAATCATTAGCTCAAGGCAATAAGAGGTCTAATCCTAACTAAATATAAGCACAGCTGATATTTTTATATGTTGTTGCTTTATTATAAATATTTTATCAATTTTAATTTTACTCTTGCATAAATACTTTACTTTGTAATGATTGATTAGTTAATTGAATTACTTAAAATATAAAATAATATTTATCTAGAAAATTTTAATTGTAAACTTTTTAAAATTTTTTTTTATCTGTATTCAAGAAAAAGATTGAGGAAAATACATAGAAATTCCTCAGAGAAAAATTAACATTAACTTAACCCTCCATGTACAGCTCAATTTTTTTTTAATATTTTCTTTATTATATATGTTACACAATTCACATCGTCAACAGTTTTAAAATATAACAAAACTTTTAATAGCATTTACATTTTCAAAAAATATATAATATGACAAGGTACTTTAGCAAGCAGGGTTTTTAAATTAATTTATATAGATATTTTTATTTTCGGATGAATATAATTTTTAAACATTTTGTTTAAAAAATATTATAGAAATTTTCACATACAACACCGCTAACACCTGACAAATCCACATATCTTTCATATAATCATAGATATATAACAAAGCATGCAGGGGGAAGAGGGAAAAAAGCAAGAGAAAAATATTCCTGCACAGTTTAGTGACATCTAGCAGCAAAAACAAGTACATAATGATGTTTTAACATACACAGAGAAAGAGCAGGATTAGTAATAAAATAAAGGAAAAAAAATTTTCACCCATCAATTTTCACATAACCCATAGTTGGGGAGAAAACTGATATGCCACATTTTGACCAAATCATAGAAGCTGTAAGCAGAGGGTCAACTGAAAATCTAGAGACAATTATGAAATAAATGTTAAATTCCACTCATTAAAGGAAAATCCTTTAATATCATTACATACCTTGGTTGGAAACCCATAACACCACCTTGCAAAAAATTAACTTGAACACTTTTTGATGATAAATTTTTCTCTGGCGGAGTGATACAATTTTCAACAGCTTTATCTTCTGTTGGTGGTTGCAAAATAGAAGTTTCAATAGCTTTATCTATAACATCAGGTTTGAGTTGCTCTGAAACCAAAAATGAAATTATTAAAGTTCAAAAATTATTTATATTTTAATCAGTTATGATATAAAAGTTTAAATGCTATGAAATGGTAGTGTTAATATAATTATTCTTTACACTTTTTATTCCATTATATAGGTTTTTCTACAGCAACTATTATTAACAATAACTTTACAAACAGTATTTCCTAAGACAACACATTTTATTAATAACGCCAACCTACTTGTAATGAATTTTAAGCTACCTTTTTTATTGAATGTTTTTGATAGCTTATTTCTGCTGATTAAAGTTGCTAAAAATAGTTAAATTCATTAATTTAAAATTACCATCACGTGACAAAATTTATAACTGATCTGGTACACTTCTCTTTAAACTTCAATATTGAAACAGAAAAAGAGGTTTGGTTTGTGATTTGTTTATGGCTTAACAATGAATTTCTACACATTTGGGCCTAATACTTAAAGTGACTTCAAATCACAAGCATCTATGCGAAGTCAACAGGAGATTAGTGAGACTTGAAATTTCTTTACCTTCATTTCTATACAAAATACAAAAACTCAACAGGAAACATAAATTACACAACCTAGTTTGAAAACCTTCATTGAAAAAAAATTTGAAATTACTAAGTAATTAATTAACAGCTTATAATTGAAGTAACTAACTTAGAAACAAAACTGGCACAAAAAATCAAAAAATTATTATTGTAACAATTTGAACACACAAACGAATGAATTGAAGGCCTTAACTCAAAGCAATTTCTTCACATCAGCATACTTGCCAACCTTGGAGGAAAAAAAATATCAGTAGATTCTACTGATTTTGAGGGAATAAATCAGGAGATGCTTACTACCAACATTTTTGCTTGAATACTTAAAACGGTAGTACTGTAAAAAGGCAAATTTACTCTTTAGATCATACCTTCTGAGGAGGATTTATACAAAACATTTTTTGTGTTAATCTTAATATTTGAATAAAATATTCATCAACCTTATAAAGGAACTTATGAAAAATAAAAGAATATACTAAACATAAAAAAAGAAACAATGTTTACGTCCCAATACTTATTTTATAAAGCAACTTTTACTACTGTAGTGCAATTTATAATTATTTAACTTATAAAATTACATAAGAACATAAAATGCATTATTAGATAAATTTAAGTCAAAGAAAATACTGTCCTAATTAAATTACTAACAACTAGTAATATTCATCCTAATTGAATTGCTTAAGTAAACAGGCACCTGATGTCTGCTCTGAATGTTAATTACATAACAGCCAACTCCTAGGAGTTTTTGGCACTCAAGTCGTTAAAGTGTCGTTCTACCAGGACAGTCACAGATTGAGTTCAAAACACAGAGGATCACATTTTCCTGACATTATAATATCATACATTACAATAATTACATTACAATTAATATTACAAGAACATTACAATAATTATATTAGTGTGCCATCTGTTAACTATTTAAGCCATTAAAACAATTTAATAAAAAATTTTTCGGGCAAAATTTTGGCAGTTTTTAACTATTTCACTGAAATTGCAAAAAATCAGTAGATTTTCATACATTATCAGGAAATATCAGGAGAAATGATGAAAGATCAGGAGTTGCCCAATAAAATCAGTAGAGTTGGCAGCTATGCATCAGTAAAGACTACATATGAAGTTTTATATCAACATGATGCAGAAGAGGAAAATTGCACATTACAAAGATTTAACATGCATAAGTCAATCAGCATAATGATCATTGGTAAAATCCAGTATCAAATATAAACCTGTCAGAGATAGAAATCATATCTTTCCTTCTTATGTACACTAAAAATAAAAATTGGTATTTTTGCATACAAAAATTTAAACAAAAGTTCATTTACAATTTATTCATTCATTTTTAAGTTTATTTTTCAAATATAAATTGTATATAGAAGAGAATATAAAATTACAAATACTAACTTTTTACATCAGATTCAATTTCATGCTTATTTTAGTTAATTAAAAACTTATATACAAAACCAACCAATTATTAATCATAAAATCAAGGTACTTTAATTAAATAACATTATCACAAATTGGAAAATTGGGAGTATTGGAACTGTATTTAAGCTAAAAATTCAAATCAAATTCTAAAATTAAGGTCTTAATTCTATTAAGGGTAATTAAATCTTTTCTTTTTTATATATATATAAAATAGGCTTTCAATTGTTAAGTAAAAGTTAAATGTATAAAAAAATGTTGAATAAAATTCTTATAATTTGAAAAATAATATGCAAATTTTGAAAATTATTGATTTGAAATAAGCAAAAATTTATATGTATATTCTACAACTTAAGTTATCAACAAGTAATTTTTCAAATGAATAAATTTTAAAAATCTATAAGACATGCTCATATTTAAGATGGATAAACCCTGAAAAAAAAGTTACTTAAAAGACCTAAAAGTTTTTTTTTTAATAATGTTCATATACTTTTGCAAATCTACAAATTTATTATTTCACATTTCCAAACAGCTAGTCCTTTTTGTTTATTTTAATCATTACTTTCAATATTCTTTAATTATATTTTATCACATAATTTTTTCCTTGCTTGATATAATATGAGAATTTATCACATAAATTTATCAGAAGAAATAATTAATTGAAAATATCACCTTTTTACTATTTGTTGTCTGAGTTAATAAGCAATGAAATCAACACATTTGAAATACAGAAACCTATGCAAATTTAGATGTTTATTAAGTAAAAAAGATAACTATTTAGCCTTTAAAAGAGAAGTCAGAACAAAAAATGAATCAACAATGAGTCAAAAGTTCTTAAAAGAAAATGGTAATTCATTAAAGAACCTTCTTAACTAGAGGTGATATGCCATACTATGAGAAGATATGTAGTAAATCTACCAAACCCCATCAGTTATTTTTAAACACTGCAGATAATATCTTACTTCAACAAAAGTATTTTCCATTAAAAAAAAGACTCCATACTATATTAAAAGTAAATATTTAAGTTCAATTTATTTGTAATTTTTACAAAAATATGTTCAATACAGATATTTTTACACCTTACTAGGTAGTATTAATAACATTTGAACAATATTCTACAAATTCTTCTCTCAATTTTTAAGGAAGTGATCACTGGATACCTCTTATAAGTTTCAAAGGCAAGTTCTTTCAAAACTGGTGGAAATTTATCGTTTGATTTTACCCGAACAAAAAAAAGAGAGGATTTATAATTTCTGTATTTTGCACACAAAAAATATTACAGTTATCAACAATTTTATTGCTTGTTCATGCAGTAGAATGTTTGCAGATATTTTACTGGCAATATCTACTATTTTTTTCCTCCAAAACATTAAAAATTTTACAATGCCAGTTCTTGCATCTATTAAAAAAATCAGTTATGTATTGTTGACAATACACACTTTAACATTCCTCGTTAATATTTATGAAATGAATGTTGTAATTCGGAAAACCAAATAAAAGTGAAATGTATTTCATTTTTCCTATGATGAAGTCTTAAGTATTTTTCAATTATTTTTTCTAATTATTGTATAAGTTTTCTTTAGATGGTCTTTAGATAAATTGTAATTTGTATACCAATTTTCCATTGCAAGGTTTGTTTTTAAATTTAGAACTTAATGTTTTTATGATTTCACTAGTGAAATTATATTGTTTACATGGACCATTGACGCATACAAATTTCTGGTATTGGTACATTGTATTTGTACCCAAATTTTTATATTCCAGAGCTTTGACATTTGCAAAAGCAAATATTTTTATACAATAGTTACAAGTTTATTTGGAATATATTGATGAAAAGATAATTGTCCTAAAATTGTTTCAACCTTTTCATCAAATGATGTAAATTCACCTATATAATAATTTTGAGTTTCTTATAAACTATGACTCAGGTATAGTGTTTCAAGTATTATATGCACATATTTGCCCTCCTCCTAAAGGCAAATGTATGATTTCTGCATCATAATCAGAAAATTTTCCACTAATCCTTCTTATTTTTTAGTGGTTAAAATTAAAAAAGCAAATTTTAAAATTATAAGTATAAAAAGAATTTATTTCCATAAAAACTATTATGCTGTACCAACTGTGAAATATTTTTTTAAATATATTAGATAAGAAACTTATAATTTCTCTATTAAACATTAGCCAATTAAAGAAATATTTACTGGATAACATTGGACTAAGAATAATTAAATGAATGTATGCCTGTTTATCTGGACTAATCAGACTAAGGAATCTATGAAAATATTAACTATCTATATTAACTATACAGAAAATGCTAATTATACAGAAATTATTGATACTATAATAAAATGAAATCAATACTTTCATTGAAACATAACATACATTTTTAACTAGAAATAAAATGAATCTAAAATATAAAACATCCATCTCACTCACACACATTAATGTTTAAAGAAATTGAGGAATAGTATAGATTTTAATTCCTTAAACTGAAAAGGAAAACTTACTTTTGCAATTTATAAAAAATAAATAATTAAATTAAATTAGATGACTAAAATTTAACTAGATGAAAATTTGAAAGCACTATTTAACAGTAAATATTCAATTGACTGTTTGATACTTCAGTCATTTTTGTCTAATTAGGCCTAATTATTAATTACAAGGTGTAATTAGACTTGAAAAAATTTAGAAATTCCAGCTATTAGGAAATTTTTAAAAGTTTCAGACATTTAACAGCTGAAATATCAGTTACAGAAGATCTTGACAATATGTGAAAGAGAAGTATTTCATTGTTTCTGAATGATCAAATCTCTAAAAATCAACCATGTATGTTTACGAGTTAAAATGACGTTAAAAATTTTGTTTACTCCATTTTCTATATAAAATAAAATATTCCTAAAAATTTGAGAGAAAGAAATAAGTGCAATTTTATCTTCTCCGATGTAAAATAAATAGTTGTGTTATCATTTAAAAAAAGCCTGTCAGCAATTGGTATATAAGCTTCCATTAAGACATTTGGAAATATAAAAAATACAAACACATTATAAGTGAAACCACATTTAACAGTTGTAGAAGTCAATATAACAGGATTTACATATATTTACAAAAATCAAATTCCATGAGTTTTAAGGAGTTTCCCAGTAGTCAAATAAAACATTTTCAGGAAGAATTGACATTCATTTTAAAAAAATTTTATTTTAAAAATCGTTATAGATCAAGTATGAATATAATTTAATTATGTTTAAGCAACATTTTTCAATTATATTTGTAAATAAAAGAAATAAATTATTGCAAGAAGAATATATGTAATAATTACTTCAAAATAAATCAATAAATTTACAGCTATAATGGAAAACTTTTTATTTAAATAAATAATTTTTTACATTACTAAACTATTTATAGCATAAAATAATGGATAATTTTAGAGCTTTTAAGCATCTTCATTAGATTTCGATACATTAATTTTTTAAGTATTTCACAAGATACTTATAGCAATCACTTTTCAAATAAATATACTTACTCAAAACTAAATACAATTATTAGATACAGTTCCCAGCATGTGAGTTTTTCCCTATTTAATATTTAATAAAATCATTTATTATTATTTAATAAAAGAAATTCCTTTTCTTCTATTTATTTTCAAACTTTTTTAAAATTATACAATTTCCCATAAATATTCTAAACTCTTTTATATTTCTTTAATCATTCTATAGATTTTCACATTTCTTGGTTGTTTATACATTAACAATATTGCTATTAGAAAAGGTTAACTTTCCATCTCTAAAGCTTTTGCTTATAATTGATTATTAATATTGAATAATAAAAGTTGCTTCTCTAAAGCACCACAGCAGCACATGTTTGATTTTGCAATTAATGTTAGTTTAATAGTTCTTTTAGTTTCCTCAGCAATTCCTATTATATATTTTTCAAATTTATATATATGATCTTGCAAACACTTCACTTTGATTTTTAATTCATAATTTTTTTCAAGATGTGCTTTTTTGTTCTCCTTCTAGTATCGGTAGCTTTTTTTTTTATGTTTTAATTTATTTAAAAATAATTTATACTTTTGCCCAGCACAAGCAGCAAAACTAAGGAGGTCTTTGCTAATTATTATATTGTCGACTCCTCTTGTGTTTCAGATGTGATCAATACACTTATAACCCCAGTTGTTAGTTTAAATTTTATAGCATCATGTTTTTGTTCACAAAAACCCACATTCAACAGATGTTTGACTATGAGAGAATAGTAAATGTACATTAACTACTTTACATAAAGGATAATAATTTTGTCTATTTGAGAGTAAGTTAAAATAAAAAATAAATATTCTATCATTAATATAATCAAATTTATCACATCAAAACAATCTTGAAATCTTACAGTTAATTGTAATGATTTAATCTCTTCTACAAAATAATGAAACTCTTTCTTTCTGAATCACGCAAAAGGCACAGTCTTTATACAGCTTTTTCGAAGTCCACTGGTCATTGAAAAGATACTTTCCACCAGGTATATTAATTTATTTATTTCTGACTTTATTCCATAGATGAACAAATTCCTTTCTTTTCATTGAAATTATATGCAATTTTCAACAAGGAAAACATGGAAAGTATATTTTAACTAAAAAATTCTATATTTAAATATTAATATAAAATGAATTTTATACTGTATAAAAGACAAAAACAAATACAAAAAGAATCAATTAAAAGTATCTCTTTGACTGCACCATCTAATGATCTTATTGGTGATTATTTTTACTTCACAAACATAAATTTGAATCCTACATCTGGTCATAATTGAATTGGATTATCATAAAATCAATATGACTGAACTAGATCTTCATTTTAGTCAATAATTATGAATAGTCTAATATTGATTGCGCTGGCATCTAGTAATAACATTAACAGCTAACACTCAGTTTCGTTTTTAAACAATTTTTTTGAAAATTTTTAAATATTAAAACAAAAAACTCAAAAAATAATAATATTTTCTAACAAAAAATAAATGTATCAAGGTAAATAAACATTCTAGGAGTGATTCACAGTTTTCAAAGAATTAAATCAAAATTCCAGAAGTTTCAAAGGCCTTTAAAAAAATTTTAATTTTTAGCAGTTTCAAGGAGTTATATGAACTTTGATATAAAACACAATATTAAAAACAAAAATGTTTAGTATAAATTAAAATAAGAAAATAATTATTAAATTTTAAATTCTTTAAAATTACCATTATCTTTTTGAAGCAAAGGTTTAAAATGTTTTTCATACAATTCATCAGTTGCAGCTCTTTTTTTGTCCAACTGACTTATAACAGCACTGATTTCTTCACCTAGTAAAGAAAATTACAATAGCCAAAAATTAATAATTTAATTATTTAAAACAAATAAAGAGTTTTTTATAAAATGTTTAAAAATTATACATTCAGTCATTATTGATACCATAATTAATCTTGATTAAAATGCACCAAAAACAACAATAAGAAACTATGAAGATGATTTAATTAAAATATTAAACTGTAGCCATGCCTGAAATACTTTTTATAATGGCATTAAATTTTATTTGAATATATTAAATTCTCACTCACAAATATTACATAAATATAAATTTTAGAGTAATTTAAAATGATTATCATACAAGATTATGAAAAAAAGTCACTTCTATGTTCCTCTAAGAATGTCAAGAGCTTGCTGATATTCTGGTAAAAGAAGGTGCGCTTCTTACTCATCAACTGATAATGAACTGACTTTGTATGGCTTTTCATGTGTTCACTGGTCATTGTAAAGACACTTTCCACCAAGCATATTAAATAATTTATTTTAGTCTTTATTCCATAAATAAACAAATTCTCATTCTGATACACTGAAATTATCACAAAAGATATGGAAAGAGTATTTTCACTTAAAAATTTTATATTTTTAAATATCCATAATTAGTGAATTTTATATAATATTAAGAAATTAAAAACAAATAGAAAAAAATTAGTTTAAATAGCAGGCCTGATTTTATGACGATTTTATTGGTGATTATTTCACTTCATATACATAAATCTAAATACTACATCTAGATTTGATGGAACTAGATCCTCATAAAGTTATTGCAGCTGAAATGAATATTTATTTTAGTCAACAGTTAAAAATACAACAATTATATTGATCACAGGCAATCTAGCAATAATATTAAAAGCTAATACTCAATTAGGTTTTTAAACTTTTTTTATAAAAAGTTTTAAAATCTGAAAAAAAACATTACATTTTCTAAAAAAAAATAAAAGTCTCAAGATAGGTAAAAATTTCAAGAGTATTTCAATGATTTTCAAGGAGTTAAGCCTAAATTCCAGAAGTTTCAAGAGCCTTAAAAAAATTGAATTTCAGGAATTGTACAAATTTAGACAATTATATGTATGCAAACAAATTACTCTGAAGACAAATAAGTCATTTTATTATCATTGAGTGACATCCCTATGCAAATTTTTTAGGAAAGCGAAAATTCATAAAGAACAGTAATTATTGACAAAAAATTAAACATTATTTCAGATAATTTGAAATGAGTAATAAGAGAAAATATACTAGATAGGAATACATAATAAAAATGCAAATATCGTTACTTTAAAATTAGATCTTATTTTCTTAATCATAATAATAAAAGGATGCTAGAATTTTGGGTTTCAAGTTAAATATTTTCAAGCTCATTAGAACATATATATATATATTATATATATATCACCTTATACCAAACATATTGCTTTGAAGAAAAATTCATATAATTTTAACATATTTTTTAAGATAGTATGCTCCAACAGTATGCTGAAAATTTATACAGCCAAATTGTATAAGTTTGTAACTGCGCATACTTCAACAGATCAAAGTAAACTAAAATTTGATGAGTCACTAATAAATCAAATCCTTTATAAACAATTTTACAATACTTAGAAAGACATTTTTCAAATTTAAAATATATATAATTGAAACACAAAGAAAACATAAATCTTTATAATCAAAATAAAACCTTACAGCTGGAATTAAATATTAAATCAACAATATTGTAATGCAAATGAGAATTATAAAAAATATATATATAGTTCTCTTAAATACTTGAAATTTAAAAAATTATAGACAATAAAACTTTTTAATTAGAAAATGGGCAAGTTTTTAAAAACATAATTAAAATGTTTGTTTAAAATCTCATCTATTAATAAATTATTTAGATTTAAAATTACTTACTACTGGTAATATCTGGAGGTGACTCAATATAAGCCATATTCAGGTCATCACTACTAAGATCTAATCCGGAAAACCTTTTTCCACACTGATATACTGATTCATCTTCTAATAAATAGCTATAATTTTCTTTTACAAATTTAGGAACACAATCAGTCATTTTATTTGCTAAATTGGAATCTACTTTCTTATATTTAATTTCCCACTGGTCCTCATATCCCTCTGTATCTTCAACTGCATGTTCTAAATGAAGTTTTTAATATAAATTAATGAATTAGTATTTTGAAAATCAACAGAAAATAATTTTGTTTAATAATCATCAATTTATATTATAATGACTAATTATTATTTTCATTTATTATACATTTTAAATAATTTGCAACAAAAATGAAATTTGTAAAACATTGTAAATTGCACTGCACATATAATTTTGATAACTTCATGGATGTATCAAGACTTCAGATAACTTAAAGTAAAATCAAACTGCATTTCAGAAATTTTTCCCTTTTTAAAAATAATAATAACTGCACATTTTCTGCACTTTGTATGAAAAACCAAATATGAAGTAGATATTTCTTTTACAAATGTGAAATTGGGATAAAATTAAGAAATATAGTAAATAGTTGTTCATCACTTAACAGCCATTGTTTGCATATGACTGCTAATTATACTAGAACCTACAAATTTAAATGGATTCCAAATTACTATAAGCATTTAAAACAAAAATGGGATTCTAACCCATCAACTATTGAACCAAAGTGCAAGCCATTTGGCTGCTAGTTATTTGAATTTTTTTACCGAAAAATAAAGCTAAATTTAAATGGTGATTTTTCTGCCTCTAAATTTGATTCAGAAAGAAAACTGAATAATGATGAACTGAATCTGGCTTAAGAGATATATTCTCTAAATCAGTAGCTTTTAATGTAGGCATTTGCAAATACAGAGTGATCTTTTTTAAAGCGACAATGTTTGGAAAATCCTGTAGCGCAATCTAATAGCTGAAATGACACCAAACTTGGTATTTAGACAAATCAAAACATGATTCAGCAAACAAAAAGGATTCAGCAAAAAAAATTTAGATCCAAAAGTCGCTGATGGAGCATTTTGTAACGATTTGTAGTATACAATAACGAGAATTAACATAAAATATGGGTATCAATGAAAAATAAAAATGTTGTGCAATGACAGTGCCGGGAATAGAGACTATAAAAGCAAGTAGTAGATAACTCCCACAAGTAATCTCAGCTGAAGTAAACGGGGTCCAGTGGCAATGCCTTTCACGTTACAGGAACGTGCATTTGTTGATGTAGTATCAAATTTGTCTACTCTAAAGGACAACATAGCAAAGACAGTGAAGAATATTCCTTGTGATATGATACGTATGGCTGTGGAAAATGTGCACAGAATGCACAGTGTTATTTCTGAGAATGGTGCTCACATTGAATGTGGCCTAATTCCTCACTGGGGAAATTAATGTAATAAATAAACATTAATAATTTTACTGTATGATAGTATGTGTTAGTAATTTTCTTTTCTTACATTTTACACATTGTAAAGTGCCATAAAATGCTCTAGCAGTGAGTTTTGGAACTAAACATTTTTTCACTGAGTCCTTTTTCCCATGTCTTGATTAGTCTAAATACCAAGTTTGGTGCCATTTTGGCTATTAGATCGCGCTAGAGGGCATTCCAAACACTGTCACTTTAAAAAAGATCACTCTGTATATTAAACTGCATAACATAAAGTAATACTCAGATACATTTAAACTCCTCTGGGAGAAAAATAAGTTACAGGACAAAGTAATTAAAAAGTCAAAAAATGCTTTTAATCAGAGTGTTGCTTAAAGTAGAAAGTATATTAAGAAATAAAATATTTCTTATTTTTTAATATCTTAAATTAATTTCTTTCTTGATATTAAAAAAAAATTATTTTACATATTTTCTATTTTAAGAAATCAGAAACTTTTGAATAAACTAAATTAATATTAAAATCAAGTGTTTGAACTAAATTTTAGTTTTAAAATTATGATCACCTGCTGTAGAACAACTTTATAAACTTTATATATACATATATATATATATATATATATATATATATATATATATATATATATACATATATATATATATACATACATATATATACATACATACATACATACATATATATATACATATATATACATACATATATATATACATACAAACATATACATATATATACATATACATATATACATATACATATATATACATATATATATACATATATACATACACACACACACACACACACATACATAAATACATATATATATATATATATATATATATATATATATATATAACAGGTTCAAAAAACTCAAATGAATTTGGCAAAAGAATACAAAAAAGAATGTAATTTTAGTCATTATGTTGACTTAAGATTACAGTTATAATACTTATTTGAAAACTGATATTGGATATACATTCAAACAAAGTCTAATAATTATTGCCAGATAATATAAGGAGTAATATCCTTTTTTGAGTTGTGGTAAAAGAGAAGCAATAATTACAAAAAAATATTAGAATTTAAATACTATTTGCATAAACAGTTTTAATAAAAATGCACATAAATAAAGCATTATACATCTGTAAAAAATATAATGTAAATATCAAAACAATGGGGTAATTAATACTATGCATACACATTTGTGTTGCTTACCATAACTATCAAAATAAAAAAAAAAGGAAGTTTGTACTAAATGCTCTAAAGATAGACCTCTACGAACAACAAAGCTTGTAATGAGAATAAAAGCCCACCAAGTTTTTAAATAAAGCACTTAACTAATTGGCTGCTATCTCAGCTTTTATAAATTTAAATATGTATTATGACTTCCATAAGTAACTTGATACTATAATTCAAATTAGAGGGGAAAATTACATGATATTCCATAAGTTTTATTTTATTTTATTTCTTTTTAGATTCATTTAAAAGCTAGTCTGTACCAAATAACGGTAGTACAAAAAAAAAGCGATTGAAAAGTAATTTATAACTCAAATTGAAAAAACTTACTTGCTAACTTGAAAATGAAATGAAAATAATTAAAGAAAATGTTTTTTTGAGACAAAAAAATTTTAAGGCATTTTTAAATGTTACAATAATATAATTTATAAATATAAATACCTTTAGAATTATTTTTCTTATAGATGTTTTCAACTGCATCCTCCATAGCAATTTGCTTTCCAGAATTTTTAAGTTTGTCAGGAAAAGAACAAGGGATTGCTCCCTGTTGAAAATGTAAATCAAATTAATCAAAATATAAAATGACATTTTAAATTTGAGCAGCTTTAATGTTTCATTTACTTAAATTTTTCAAATTAATTTACATTTAACAAAGGATTAAGTCAATATAATTATTAAATATAAAATTAATTTTCAAAAGTAATTAAAATTCAATGATAAAAATATTAGAAAAATGAAGCAGTTTTAAAGATAGCAGAGTTTATATATATATATATGAACTCTGCTATCTTTAATATCTTATATATATAAAGAAAAATAATTCTAAATATTTCTTATAAAATTGATTATATTCAGAGTGTTCTCACAGATTTTTCATGACATACCCCTTTAGAAGAAATATTTTTAGCTTGTAGTCTTCTATTAACCTTTTCAGCATTTTCAATTTGTTTCATTGTTTCCATATATTCCTAATTTAAATATATTTTATTCTTAGAATTGAAAAAAAAAAAGTTTATTTTACAAAAAAATCATAGCAAAAATCTTAAAACATTTCACTTTTATTAAATACTGAATATACCTGCTGCAAGCGATCTTTTTTTAAAGCTTCATTAAAACGTTTTTTAGCTCTTATATCTTGTTCCATTTGAATGTATTTTTCCCCATCTTTTTCTAAAATATTTTCTTTATTCTCTAAATCAATAACCTGGAAAATAATTAATTATTAAAATTCAATAATAATTCTAATTTAAAGAAGATTTTTTCAGCAAATATATGATAAAATAATACATTACTGGTTTTAGAGTTTTGGGTCTTAAAAAATGTTTTCCTTGTAGACCATCAGACTGTAAATCATTTTGTTTCTTAAAATCTTCACTAACACCTGAATCTTGTTTATCTATACAAACAGAAAATAGTTTAATTACAATATCTATTTAATATATTTAAATACATTAAATTCTAAATTAAAAAAATTTGTTTAAATTTTTTTTTTTAAAAAAAATAGTTCACAGAAAATTTTGATTAAACCTCTAAAAAAACTAAATATCAATTAAAAATTTTAAAGAAAGTAAGCGAATTTTAATAAATTATATTTTTATTGCATATAAGCAGTCAGCTTAGAAGAAGTTATACAATTTGGAATTCTCGAAAACAGCAGATATAACTGATAGTGTAAAATGAATGATTTTATCCAAATGCAAATCACATGATCATAAAACTTAACATTAGTTATAACAAGTTAGGATTAATTTTAAATTATAAATGTGGAAAGAGTTTCTCAAAATTTAATACAATGTTTTCAGTAGTAATATAGAGTTACGCAGAGGCTATGGATTTAAGGTGGTAAACACAGCATATATATATATACAGAGATATATGAAATAGATCAAGATACACAAAACCCTGCTCCTTGTAATGGATTCCACATGCTTAAAATGCACTATTTGCCATTTTAACAATAGTTCACATCGGCTCATCTTCTAATAGTAGCCGATGAGTTACAGTAAATAATTTTCTTATTATAAAAAAGCACCTTTTCCTGAGAAACAAATGAAATTTGAAATTATAGTTGTGAAGTAAAGAAGCTTCTACAAAGTGCCAATTTTTTATTTTATATTCCTTTTCTAATATTACTTCATGAACTTTCATAAAAAGCTTTCCTCTCCTCATTTCTTCCTATACATGTTTTTTTTAATATTAATTATCAGAGTATGTACCTTATAATTTGGTTAAAACCATGCATTCCTTATTTAATTTTAGATGTATAACTCTGTTAATGGATGCAAATGATGAAATCTTTTGTTTATATGAATATATAAAAATTTGCTTACATTTTAACTAATTATAAATAAAAAATTATCTATCTTAATTATAAAAAGGAGAAGTATGAATAATATTCAATCAATGTATTGTATGTATTTAAGGGAGTTAAAACAAAGGTAAAATCTGCCAGAAAGAAAATATATAACAATATCATAAACAAATTTAACCATTAGTTAAGAAATGCAGGTTGATATATTTTTATAGAAAATAAGAAATACAATTTTTTTCAAAAAGATAGGAAGGGCTTTAAGCATAATTACATTTTTTTAGATCACAATTAAGTTAACATATACCATAGAAAATCCAGGATCTTGATATTATATCTGACAATTTATCCTCTTATATAATAATATAAATTTAATCACAGAAAATAACTCAAAATCCTTAAAAAAAAAAAATAAAAAAATCAATAAAAAAATAAATAATATCTATATCAATGTTTAAATAATAAAATATTTTTTGTAATTTATAGATTATAAAAAAATGATACAACTTCAGATAATACATTTGAACATTACTCATAATTTTCCTTATATGAAAACTGATGAAAGATTTCTCATTTTTAAAACTGCGCAAAATATTTTTAATAAGTACTGATTCTATTAATAAAATTTAAGGCATTTTATAATCAAACCTTATCATTTTAGACATATATTTTTAAATGAAAATTAATAAAAAATATTAAATACTTTTGTACCATTAAAATTGTTATTCTTAAAAAATGACACTTTTGGTCATCAGCTGGAACTTGTTTTAATAACACTTTACAACTAAATCCCATCCACAAGCTCAATAATTTTTAGAAATATTTTCTTATGAATGATGTAATTTTTAAGTTTCAAAACTAGTTAATATTTTATTGGTAAATGCAACATTTCTACTCTGTTTTATATATAAGAAATAAAACTGCTATTTCATAAAATTTTTATATTTTTGAAAATAAAACCTCTTAATGAGAAAAATAGTCATTAAAAATAAAAAAAATTCCCAATAATTTTGTCGTTAGTGGTGTAAATATAATATGATCCTTTTGATGTAAAAATTGACAAACATGGCAAAAACTGAACAGTGAAAGAGGAACAGTATAAGACACACCAAGAATACTGGAAGTATTAGGCAGTTCAATTGTTTTATTACAATTTATTCACGTTATTACATTTACATATATCTTTTAGCTGTGTTTTCTTAAATATTCATAAAAAGTGTATATCTAATATCTTTTAACTTTCAAAGTAGGATTTTTACAAAATATTCATCAATGTAAACTAAATTATCAGTAAAATATGAAAACAGGCTAATGTTCAACAGATCAAGAAAATACCAAATAACAATTAGTATAAGAAATGTTAAAATGGAATAAATATTTAAAAAAATTATTGTATTTAGTCAAGGAAAAAACAACTAAACATGAAAGTTAAGAAATAGATTTATTCATCAAACAAAAAGATTTAGTCCCTCTTGAAAAAAGGACTAACAGCCATAATACCTGAAAATATTTTAGCATTTTAGGTATTATGGCTGTTAGTCCTTTTTTTCTAGCTAAAATGTTATATGTAACATTTTAGCTTGACCAGTAAATACCATAAAATGGTTCAACCACATTTTAGTATAAAAAAAAAAAAAGAATAACAAAATAGACATTAATGCTCATTTTTAACAACAGCTTTCATTGTTTATATTTGTTTTTATTGCCGATGTAGTTCATTATATGCAGAGTATTATATCAGTGTACAGTGAAAAATGTGATAACTGGATGCAATTTAATTCTTTTAAATAATTAAATAATAAATTTTAATCATACACTAAATTTTCAAATAATAACTTTTATTATTTCTTCCTCTTTTTATATATTTTTTCCTTTTTTAATATTACAATAAAATATATTTAGACCTATACAGCAACAAATATTAACAAATAGTGGTTTTAATGTAAAAATGAAACATATTTATAATTAAATAATATATTTAAATTTAAATAATTTATGAAAATTAAAAGTAAATATTTTTATATGAAGAAAGAGTTACCCTTTTCTTGCAGCAGTGCTTTAACAGATTTGGGTAATGGAGGTGGAAGTGATGCAATTTTTCTTGCTCTTTCTTTTTCTATTTCTAAGACTTTCTTCCTGGCATTAAGAGCTTCAGCACGTTTTTCTTGTAGCTTCTTAATTTCAGCAATTTCATTACTAAGAGCGATTTTTCCTCTTTCATCAGCTTGAAGCATTTGAAGTTGTCTTTTCACTATAGTTTCATATTCCTTTGCTAGCTAAAATTAAAAAAAAATTATAATTATTACTCAAATGAACTAATTAAAAAAATTAAAACTAAAGCTTATATAATCTAAAAGAATTTTATTAATAAAAAAAGTTACAAGAATTCTAAACAAATTTAGAGCATCCAGATCATAGAAATAGTTTTCTATGGTTTTGTTATTCATATATCTAATTTAATGCTTAAATTCAAATTTTAACAGAGAAAAATCATGATTAGAGGTCACTCTATCATAAAAAAATCATGACAAAACAAGGTGAGACTAACATAAATTAGAATTATATATTTTTACTTCAGCTTAGAAAAAATTAAGTATTCTCTGATCTGAAGTCAAAATATTTAAGTACATTCAAAAGTGGTTCCAATGTGCCAAAAAATGTAAAGCAGCTTTCAGAATGGTAAACATTTAAATTATGCAAAAAATTTAGAAACTTAAAATTGACAATTTCAGTCTAATTTCTCCATTCAAAACATCAATTAATAAAATTATTGAATATCGATATTTAATTTGAAGATTATTTTAAATGTAAAAAACCAGAAAAATTTATATTAAATTATTTGTTAAACTACTTGCAATCAAGTGAAAAAAAAATTCAGACATAAAAAAAAGATGGAGTTTATTTATCCATTGACCATTTGAATATTTTTTCCATGTGCCTAATTTCTTTAATTGATCTAATATTAATATGTATTTCATAAGAAAATTAGATTATTTCATTATAAAGAAATTATTTCTTGCAGGTGAGAAAATTTTTTTATAAATCCATGGAACAATTTTAACCATTTGAAACAATTTTGTACATACTTATATTCAAGCATATAAGTAAAATACTAAAATACATAAAATTTTATTTAAATTTTTTACACTTCAATATAATAAATAATACAGAAGTAATCTTTGACCAGTTCTTTAAAATATATTAAATGTTTTACATATTGATAATTAGCCTTTTAAAGTTCTTCAAAATTAAAGATTTTTTTCAATCCAAACTCACATTTTGTGATAATAACATTGTCAAAATTAAATTTCTAAAGTTGAAAATTTCTTATTCTCTTTTTAATAAATTTTAAGATTATTTTACTATCCAAAAAAAGGATTTCATATTATTTATTCAATCGTGAAAATTTTATATTTTACTATTACAACCAATTTAAGTTTTATTTTTTGTTAATTTTTTAAAGTATAAAAAATTTGTACCAAGTACATAGCAAATGCATACTTGTCAATGTTTAAAATTCTAAAAACTTACAACTTTTTCGATCTTTAATATTGATGTATTTACTTTTTTATTCATTTTTTTCCATCTCATGATTTATCTTTAATTATTATGTAATACATTTATTGCACCTTAGGGCCATGTGTGGTATTTCTAGGTGCACAGAGAGAATTTTTCCCCAAATAATAATAATTATAATAATTTAAATACTCATGTACAGAAAACATCCATTTAGAGAAACATTTTTGCATAGAACAAATACAATTCAAAATCTCATTCGTATAGTCCATCATTAACAAACTTACTACAAAAATACAAACATGTGAAAAACACTTTTCAAATATCAACAATTTATATCAAGAAATATTTTGAACAAAATGAAACTTCAAGAATTTAAATGTGAGATGTCAAAGGAATTCATTCTTATTATTTAAAAATACAATTACACATCCTAAAAAAGAACATATTACTTTAAATAATCTTTTGTTAATCTTTAATAAAATAATTAACTTTATTGATCTTTGGTATAATCTTCATTATTCAATAAACATTATTGCAATAATCTTACCAGATTAAAAGTTAATAAAAAATGGACTTTTAACAACCACATTTACATTTTTTATAATATTTCTGTTATTTAAAAAAAACCTAATCCAATATTAGTTGTTACTTACAGGTAATAATATAAATTTTAAAAAATGAATCTAATATTCTTAGAATACGAATACTTCAGTAAATATGTGAGGAAGGTTTTATATATATATATATATATATATATATATATATATATATATATATATATATATATATATATATATATATATAAATATATATATATATATAAATATATATATATATATATATTATGAACATTTAATGGTTTTAAACAGATTTGAGAATACTGAGATTCATTTGACATCAAGTAATATATATATATATATATATATATATATATATATATATATATATATATATATATATATATATATATATATATATATATATATATATATTATCAATTCAAAAAAGCAATATTTTTTTATTCCTTAACAAACATCAGATTAAAAATATATAAATTCAAACTCTTTTCATTTGTATTATATATAAAACAAAAGATATATTCTATAATACTTTCAGATAAATATCATAATTTTTTAATTACATAAGCATATATCAAATGATGTAATGTGTATACGAAAAAAACTTTTATGACTTAAATTTCACTTGAACAATATTTATAAGTTATTAGTATGCGATTTGATACTCAATGTTCTTTTAAAGCATAATTTAATAATAATCAGTTATAAATTTCAACTAAAATATTAAACAGACATTTCAAAGTATTAAAAGCAAAATTTTAGACATGTTTTATTCCTTAATAACTTTCAAAAAGTAATAAAACTAGTTTACAATTTTACTTTGTTTTAATTAAAAATGTGTGTGTTAAATTATAAATAATTTACTCATTGTAAATAATATTTTGTATAACATTAAAAACTACAAATAATCTTACAATAATAATTGAGTGTTAAAATAAAAAATCTAATATTTATTTGTTAAGTTTTACAAACTATTATCATAAATGTAACTATATGTAATTATAGAATTTATAGTTTATTTTATAATAAAAAAGTATGTTTACATACTAAATTCTCTTCAACCAGTTGATCAACTGTCATATAATTTAACTCCTCATTTTTATGGTTTTCTTTCAATTCTGGTTGTTTAACTTCAATTTTACGAACCTGAAAATACCAGCATAAAATTTTTTGAAAAATCAGTTTCATTAAAATATAAAAGGCAAATTGAAATATTATTTAAAAACTTTAAGAGAAACGTATAAGTTATATATAAACAGCACTCAGATAAAACTAAATGGAACATAAATAATCAATGAAATATCAAATAAAATATTAAATTCTACTTAGTACCAATATTATAACATTTTTATTTATTTTCTTTCCAATATGGCTCTTTTTAAATGATTTTTAACAAAATTAAAGTTGTACACAGCATTTTACAATGTTTAATTTAAATATTAAAAATATAACATTTTAAACTTTAATATTAAATATACAAAATGATAAAAATAAACAAAATAGCATGAAGTTCATACTGATACAGGAAACAATTACATTGATTTTAAACTAAATTAAGCAATAGTTAATGCACAAAAATAACTTTTTTATTAAAATAACTAATCTCTTTGCATGTATACAATTTTTACTCAACAAAGATTATTTCAGAAGGTATAATGTATTCTTATACATCTTTTTTATACAATTTGTATCCTTTATTCTTCCCAAATTTATCATATTACCTCAAAAAAGCTACTAAAGAAAATATTTTGCAATAGAAATTTGATGTCTTATGACCCAACAATTCCCAATACTTCATCATGAATTTATAAACTTTTTCATTTTGCACAGATAAAATTTTTGGATATTCTACAAGAATATGCATATATTTCAATATAAAAATATATTTTCATGAGGCTCATCAAATGTATTAAGGTAAATTGCAAAGACTTAAAAAAAAATTTTTTTTTAAGAAATTAAAAAGCAAAGAAAAAATTTAACATAATTTTTAAAAAAATCTCATTTAGATGTCATTTTGTAAATATTGAATACGAATATGACTACTATAAAAGGAATATTCCACAACTGAACCCCTAATTATTAATGAACTTAAATGGCAATGCTTTTTCATTTATGAAAAATAGAACAATTCTACTGCAAAATAATTCTATCAAATAAATTTCCTTACCAAACATGAAAATAGTACACATTTCCTGTTCCATAAAAACCAGGTAATAATTAATAAAAAAAAAATGTAATATTTTATACAGTGCTAATAAGGTTCATGGAAAAATTTCTGTTTCAGGCCACTGTTTATAGAAATTTATAAAATTTTCTCTCAAACCGAAATTGAATAATTCAGAGAGAGATTAATTTTAAATATCACTGCTCCAAATTATTGATTTACAACACTTCATAACAAAATGCTATAAAACTATAGTTTCATAAAGTATAAAACAATATATGGAAAAACATAATAAACTTAAACAGGAAATAACAGAATAAAAATCCTATTTAATTGTAATCAGTAACATAATAAATGATTGTTTTTTTATATGTAATATTTTAATTAACCAATTAGTGTGACAAGCCTAACATTAAAAAATCTCAAGTATTTACATATCATCGGATTGATGATTTTAACGAAGTTTCCAAATGCTAGTTTGGTGATTCCCGTCACATTTTATATTTTTTTTATAATATTTAAGCTCATGATTCATATTTTTTTATTTTTAGAACATTCAAACTTTAAATTTATAATTAAAAATTAGAATATAAATGAAAATCAAAATTTTTATCAATTTGTTTCAGTGATAATAGGTTAGTTAACTGCCTCATTTTTACCCCCTCATATTTTCCGGGGGGGAATATAAAAAAGTTGTTAAAAATAAATATAACACCCAATGTTGCAAATAAAACTTTGTAACATTGGGTGTTATATTTATTTTTCAAAATAGTCAAGTAATAAAACGTAAACAGCAAACAAGTTAGAACTATCAGGCAGAGGTCAACAACCAAGCAATAAAGCTAAATCAATAACAGGAATAAATAAGGTTTTTACAATACTTAGTTCTGAATTAACTGAGCAGTAGTGTATACTTTTAAAGAACATTAAACCGAAGACTTCTCAATATGGATAAAAAAATTAAATTGTTGAAGTGAACAGAAGCATTTATTATAAACTGTTTATAATTAACCAAGACACATATTCTTTAAAATGTATATGACATATTTAGATAATAAGTTGCGTAATACATAAAACATTTATGAAAAACTTGAACCAATTCATTAAATCTTTTGTATAACTTTTATCGTAAGTTAGATACTTCACGTTTCAAATTTTAAAAAATGTACATTAAATTTTTCATTTTCTATACCACTTACTTACAACAAAAAAAAAAAGGCAAACAAATTTTAACTTTTTAACTTCAATTTCAATATTTATAATTCAAATTTCCAAATAAACACTGATCTGAACTATTTATGATTGTAGACTAATTGAAAATACAAATTTACAACTTTAAATTAAAAAAAAAAAGTTTTAACTTTCAAAATTGACCTTTACCACATCAAAAATAATCATAGAAGCACAATTAATAAACATTCAGTTAGGATTTCATCAAAATCCAGTATTGGGAAACAGTTATAAGTTAATAATGTAAATAACAATGTTAAATATAACTTCCTTTAAAAGGGAAAAACCTTAAAAAATACACAACATTATAATGTTTATATATATATATATTATTTAATTATTTATTTACCAGTATCAGTAAAAGTATGACAATTTATTTTAATATTCTTATAGTGACTTAGTATTTCCAAATTAATAACTTTATCATAGCTATTCTCATGCATTTCAAAATATGCATATTTAAAGACTTGTTAAAAATTTTCTTGTGCTATGACTTGTTTATGCATACATCAAAGACTCCTTTTCAATAAATTTACTTTTAGTTAAAATTAAGTCTTAGCCTTACAATAAATATAAGAATTTTCTTCCATGCACATCAAGTACTTTTAAAATACTGAGACAAATCCTTGTTGATATAAAAGTTGGTAAAACTTTAAAGTAAATCAAAAAAATTAAGAGTAAAAAATAGCAAAATATATCAAACACAATACAGTCTACTAATGAATTGATTATTATCTTGATATGTTTAAAAAGTGTTTTTGAAACAAATTTAAACATTAGTTGTTTACAATTAGAAGGTCATCAATGTCATTAAAAACATTATCATTTTCTTCAGCAGTATTTTGAAATGACTCCTTTTGATTTTCACTTGATGATTTCAGAACCTAGAAAAAAATTAATGCACTTAATATTTAGCTAAAATTAAAATAATTTAATTTAACTATAAACAAATGTAAATTTAAATATTTAATTACTATGAATTTAACCTCTATATATAACCAATATAAATAATTCCATTACTTTTAATGATTTTCTAGCTTATTTAACTAAAATGTAAAGGGTTTTTAAAGGTTAATATGAATTATAATTTACAAAAAACATTTACTTTGAATTAAATACAAATAAATTTAAATAAAACAATTTGATACATATAGTACACACTACAGAACAAGCATTAGAAAAAGCAAGAAACAGCAGGAATTGAATGTAGGCTGATGACTAAATTTTCTTGTAATGCACAAGTGGTTCAGCTGATTTCAGATGCAGCTACCTCAGATAAATATATATACATCAAAATTAGCCTTACTGTTGATAAAAGTTTTGATTAGAATTGTGATAGCACACAACTTTAATTATTATTTTAATAAATATAATGTTTGATAGACCTTGGAACACAATTGCAAATATATAATTGTAAATGCTTTATGTAAATTAATTCCATCAAACTTCCTAACAATACTCAGAGTTTGAACAGATTTCCGAAAATCAAATTCAAGGAGTTTCCCAGGTGACAAGTCAAAAATTTCCAAGAGGTATCAACATTCAATTAAATCATTTTTAATTTTATTTTAAAAATTGTTCTTAACCAATTATACATATTCAACATTTTTCAATTATATTTGTACATAATAAAAATAAATAATTGAAAAAATTAGTATTTTTTAAATTTAAGTTAGAAATATATTTAATGATTATTTCAAAAACCCTTCAATGAATTTACAGCTGTAATGGAAATTTTTTTATTTAAATAGTCAATATACTTTATATTACTGGGTTATACATTATATAAAATAAATGGAAATTTTAGAGTCTATGTATATCTTTATTAGATTCCTATCAATTAATTTATATTCAAGCTTGTATAATACTCTTTTCAAATATAAATAAAATTATTCAAAACAAAGTACTAAATAATTTCAAGGATAACATTTTTCCCAATTATTATCTAATAACAGAAATTCTAAATTTTTCTTCTGTTTACTCTCAAACTCTTTTAAAATTATACGATTTTAAGTTGGCTGGGTTTTATGGCACGAAGTCCAAAAATGGACATGCTGCACCAAGAACAAGGTTTTGAAAAAGATATTTTATATTTATTTATTTATTTTTTAAAACCCAAGCAACATTATAACTTTAAAACAAAAAAAATGAGTATACGATTTCAAATCCATATATTCTAGGCTTTTCTATTTCTTTAAGCATTCAATAGATTTTCACATTTCTCAGTTATTAATAAACATAAATATATGAAATATATATTTAAGTGGTTTAGGCAGAATACACTGTTTACTGCAAAGACACTTTAAGGCAGGCCATTGAAAAGACACTCAAAGACTTATTAAATAATTTACTTCTCAGCCTTTATTTCACTCTGATAAATAAATTCATACTGTTTCACTGAAAATATACACAGTTTTTACCAAGGAATATATGGAAGTACATTTTAACTCAAAAATTTTATATTTAATTATAATTATTGAGGGAATTTTATATAATATAAAGAAAACAGAAACAAATAGAAAAAGTATCAATTAAATTATTCATTGGATTGCACAACATGACAATCTTATTGGTTATTACTTCACCTCACACATAAATCTAAATACATCAGTCCTAACTAAACTGAATTGTCATGACATTGTTGCTGAACTGGATTTTTATTTTAATCAACAGTTATGTATACAACACTCTAATATCGATACTAAAACTAATACTCAATTAGGCTTTTGGACAAGTCATATTAAAAATTTTAAAATATTGAAACAAATAACTCAAAAAATAATTATAATATTTTCTAATAAAAATAAATGCACAAGGTATAAAAAATTTCAGGACTAATTCTCAATTTTTAAGGAGTCAAAAATTTCAAGAGTTTTCAGGAGTTCTATAAACTCTAAATATTTTACAATAAATCTCGATATTAAAATATTCATCCACATTAAGAAATGGGTCAAATAATGCGGTTGAAGCACACAGCCATTGACTGTTGATCTTTTTTATAAAATTTTTCAGCATGTTATTCCAAGGTTCATAAAATAAAAAATTGATAGTAAATCATAGTTTCTAATTTAGGTTATAAATGTCATTAAAAAAACCAAATAAATATAATTTGCATTTCGCAATTTAAAAGTAAAAGATTCTGATCAAAATATTATATTAAAAGTTTCCAGTATTAGAAAATTATAGGAATTAGTGAAAATAAAAAAAATATGTAAATAAACTTGTATTCTGTTTGATGATACTAACAAGGAATGATATAGGAGAGAGAGAGAGCGAGATAAAAAAAATGAATTATAATTTAGATGCATTTTAATAAATTTTAGAGACTTTAGTCTTAAGTCAGATCTAGGCTTGTGAAAATTTGCTAGTTTTGTGGAGATCATAATATTTAATAGCATAAGTTTCAGAGTAATCAATTGTGTACAGTCTATCTTGAAACTTGAATGTGAAATGTTTAATCTATTAGTATATAGACTGTTCACCTAGATTTCTTCAAATTACAATATTTCTTAAACAGAATTTGGCACCAGAGACCAAACTCAAAATTTTGTTTTGCTGTTTCTAAAAAATTTTCATTTGTTTCATAAGTAATGTACCATATTGGTGCAGCATACATGATAAGCCTACGGTAGGCTTTGAATAATGGAATTTTATTATCTAAAGAAAGTCTGGAGTTACAGATACTCTGTGTTATTCACATTGTAGATTTTAATTTATTGTCTGGTTATTGAACTGAAGCATTATGTAAAATGTTTGGTGCTTATATTTTATTTCATTTTGTCCATTTTCAATAAAAAGTATCAGTGATAAAAGTGATTCAGATGAAAGTCAATCAGTTAGATTCCTTAGTCTCAAGCTCTAAAAACTGCTGCTTAGTTTCTATATTTAGAAAACTGCATTCTTTAGCCGATGTAGAAGCTGCAAATAAGTTAAGCTTAAAATCAACCTACATTTAGCTAATAATTGCTTTTGATAAATTTTCTTCACGAAAAAATCACCAAAATTTGCTATATATGATTTATTCAATGTCTCAAATTTTAAATTTTATTTGGCGACAATGAAATGATGTCAAGATGACATGTTTGTGATATAATGTCGTGCGAATATGTTGTAATTGTGGCATAAAGATTATTTAACGTAATGAAAAAAAGCAATACAACTGGGAATTTAAATAATCAAAATGTCAAGCAAATTGTAAAACACAAGAAAAATTATTGCAAGGTTTCCACGCAAAAATTTCTAATAAAATTCGAAAATGGAACAAAATGTTTTAAATCTCGTCATGATGCCGATAACACTAGGGTTGTCAAAATTGAACTTTCAACATAATTCTTATTGATCTTTATCTGTAGGATGTAATAAAACCCAGATTCCCAGATAAAAAAAAATATCTGCCAAAAAAATTACTGAAAACTTGGCCTCCTGGATTATATTGCACCTATGTGCTGTAATGATCACTTTACCCCATTGTTTTTTAAAATTAAAAATATCTGGCCATATCTCAACAGAATCAACCACACATAATTCTCTTTTTCCGCAGTAAAAGGAATAAAATCACTAGTTTTGTCTTCTTTGGTGGAAAGATCAAAATTCGATTCCAACCCCTTGATAAACAATGGGGGACGGATTTTGTGTCAATATTTACTGCTTGCAAGTTTGCAGGTCGCTGTACTTAGTTTTTGAGATTTTCTTCAATGAGACATGTGAATACGACTGATTAACAGTGAAAATTTTTTTCAAAAGGTTATAAGTGATAAAAATTCATATAATATATTTAATAAGCAGTTTCAGCTGAGAAGTTATCTACTAAACTCTGACCATTTTTTTAATTTTTACACATAAAAATAAATTCTTTACATTAATAAAATGGATGACTATAATTACTTACAGTAATCTTTGTTTTAATATATCAAAAACTAATTATATATCAAAGATAATACTGTAATGAGAAACCTACCCGACACTTAAGAAACGGAATTTAAATTAACTAGAAATATTAATAACAAACGATTGAAATTAGTTTAAAAATTTTAAGATTAAATAGATAACTTACTTTATTACGATCGTTTGATGACAAACCACTATCACAATGTGACATGGTTTTAAACATCAAAAGAAAACTACTGGATCAATAGCTTTATTTACCAATTTCAATTCAAATTACGCACTTTTAAAAATTTGCCAGTTACCGTTAAGATCACTCTTATTTGACTGTACATGAGATTAGAAATTGAGCTTTAACGGCTTTATTTTCGCTTAGCCTGATAAAGTATTTTCACACTGTATTTTTGATTTATTATTTCGGATTCCTATCATCTGCATAACTCTCTAGAGTTTTGGATTCTTCTACGATGCTTAAAGTACTCTTTTGTTTCTTCATTCAATTGCTCCGCAAGCGCTGCTTACGATCGCTAAATGAATACAAAAAATTCTCTTAGCATCTCTATCCAAGTGGATGTGGAAATAAGTGTTTTACGGCAAATTTATGCCTCGAAGCATAATTATTTAATCTTAAAGAAAAGGCTGTTAACCTATTAGCTATTACTAGATTTCGAAAATTTGAACAATAAAAATTCTAAGATGAAGGAAAGATTCATATGGTTTCGTCCATCCTCACAAACTCAGCACAACGTTAAACGTTTCCTCTCTCCTGAAACCATGGGTGAGATGATTTCAATCTCAATAAAAATGCTATTAATCAAATCTAAAAGTAGCTAAATGCCCTCTGTCATTGGGTATGATTATAAGAGATTTACAAAAGTAAAATCGGAAAAAATAAAAAACTTAACAAAAAAAAAATTCCATTTTTTTTTTTTTTTTTTACTAAGAAAGAGAGCGGGCTTACAGAAAGAAGAAGAGCAACATCTATCGCTCATTTTTCAACACTGGCTATGAGCAATCCCAGGACACATTACTCCGAATTCAAATTTTATCATTTGTCCACGATGACTTGAAATTGTTGAAATATAAATTCTTTCGTTATAAAACTATTTCTCAAACTTTCACATTCGTTCGTTTCTTGCTAAGGTCTAATGGTGGATTCCCCTTCCATTAATTACCAAAAAAATGTTCTTATGTGTGTGTTTCATTTATTAATTAATGGATGAAACATAAGAACATTTTAGTTGTTCAATAATCTTCATTAATAATTCAATAATCTACTCGATCTTTAACGATCGTTAAATTAACCATGTAATTCTTGGATATAACTTCTAGATTTCTCTGTAGAGTTTTTAGCAGTTATATATAAGAAAAAAGTTACCGTAGTGAATTTGCATAATTTAAAATTAAGATTTCTCTCTTCTAAAATACCACCCATAATTGTAAGGTATGGTGAAAGCCACGTTTCATTCATGACCAAACTAAAAAAAGAATTACGAATAAATATTGAAGCGAAAGCTTCAGGTGAAAATTTGAAATTGCTGCCCAAATCAGCAGATCACCATAAGGAAATTACAAAATTTCTTGAATGTAACACATACGAATATATCGAAGAAAATATACGAATATATAAGAGGAAAAAACGAGAAACCCCGTAAATTTGTAATCAGGGGACTTCCCATGACCACAAAAAGTGAGGAAATTGCTTCTGACTTAGCCAATCAAGGCTATAAAGTCCACAAAGTAAACAGGATGACTAACCAAAGTAATGGAAAACCCCTACCTCTATTTTTGGTCCAACTCTACAATGGCCCAGAAATAAGTGCTATATTTAAATTAAAAAGTTTTCATATTTCAAACCCTACCATAGAACATTATAGGGGAAACAAAACAATTATGCAGTGTTTTAATTGCCAACGTTTTCACCACTCAAGCGATTTCTGCCATATGGCACCCCGCTGCGTGAAATGTGCAGAAGCACATAATACAAAAGAATGTCCTAAGGACAAAAAACTAGAATCCCCAGTCTGCTGCAACTGTAATGGTAACCATCCTGCAAGCTATCGGGGGTGTGAGAAATTCCCTAAACCCAAACCGAAAACAAAAATATTTAAAAATAACCATACAAGAGAGGAGATCTCATACGCAAGTATAGTGGCTGGTCATAAATAAACCTCCGCTACCGTAGCACTTGAACCCGCACTCCATCAACCGATACAACTGTTCCAAGCAGTGGACAAAATCAAAATAAAGACGACTTTAATGATTTATTTACACTCTTAAGAGAAATAAGAAAAGTATTTAATAGAATTAATATTCCCGAAGCCATCAGACGAATTCAGTCTAAAACTGACCCAATGGATAAAATGTTTGTCCTCATGGACATGTTTAAGCAAATTAATAACACCCCTTAATGTGTGCCATACAACGGAAATTTCTTGTTTTATCGTGGAATTCCTGTGGTATTAGAAACAAAATGGTCGAATTTCGTGACTTAGTCAATGAGCATAATCCAGATATAATCTGAATTCAGGAATCATTCCTAACAAATGATGTAAATATTCACATCCTAGGATATGCATGCTATAGAAATGATCGCCTCAGAAATACCACACTGTCAGGGGGTGGGACAGTTATTTTTGTCAAGAGTAGTCGCCCATTCTACCAAAACACAACACACAAATTAATTACAATGGAGGCAACTTTGGTCACATTGACCTTGCCAACCCTACCCCATATTACATTCTGCTCCACATACATTAAACCTAGACCACAATATCAATACATAAACATGGATCTTGAAGCAATGATGATGAATACATAAACATGGATCTTGAAGCAAATTACAACAAACTATGATATTTTAATATTTGGAAATCTTAATGCTAAGCACACTGCATGGAACTGTAGGGCACATAACATAACAGGTCAAATAATTTAAAAATTCGCTGATATAGCCGAACTAAAAATCCATGCACCTGACACACCCACACATTTTAGTGCCAATTCAGCAACAACAATTGATATTGCACTCATCAGAGGAATTAATTAGAACACTAAAATTTATACAATCACGGAACTCAATTCGGATCACAATCCAGTCATGGTCGAGTATGATTTTGATTAATACTCCTTTGATTGATCCTTCCTTTGATTCCTTTGATTAATACTCCCACTCTTCATAACACGGATTGGATCAAATACAACCAAATTTTAAATAATTACCCGTTTAATATAATTCATACAAACACAGGAGATGAAATTGAAAATGAGACGATTCGCTTGGAGCCCGAACTGCTTGCAGCGCACCGTGAATCAGAAAAACCTCACTCCTCCCGTCCCACTCACCTCCTACCCCACTACCTCAAAATTTTGAAAGCAAATAGAAACAAACTCAGGAAACTATATCAAGTTAGCAGAAACCCCCGAATAAAAAATCAATATAATAAAGCGAATAACGAATTTAGAGCCAAGATAAGTTCATACAATTCACAGAAATGGAGAGAAAAATTAGAATCATTAAATACGCACGACCGATCCATTTGGAAGGCCGTCAGTATGTTCAAGAAGAAACCACAGTATTTTCCGCCCATTCAAGGCCAAAATACAAGTGCATACACAGACAAACAAAAAACAGAAGCAATTGCTGACGTTTTTGAAACACAATTCACCACTAATGACCTACACGACACCAGAACTGAAGATCTGGTTGCCAGCAACATACTCAGATTTCTCTCCAGACCACACACACAAGTCATACAAAGCACCACCCCTTCGGAAGTAATGGCAATAATCAAGAAATTAAAGGATAATAAATCCCCAGGAATTGAAGGAATTACAAACAAAATGCTAAAGAAAGTTCCAATCAAAACATTATTTAAAGTTACGATGCTTATTCACGAGATATTAAGAAAAACGTATTTTCCTCAAAAATGGAAAATTGCAGTAATAGTTCCAATATTAAAACCAAAACAAGACAATTATCTTCCCTCAAGCTATAGATCTATTAGTCTACTGCCGTCTCTAAGCAAAATAACCGAAGCAATTATTCTAAATAGACTATATGAATTTTTAGAAAACAATAGTATACTTATCCCTGAACAACACGGGTTCAGAAAATCACATTCAACAACGCATCAACTTATGAGAGAAGGGGAAATCATCACCCAGGGATTTCAACATAAAAAAAGTACAGGAGCAGTTTCTTTTGATATTGCCAAAGCTTTTGATCGAGTTTGGATTGGTGGACTTGTACACAAACTCATTAATATTGGTCTACCCGACCCACTTATTAAAATACTAATTTCATATCTTTTGAAACGAAAGTTCCAGGTTCGCAATGGTACTACTTACTCAACACATAGACAAATCTTAGCTGGCGTGCCATAAGGGTCTAAATTGGGACCAAGACTCTTTCTTATTTATGTGAACGACATTCCAACATCAACACTGACTTCCCTGCACCTTTTTGCAGACGACACATTTATACTAGCACAAGGTAGGAAAACACCATATATCACAGAATCGCTTAACAAACATTTAGAACAGATTGAGCTTTGGTTCGTTAAATGGAAAATTCTTATTAATGCAAGTAAAAGTGTATCCATAATTTTTAACAAAAAAAGACTACTTCCACCCAGTGTAATGAAGACCAATAACGAAATTATACCATGGTCACAAACCTGTAAATACTTGGGAGTAACTTTCGACAGAAAATTAACATGGCACCCGCATCTGATCCAAATTAATAACAAATTTGAAAGATAAACAGCTGCATTATACCCACTTTTCATCTGGAATTCAAAACTTTCCATGGAAAATAAAGTGCTTATTTATAAAGCATATCTTCGATCACTTCCTATGCCTGCCCTATCTGGGGTTACACCCACGATAGTAAAATTAAAAAACTGAAAACACTTCAAAATAAAGCTCTCAGATGGGCAGCTAAGCCCCTCCCCCCCCCCCCCCGAATCATTAGAAACCAAAAAATAAGACAAGAATTAAAAATCCCTACCCTGAGAGAATTCTTCGCGAAAATAATGTATAACGTGATTAAAAATATTGATAAAACTAATAACGAAACAATAATTAGCCTTCCGTCCTATAATGACCTAAGTACCCATAATAGATTCCATCCTTGCTCATTGCTCAGATATTGCCTAAAGTTTCCTCACCAATCGCCATGAAATAAACTGTAAATAGAAAAAAAAATCTTTAAAAACTATTTCTTTGTATGGAAAAAAAAGAGACTTCTAAAAAGATAAAAGGATTTTTTTTTGTTACATCTTATTCTATATGTGGAAAAAATAAACTATTTAAAATAAAAATGATGAGGAAAAATGCATATATATGTGTGCATACTAAATGTATATAAAAACAGATTTTTTTTAATATACATTATATTATAAATTTTAGGAAATATATTTTGCTCGCGTATGAATTATAAATCATTTCAAATACTAAGCAATGTATTATTTCTGCTTTCATTTATAGTATTTTAAATTTTATTAAAATTTTCTTGATCATACTAGAATATATGAATTGGTATCAATAATGAGTAAAACAAAATTATTATAATGTGTTTATTTACTTGTTGTTTATTAATATTTTAAACAAAAATATTGGTTTTATTGCAATTAAATTTTAAGTCTTATTTTTAAGAGTTGATTTAATACATAGCTAAATAAATTAAGGATTGTAAATCGGGTTCCATTGGAAATTTGAAGATTTTTACTAGCAAAAGTAAATTTGCTTCAGCTCGCATATTGCAACCAAATGCTGCGTAACAACTACTACCTTTATTTGCTTTCTGCATTTCAAAATTTTATAGGATAATTACTCAAAGGCAATGGAAACTACAGAAATCAAGCACAATGGTATAAGACAATAATGGAATAGTAAGCAGGAAGTTTCGTGCCTGAAGTTTTCTAGATCTCCACGGTAGTAGCGCCCTCTATTCTACGCATTACTTCCATCCATAACTCATTTCATTTTTTATTATATTTGATTAAATAAAAGCGTGGTTTGTATTAATTGTATTTTTTCTTTTTAAGATTGATTAGATCATTAAAAGCAAAGAATTTCTCCAACATTTCACTTGAAAAACTAATTTTTTCCTTCGTGTCCTATACATTTCTGCTTCTTTCCATTTTTTGATAAATATTTCCTTCTTGATTCTATCTTCATCTACTCCAATATCTTTTGCTTTATTCTCTTTAAAATGTTCATTAGCTGAAAGTATTATCTTACTCTGGTGTCATCAACTATTATTTTAACAGAATCTGGGAGACTTAATATTTCAATGCTTCTCAATACTCGTTTTTTTAATATATATATATATATATATATATATACATATATATATATACATACACACACACACATATATATATATATATATATATATATATATATATATATATATATATTATAGAAAAAATACGGCAAAATATAAATACATTCAATGATTTTAACACTGATATGTGAAATTTCTATATTGAAATAATTACTTAAATTATTTATATCGTTATTTAAGTCAAAATCAAATTTATGATAACTAAATTTAAGTTAAAATATGCAATATCGTAAGTTTAATATTTTAAATATGTACAGAAAAATCTATCTTCCTACTCAACTATTTTAAGTTTCTTTCTTAATCAATTAACTTCAAAATAATAAATAAATAAAAAATCTAAATTTTTATTTATTTTCTATTGTAATAATATTCATAAGAAATAGTATTCAGATAAACAAGTGAAAAACTTCAAATTTAAGGCATAAACTAAAATGAATTTCATGTAATAATCGCAGCTTCAAGTCTTATTATATTTTTAAAGAAAATCTATATAGAGATTGAGCCAAATATTCTGAATTATTCTATAATGCACAGCATTTTTTTCCTACATTATATTCAATTTTATGAATAACTACTGATTATAATTTTTTGAGTTTTCCATTAATTCAAAACCTCCACAATAATTAAAGTTCTGTTCTTAAGAATTGTTTTAGTATTTAGAAGAAAAAGGTTTTAAAACATTGTTTCAATAATTTTATGTTTAAATACGCATTAGAACTTTTATCAATAAATTATCTTACCTGTAAAATCTCTTTCAATTTATTTTTAATAAAAATTCTTTTTTTAATTTTTAAAACAATTTAACATTTTTTAAAAATTAAAATAAGGGTATTTTTTAAGGCCTTAATCATAAAAATTATTTCAAGTAAGAAAATTCATTTTAGCTTAAAATTATTATTAATGATATAATAATTATCCATGATTCCTCTATATTTCACAAGAATAGTTTATTCCTTGTTAAACAAAAATTCTTTATAAAAAATATTTATGCAATATATTATATAATTAAAATAGTTAAAAGATAATTATAAATACTACCACACACACGAAAACATTTAAAAATAAACATAGAAAATATTTAATGTATTTTGAACATTCATTGTTTATAACAAACTCTTCAAAATAAAGTAATAATAGAATGCCAGTAAAATTCTTAGACAAGTACATATGTTTGAAAACGAATGAATATCAATTGATTTTGATTTTAAATTAAGAATTTTTTAAATATTATATAAACAGTTTGATTTTAAATATCAAAACTATACATACGTTTACTGAGGCATTAATATCAGGAAAACTCGATATTTATTCACCAAATTTACATTAAACATGATAAAAATAAAACAAAGTTACATATTTTAGATATTGAAATATGAGACAATTTATTGCTGTCTGATTCAAAATGTCTGCGATAAAGAAATAAAATTAAGAGTTTGTATATTTTCTTAAAATTTGTAGATAATTACTTTCGATTCTTCCATTACATCAGTTTTGTTTCCAGGAAAAGAATACATAGAAAACTTCTGTGCTATTTTAAAATTCGGCTATCGTTAACGACTTATATTTTAATTGTAGAGCTAGATCTTCTGTCATCTCTATTAATTCTAATTTTCCAGATGCTTTTTATGTCATAATTGTATTGGAAATGGAAAACTCACTTTGAATTTTGTTAATTTCAAATGTATTCAGAAAAAAATCAAGAGACGATTTAAAATATTTAAAGTCTAGAAATCTAATTTGAAATTTCGTCAATATTCCTTATATATTTTTTATATACTAGATGAATTTTTCTTGTTTAATGTTGGAACAAATTTTCTTAATTTAAGAAAAATAAAATGTTTTTTATTTTTTATTTTATTCTATTATTTATTTAAATTTGATTTTAAACATTCAAGTTTTTGTTTAATTTAGACTTTGGTGGATACTGATTAGAAAACTTTAGGTGGTTGGTTTCGTAATGTCAACATAAATTGCTAGCTCTATAATTTTTGACCGTCAACACACTTTTGTCCTCCACCGTCATATTTATTTATTTATTTTGTTTTTTTTTTAAAAAAAATTGTAATTTAGTTTGAAAACTAAATATACTCTGTGAAAGTTCAGATATTATTCTATCTTTCCCTTGAAATTGTAAATTCAGTATCTTCAAATGTTCTGCATCAGTCAAAAACATTAAATCTTGTAACCATTCTTCATCATCTAATTCTGAATATGTTATTTCCTTTTCTTTCAGAAAAACAGTTATCGGATCAAACTAATCTACAAATTGATTTAATAAATTGTAACTAGATATAACCATCTAACAAAGTAAATTAATGTCATTTGGAAATTATTCATCCTTTAATTCTTCAAGGAAGTTTTTGAATTGCTGATAATTTTTTGCATTAATGCAAATGTCATTTACAATGTTTTCAAAAGAACAGGATATTTAGACTTTGGTGGATACTGATTAGAAAGCTTTAGGTGGTTGGTTTCGTAATGTCAACATAAATTGCAAGCTCTATAATTTTTGACCGTGTAATTACAAATACGTAATGTTTTTCCGTTATTGTCAATAAAAAAAATTCCCTGACTCATTAAAATTTCCATTTTCTTGCTTGTATTTTCTTACACTTTTGTCCTCCACCGTCATATTTTTAAAAAATCTGGAAATCATTACAAAAATTTATAAAAAAACAAGTTTTGTGTCATTAAAATAATAGCAACACGTGTTACATACTACAAAACACATTTTTTATAATTAACTCACCAAAAATTCCAGATTACAAATTATATCCGTAACAAGAGTGATGCAAATTGTTTCCTCCGGAGTGCAATGTCAACTGTCTGTTCCACTGAAAGTTTACAAATTCAAAATCGGTCTGGAGTCTGTGGATTACGAACGATTACGCCACTGTTTATGTTCGTTCGCGCATTTTCGATGAGCAATATAATTCTTAACTTGGACGGAAATGAAATTTGTTACAACGTTGCACTTAGTCTTTCATATTTGTTGTCAGTGATTGAAAAAACATTTTGAAACACATACGGAAAGATAATAATCTTTTAATATATAATAATACACAAAAATGAAAAGGGAACTCGGGTACATTTATCGAGAACCACAAATAATCCTTCAAACAGCCACATGTGGCTCGCAAATCGTTGATTGGCAACCGCTGCTATATTCAAATATTTTGACAAAAAGAGAGTGTTGATGAAAAAATTGCTCCAAAAATTTTCTTACAAATATGTTTTAACACCTCACTAAGAAGCTATAGGAAAGTCTGAGAGTAGAGATATTGTTCATTCTGGAACGATGCATAATAATTCCAAAGGAGTTTTCTTTGACTTTCAATAGAAATGAATCAATTTACTGAATTTCTTGCCATTAAAATTGAATAAATTATTTTTTCTGATGCAGTCACTAAATTAATTTTTATAGCTAGCAACAACTTTCCTGTGAAATTTGGTTAACTTAGATCTTTGAATTTTGATAATCAGTAAATTGTTAATGATGCGAGTGTTTTTTAGAAAAACACACCAGTACCATATAAATCGTATTAAGAAATGAAAACAATATATTTTCCTTTTGTTAAGTGTTAATGTTTAGACACTGGAAAGTTCGCAACCATTACCAAAATTTTCTTATAATAGAAAATTTTTAAATATATCATAATTGTTTTGTTTGTGTAATAAGCAGGCTTATAAATAGCTAGCCCGAAGAGAAATTAAAGGCTAGACTGAAATTAAGAGCAGCTAGCGCTGAGAGAAGATAAAGGAGAAAACAGACTGAAAAGACATTTGATTTAGAAAGGATTAACTGTAAATGAATTATTCGTAAGATACATTAAAATAACTGATGAAGAACTGGCGTAGCAAAAAGTCTGGAAGTAATTAAATGATCTTGATGTAGATATCATGAATTACAGAAGACAGGACCACTGCAAAAGTACCAAACATGAAAGAAAAATATAAAAGTTTATACTTTACAATAATTCTTCTGAAACTTCAATCAATTTATGTGGCTTTTCTGCTACACATTTTTAAATGATTTATTTGTAACCCTCCTTCTTCAGAAGCAAAAAGTTTATTGGATTCAATAAAAGAGATGTTATATTTTTTTTATGGAATGATTTCCAATATTGTTCAAAATTAACTCAATTAGCAAAATATTTCTAACAAAAAAAAATTCTTGACACTTGGCTTTCAATTTAATCAATGAAAATTCTAAAATTTAAGAAAAATATGACACATTTTTATAGGAATCAAAGAAATATTACGGTTTTTGAATATTTCTGAATTTTTTTTTTATCTAAAAGACGAATTAGTAAAAGATTTTACTTGAAAATAGCAGAATAAGTTACATAAGATCTGGTAAAGGAATTTTTAAATGTTACTTCCTCAATAATGTAATTGATACTGCCATTGTGCAAATGAAAGATTTAGAAAACCTAATGCAGGAAATCAGTTTGCTACGTTATTCAATTTTGAATGAAAGGGAAGAAAACATTTTGCAACACTCGTAAATTGATTATAATAAGTTAATTTCTAAATATATATTAACAGTATTAAAACTATCTTCGCGTTGGCAGTTGCAGTATTAAGGTCGGAGTTCTCTGCTATTAAAATAAAGTTTATTACGAAATTTCTTTGATCAAACATTGTGTAGATCGCTTAAATATACCTGGTACATAAAGTATCGAAGAAGAAATTGCAAAAAAGACAATTTTTCTTAAGTTACTCATGTATTAATAGAAACAAAATTACGCAGTGGAAACATTGCACTCGTAACATAAAATAGTAATGTTATATATAATACGTGTAATGTAATGTTTGTAATTTTGTTGCTATACAAAATTTTTTGACCAAAAATTATTTTTTGCAAAGGATTCTTTATAAAAAATGCTAGCTCTGCATTTAAAAATTTATAACGAATAGAAAATGCTTTGTAAACAGTTATCGAGCAAATGATTCGCCAATATACGCTAGTCACTACGATTGCTAAACTGTGGTACCATGTTGAAACTGGATATTGCACTAGCATACTTTCCTATGGCAAGCCCAAAGTTGATCTTTATCAGTCAGGTAGAAGTAGCCAAATGGGAGTCTTCATAATTAAGAAGCAATGACCAAACAGAAGACCCCCCCAATACTTGACCTACTACCCCAAAAGGTATTATTTCACAGAAGGGACATTGCGATTACAACACATTTAACGAATCCACGATGGGACTTCGGAAGTCGGGATTCATAACGTTTTGATAACGAGAGCAATGTCTTGATCTACCAGTCCACTACAGCCTTTCAGTTGAATGGCCAGTTGTACCTTTACATAACATCCAGTCAGTGGCGTAGCAAGTACAATTGGCGCCAGGGTACCATACAAATTTTGGCTTCCCATCTCAAAAAAATAGTAATATATATAGAATGAACATGTAATGACAGTATAATGCAAATAACAACAGCAAAGTATCTACTTTAAAATAATCTTAAATATAGATAATTTTAAAGACTCGGATTGACTTTTATAAATTTGAGATTAAAAATCTAGTAAAAAAATCTTAACTAGAATAAAGTTTGGAAATATGCATCAGTAGAAATCAAACTTACGGATATTTAAGAATTAGTCAAAGATTGTGTTAGAAAATCATTTTTCTGAGATTCAATAATATTAACCATGTGTTTCGAGACAGAGTGCAAATTTAACAAGTCCAAATGTAAAAAATCTGGTAAACTGTAATTCTAAGTGTTATAGCAGTCTAATGTAAGTAAATAAGTAAATTTAAATCAAATTATAAATAAATTATTTTTTAGAATATAGTTTTGTTTTGACAAGGAAGGGTTTTTATGAATTCTAATAATCTAAATTGTTCTCTTTTTCCAGATCTTTTAACTAACAAAAAATAAAAGTTATCTATAAGAAGTAGTTAATATTCATTATAAATTTCTGTATTGTTTAAATTAATTATTTACTGAAGTAACAATCTAGATTTTAATTTACTTTTAGTAAATCAAGGTGTGACCATTTTGTGTTTTTGAATACCTTTTATGTCATATATATATATATATATATATATATATATATATATATATATATATATATATATATATATATATATATATATATATATATATATATATATATAACTTATACTATTATCAAATACATCGGTCTTATAATATTTACTGAAATGAACATACAAATAAATCACAATAATTTAAATTCTCAAACTGAGAGATAATTGTATTTTTTATTCTAAGTCATCATGATGTTTTTCAAACTCTTCTGAAAGAATTATTTAATATAAATTTAAAAAAAAAATACTTATTCTTTGAAATTAAGAAATCATTTTTCTATAAAGTAATCGGTATTTATGACATTTCCCATCACGCATTGGGGATTATACATACATTTACAGGATTACCCATATATTTCAATAATTTATCACATTTACCGAATTTAGTGGGGATTATGTATAATCATTGGTACATAATTGCCGGATTAGTCACTTTTACCGTAATGTTATGATTTTATTCTGAGAATATTTCTCTCTGAAAATTTTCAACTTATTTTTAATATGTTTAATAAGACTTTTCTATGACTTTAAAATATATTTCTTAGTTAAAATAAGAGCTAATTTATATTAAAAAGAGAACTTATTTTTATTCTGAATCATTTTATAACATTAAAAAATATTACTGATCTTTAGCTTTTTATAAAGCAAAATAATTTTGCCTTATTTCATTATATTCCTTTAAGATAATTTCTAGGCTTAACATGTTTTCATTATATAAACTGAAGAACAAAGTTAGTTAAGGATTAATTATCAAGAAACATTATTTTATGTGTACATATAAAAAAATATTTAATACATTTGATCTTTAACTTTCCAAAAAGATTTTTTTCAAAATAATGTATTAATATAAAGGCGACAAAATTACAAGTTAGATCAAAATTATTTTCGAAAATTTTTAAATTTTTAATATTTTGATTTCAAATAAATAATTTTAAATAAGCAATTTGATTTTAATTTTCAAAACTATACGTTTGTTATTAAATATTCGTAATGGCTAAAAAAATCTGCTATATAAGCAAAATGTAAAGAATAAGTTGTAGACAGAAAATAAAATTTACTCAAAAATCAACATTCCCAAAGAAGTTTTTAACGAAATAACGCTAAAGACGAAAATTTGTGAGTTTCAAATGATGATATTATTACCGGGTAAATAATTAAAATAAAAGGAAATTATATATGAATTTCCCTAGCATTTGGAGGTAAATACTTTTCTATTTCCAGCGTTCTATCGTAACTCGATTCCAAGATCACAATTCTCTTGATTGTAGTTCTATTTTGAAAAAAATTATCTTCTGTTGGGGTCAGTCTGTTACTGAACACGAACATTTTCGGACAAAGAGAACTGCTTTCGAGAAATACATTTCAACGTGAATTTTTTTCATGAGTATAAAGCGACAGTAAACTAAGAGGTTCTGCAAAACTTGAGGTAAATACAGAGCTTTTTTTCTTTTCTCTGAGGCGATGTACAAGAATTTCTCCCAGAAGTTTTAAGTCTCAATAACATCTTTCAGTTACGTTTTATATTACTTTTTTTCCTGATATATTTAATTATTTTTTGTAAATGAAATGGATATAAAAAAATCAATACCTTCAAGTAATTTGATTCTTTTAACATTTTTAGTTTCTTCATCCTTGTTGGGTCCCTTCTTTGATAAATACGAGGTTCGAGTGAAGTTAATTTAATCAGCAAGTGAAAAAATTTAAAATCAAAATCATTAAAATTTTAGGCAACATTAATTATTTATAATGAATATTATTCTTTAAAATGAAATTTTCCACAGATACACTATATCATCCAGATTTAGCTTTACTGAAGCCCCAAGTTCTATCGCGCGAATGTATATATAATAATATATTTAAATACCAATTATATTATTCTCGGATTTTATTGAACACAGTCATGCTAGTTGGAACTTAAAATTTAGGAGGTTCGCAAAAGAATACACTCTGAGATATAGTTTATTTATTTGACAAAATTCTTGGTATTATAATTCCATTATCATATAATTGTTGCTAATTCAAAATATCAGTGATTAGAATATGGCGTAACTTAGATATTTATAATAATAATTGTAATTATAAAAGTAAATTATTAAGAATTGAGAAATGAAATATTTTACACGCATACATTCATTTTATTGGAAATGAAATGTGTGTTTTGTAGGTTTTATACCTTTCTCATTGATTATTAAAATATGCAAATTTTAAGAAATTTTAAAGGAAAATTTTCACTTGTGTTTTAACTATAGTTTGACAAGTTCTTATTAGTAATATTTCAGTTTTGTAAAATTTTATTTTTAGAGAGTGATTTTTTTTAAATTTTATTTTAGTCAAGATGAGATTAAAACTTCATATTTTTTACTTATAAGAGAAAATATTGTTTATTAAATAAAATGTTTTATAATAACTGTAGAAAATGATTATCAAGTCAAATAATATTTTAGAACATGAAAATTTCTACAAATTTTTTTAAATTCCCTAATGATAAATAACATTCTGCGAGTTCCTAATGATGTATTTATCAGTCGATGCAATATTCATTAGATATCTTGTTTTTTTGTATTTTGAGTAGAAAAGATTTATTTGCTTAATCAACGTTACAATTTTTCATAAGTATGCAACTTGATTTAGACATCTTGTAAAAAATTAGAATTCTAAAGATCATGGTGAATGTTGCTGCATTCATTAAGTCAAATCAGTTACAAATTAGATCATGAGCTTACCTTTTTGGAATCTTCCTAAATTATTGATTCGTAAATCAAGAAATAATGACATTAACACATTATTTGGTAAATAAGTTAAAACTAAAAACACCTGAAATGCATAAAAAGAAAACTAACCAATATAATTTATATTTCAGAAATTTTATCAGAAAAAAATTTAACATATTTCCATCATTACATGTACAAGATTTACTATACAAAATAATGAGATAAAGCATCATAAATCTTGAGCAAAGTATAAAAAACCGTAAGAAAAGATAGTTGAAAACGCAATTAAAAGAACACACTTTTTATAACGAACTTAAACCATACTAACTTATTAATATGGAAATATAAAAATAGGAACACTTTCATTTATGGCAAGTTCTTCAACAGGAGAAATTATTAAATTTAAAGTATATTTCTCCGAATAAAATTGATATTTGAATTAATAAGAAATAAAATTTTTCTGAAAATAATTTCGCAACTACTACTTGGCGCCCCTTTTAAAGGGGCGCTCTTGGCACGATAAATCCCCTTGTCCCCCCCATCCCTTCACTACGACACTGTATCCAGTTGTAGAGAAGTATAACAATTTGATTCAATGCATATATAAATATATAAGCTGTTATTACTATCAGAATGATTTTTCTGTAAACTGGTTTCGGAGTATCTATGCTTTTACACTTCTTGAAAATTTAGTGAGTTATTTTCAGCATTATGTATTTTTTCAATAAATATACATTTTAGTATCTGAATTTTTACCTGGTGTTCTATTAGTTTTTTATTTACTAATTAAAACTATTCACTATTTATAAACTTTCTTACATGTTACTTTTTGGGAAAATTAATATAATGTTTTAATTTTTTTCTTTTTTTTGTATCACAACATTTTTTTACATTAAGAACTGAATTTTTTTTGGATTATTTGTCAAAGCGAAAAATTGAGAGTATAATATACATATACATATATATATATATATATATATATATATATATATATATATATATATATATATATATATATATATATATATATATATATATATATATATATATATATATATATATATATATATATATATATATATACATATTAATACAAAATTAGATATAGAAATAAATAAAGACACTTATGTTTAGTAATAGAAATATATAAAGACATTTATGCTTAGCAATACAGCCAGTGCAAAAGCAGCTAAAATAGAATTACTAAAATATAGTTAATATAATATTTCATAAATTAATACTAGATGATGAATGATACATTGAAAATACTAAATGGAAAACAATTAAAAATACTAGATGGAAAACAATTAAAAATACTAGATGGAAAACAATACATTGAAAATGCTAAATGGAAAACAATTAAAAATACTAGATGGAAAACAATACATTGAAAATATTTGGAAATTTTAAAAGAAAAATATCAAAAATATATAAAATGGAGCGAAGTACCCATATGGCCAGATTCGTCAGGGGGTGTTGACCACATTGGCACAAAGTATGGCTTTTCTGCACTGACGCAAGACATAGTCTTAAAGAAGCCAGTACATCCCAAAGCCACACTAAAAGCAAAATATCAAACTAGAATACAAGAAGTAAAATTTAATCTAAAATATATAAGCTAAAATCCAATTTGCCAAAATACATATAATTTATAATATTCAAATCCACATCCAAATACATGTTCAAATCTGCAAGTACCGCATCAAATACTATATTTAGTATTTGGTGCGGTACTTGCAGATTTGAGCATGTATTTATTTAATTTAAAATTTAAGGAATAAATAAAAAATATCTAAAAATGCATATAAAAGAAATAGAAAAACTTTTCATTATTACTCCTGTAGATAAAGCTTCAAATAACTATGCCTTTATATGTAAAAAATTTTACTACCAGTTACTAAATGAAGAAATATCTAATTCAACTCTTACAAAATTATTAATTCAAACAAAAGAAAAATATTTAAAAAAAATTGGTAATTTATTTTCGTATTATATAAATATAATTTTAAATAGCATTACTTATTCAAATAATATGTGGATAATTAATAATAATAAACCTATCATTGAATATATTTCTGCCCATAAAATTAATGTTATTTCCACTTATGATTTCAAAGATTTGTTCACCAGTATTTCACATGAAAAACTTTTTCATATTATTATGTTTTATTTTTATGATTTTAATTCATATATATGGATATCCATATAAATTATTGGAAAGACCTTAGTTGTATTTATAATAATGATATTTCTTATGGAGAAAATATTTATTTACAAGTTAACGGCCTTCATAGGATTCGGAATTTTCAAGTATATTAGCAAATTTATTTTTAAATTACTATGAAAAAATATTTATAATACCAATGCCTTTTGCTTACAGATGCATTGACGATTTTATAATTTTTAAGTGCGTAGAATTTGATAAAATTTACAATAATATACATCCCGAGGAATTAAAATTAATTAAAACTAATACTGATATTAAAAACTGAATTTCTAGATATTTCAATCAAAATTTATAAAAATCTTATTTTTAATCAACTTCATAGAATATACAGTACATGCAATAATTTAAACAACATCAATAAACAAATAAACAGAGTAAAAAATAATCTAAATAGCCAAATATTCTAATATATATATATATATATATATATATATATATATATATATATATATATATATATATATATAAAAACTCATAATGGCATTCCAACTAAATTTATTAAACACTATTTGGCGAGTAGAGCATTGCTTATTAAGTGTGAAGTAAGGCGTACAGAAGGGTCACCCAAGCCTTGAAGGTCTTATAAGAAGCTTAAAATATCAATAGTGTTTACACTTAGTCATTAACTTATGTATTTAGTTGGCTTAAATATAATATTTGGTGCGGTTCTTGCAGATTTGAACATGTATTTAGATTTGAATATTATAAATTATATGTATTTTGGCAACATAGGATTTTAGCTTATATATTTTAGATTAAATTTTACTTCTTGTATTCTAGTTTGAGATTTTGGCTTATATATTTTAGATTAAATTTTATTTCTTGTATTGTAGTTTGATATTTTGCTTTTAGTGTGGCTTTGGGGTGTACTGGCTTCTTTAAGACTATGTCTTGGGCCAGTGCAGAAAAGCCATACTTTGTGCCAATGTGGTCAATACCCTCTGACGAAGCTGGAGCGAAGTACCTGATCATGTTGGTACTTCGCTCCATTTTATATATTTTTGATATTTTTCTTTTAAATTTTCCAAATATTTTTAATGTATTGTTTTCCATCTAGTACTAATTTATGAAATATTATCTTGACTATATATATATATATATATATATATATATAATATATATAATATATATAATATATATAATATATATATATATATAATATATATAATATATATAATATATATAATATATATATATATATATATATATATATATATATATATATTAATTTTCTTGTAGTATTATATTGGTATTTAACAAACTAATCTATTAACCTGTAAATAGTTAAATAGTGCCACAATGATATTTAATATATTATTTCTATAAAGTTTAATACATTTATCTTCTTTGTACAACTAAAATTAAGCTTCGGTTATAATTTATCCGGTAATTAAATTATTGACATCATTACCTACGTGATATATACTGTATGATAATGGAAGTTATCATCAATGCAATGAGAAGTATAATTATTTTCATAATTACAGTTTAATTAATCCTAAAAACAGCTTTTTGTTGAGACAAATATTACAACATATGTAAAATGAATGATGAAATCATCAATAATTTTCATTTTGATTGTTATTTTTTAAGGGAAAAATGATTGAATAAGCTTTGTGATTATGCATCGAACCCTAAAAATTACATTGTAATTTAGTTTCATAACATAATGGTTAAATAAAAAGAAAGGAAGCACTAAGAAAGCAACAGGCTCATAAATTTAACAGTCACGCTTTTGAAGACTATCACGAAACAACTTTATAAGAAAGGTGTTTTGTGGGAACAAAACTTAACTCACCCTGGTACATTGATAACTGCTAAAGAAAGATGCAATCAAAAAATGTCTTCACCTTCAAAATTCTTCTATCAAGGTCAAGTCATTACGTAAAACTAATAGCGATTCAATATCATTAGGCAGACATGCAGATGAAGGACACCAAGTAAGTCGTTACTTTTACTTTCCAAAATGAAAATCAGAATATTTATATTTTGTTTAATAGAATTTATTTCACGGATGAACTTTTTTATATTTCCAATTAGTTTCCTTCTAAATTTTTTTTACACTTAATAAATTTATTATTGCATAAACAAAATTATTTATATTGAAATAAGTTTCTTTTTAAAATGGCGAATATTTAATTGTTCATTATTTGTTGTGTGATGTTACCTACGAGAACCTCATTGAAAAAAAATTCGCTTTTCTAAAGTATATTTTAAAATTTCATATTTGTAAAAATAATCTGTGTTACATAAATATTACAAAAATCCTTTTTTTTTCTATAACCTAGCTTATATATCTTTTTTTTTATAACCTAGAACACTATCTTCACACTTCGAATAAACAAAAATGCACTATTTTAAGGATTCTAAAATTTTCTCTAACAGTATATTAATATACCTAAAGACTAAATGTGGTTAAAATTCTAAAAGCGACTTACAGATTACATCAACTTACTACTATTTCTTAGAACAGTATTCCTATCTATAATGCGATAAAATTACAATAAATTTATCTGTAATCAAATATTCTTATTTTGGAAGATTAATTCATCAAAATTATGTTGTTTAATCCTGATTAGTAATTACCATTACTATGCTATTTTATTAATATCATGCATTTTTAATTTCTGATTTTATTAATTTTCCTTATCGATTTTTTTCATATCTTCTGTAAAAAATACTGGTTTTAAGTTTTTGGATAAAAAAATTTATTCTTATTCTGCTAAATACCATGTTATATAAAGTTTATTTTAAATTATTAAATCTTTAATATGTGACTTTCAATTTATTATTTTTACAGATTATAATATCACCATTTTCAATTTTTAGAAAAGGGTTTCTTTTTATAGATTTTGATAAATTTTTATTTAAAAAATTGCATTTTAACCGAAATTTTAGATTGGACTTCATAAATTTCAGAATTTATTTGTCGACAAATTATGAATAGTGTTATGAGGTATTTAGTATCGGGATTTAAAAATATAAATTATATTTGTTTGTTGTAACTTTGGTTAATTTTATTAGAATGTAACACACAATAGATATACAACTAAGTACTAAGTAAAACTTTACTTGTTTTTATTTTAAGTGAAACTAAAAAAAAAAAAAAGTCATAAATGGTCTTTTATATAAAATGATAAATTTTTCTTTCTGATTGCCGAAAACACAAACTATAAGTGTTTAATACATCAGCTAAAACAAATCCTAATTTGTGTCAAATCTCAAATCAGTATGAATTTTAAATAAATTTCAAGCCTCTTTAAACTTATTAATCATTCTATTTTTTAATGTAAACACATATTAATCTAATATATCAAAAAACTTATACTGAAGAAAATTTTCAAAATTTTGCTAGATGTAAAATGACTAAGAATGTAGTATACAAAAGGATTAATTTGATAAGGTTGAATGAGCAGCTTAGAGTAAAAATAGAAATCATCATTCATGGCGCGCCAGCCCATGATGGGCTAAGGCCTTCTGAACAAGTTTCTTCCAGCTACCTCTACTGGCAGCCAAATTCCTTTAATTTTTTGTTCCAAGGACCCTACAGTCTTCTTGGACTGCATCCACCCATCTCAGCTTTGGTCTTCCTCTTCTTCTTACGCTGATGGGTCTTGCAAAAAAATTTCTCTTAGTGTTTTATTGTCCTTCATTCTTATAACATGTCCCAATTGAGACGGCTTACTTTAATGCGATGCACAACGTCTGGTTCCTTGTACATTCGATAGATTTCTGTATTGTATCTTCTGCGCCAGACATCGTTTTCCTTCGTACCTCCAAAGATACTTAAAAAAATCCTGCGTTCAAATAGGCCCACCAGCCTTTCCTCTCTTACAGACAAAGTCCAAGTTTCCGAGGCATTGGCCAAAACTGGATGGATAAGAGTTCTATATATCTGTAATTTAGTTTTTCTTGAGTAAAAGTAAATAGATAAGAAAAATTATTTGTTTCATTATAAATTAATATTTTATAATGCTAAGCTTTGCCTAATACATTTCAGTTTCAAAAGCCTGAAGCATCCATATTTAATTTCAGAATAACTGAGAAAATTTGGGAATAATTGAAAAATAATAACTAATTTTTCGAAAACTTTCGAGTTTAAAGTTTAAATATTTATTCTTAATTAATTTTTCTTGACATTCGCGTATAACACTCAGGTACGAAAATGATTTAGTTCACAATAAAACAAATTACTTAAATACACATCTCAGCAAATGAAATCAAATTATTAACTTACTTTCATTGAACTAACGTTGATTAAATATATTAAGTTAAATTTTCGATGAATAATTTGATTAGATGTAGAAAATATTTGTTGCTCAAATTTATTGTTATAACAGGTGCAATTTTTTTATAATTTTTTATTTACAACAGATATAATTTCGTTAGATTTCAAATTATTTAAATTTGATAGAACAAATCTAAAATTATTTTCAATATTCAGAGAAGTTTAGTGTTTTTAAATTATACATTTAATTTTCTCGATATTCCATGATATTATTGACAAATTTTAAATTGATATTAAGTAATCTATTCTTGAGGCTTCTTCAGATTATGCGAGATGCAATGAGAACAAATCTCCAAGCAATATTTTGTCCAAGCAAAAATGTCCAAGCAATATTTTGTTGATACTTTACATACTGGTACTTAAAGATGCCTCAGTCCCATGGTATATCTCATAAGGATCAGTTTACGCACAGTATCGATACCTTCTGGCGCTAAAGCTTCTTTTCAACGGCGTTCTCGGAAGTCGAGCATGCATGAATTCGTTATACCAATTTTTCACAGTGCTGTAAAAGGAATCTATAAAGAATTAAGCTAACTGCTTAGCTGTATAAAGAATTAAGTTCATTGATGCATTTTTATTTTTGATTTGAAAATTGACATCGAAATTTATAAAAGATAATAGCTGGAAAATGTTTACGAGTAAATTTCCATTTTCCAATATACATGTATATATATTATCATGTACCGTATTACAGTAATTTTTACTCTTATATAAGAAAACTTGTCATACAAATAGAATACTTTTATAATTTTAATTTTTTAAAAACATTGTCTTATTTAAAAATTACAGCTTCTTACTCTATTTTATTTTCATAGTCGTAAAAGTGATTATTTTAATATCATATTTTAAAAATATTAATCTATAAATTTTATTTACAGTAAATTAATGTGTTGATAAATAGTTATGTCCAAAATAATGAAGATTTAAGTATCTAATAAAAATCATATGAATTTGATTGTAAAATTATATATATCTTATTGAATAGTTATTTGTATGTGTCCAATCATTTAATTTACTTATTATTATTCTTTACATGAGAATACAAAAAATATCATTATGATTCGTGGTAATGGCTATATTTAGAAAGTATTTTAACAATGGGGAGCATTTTATTGTTTTTATTTTTCAAATATCTGTATATTTCATTTTAAGTTAGTTGACATGTAATTAGAAAAGCAATTAATTTTGAATATTCGGAATCAGTTTTTGAACGTAGTTGGGCAGTAATATAAAAGTCACAATAATGTAAAACATTTTTAAACATAAAACTTTTTAATATAGCCAGAACACGAATTAACAACGAATATATCTCGAATTGCATTATATTTTACGATTTAATGAACAATTTTATAAATACAAGCTAAAACATTTTTATGCTAAACTAAAAAGTACAGCAATTTTATTCAGTTTGGATACTAATTTTATTTATGTGTAATCATTTAAAAAAATGACAGAACATAATTTTAAATAAATAAATTATATTTAATTTTAAATAAATATATAAATAGAAAATTTATAAAATATAATTTATTTATTTAAAATATATAATATATATTTTAAATAAATAAATTAATTTTAAATAAGCAAATTTATTTATTATAATTTTAAATAAATAAATTATATTTGCTATGTGTCTTAAAATAAATATGAATTTTTACTACAGTCTTATTTGACGCTAAATATGTTAAAATACTAATAATTATTCTAATAAATATGCGTGAAATAATTAAGAATAATTATTACAATAAATATAATGTTAAATATTTAAGGAATCGAGCCATTATTTTGATATATAATTCTTACTGGAACACCTATGAGAAGTATATATGATTAATGTATAAATTATTATACTTATTTTATACACACACACACACACACACACACACACACACACACACACACACACACACACACACATACACACACACACACACATACACACACACACACACATACACACACACACACACATACACACACACATACACACACACACAAACACACACACACACACACACACACACACACACACACACACACAAACACACACACACACACAAACACACACACACACACAAACACACACACACACACACACATTTTCCTTGTGAGAAAACGCTACAAACTAAGTAAAAACACGTATTTTAAATTTTTATTATGAATTATTCCATTTTTAATAAAAATGTTTTAAAAAATTCGAAATTAATTTTTTATTTTACTTTTTATTGAAATATGTATCATGATATAGAAAATTATTAATCATCTATAAAAATTTATTATTCTACCTAAAAAATTTAAAAAATATTAATTTTAGAAATGGAAGCAATATTTTGCTTATTAATCCCAATTTATGAAAATAATTAAATTTAAACATTTTTCAGTAAGTTTTTATCACAATATATTCGTCAATATAATTTTACATGCTTTTATACACATTTCTTTTAATTTGTTTAGAAAAAAATAATGGCATCAAATACAATAGTAATGAAACAAATCTATTGATATTTAATCATTTAAATAAAAGCAAACTCTAACCAAATACCTCGTAAGGTTAATTAGGTTATTTAATTTCATTATAAGTTTTTATTGCGATGTCAGCTTAGTTAGATTGGTATGTTTGTAATTATAACTATGAACATAGAACTTTCCAAGGATTTTCCAATTAAAATTTTCCATACATTTTATAATAAAATAATAAATTAAAAATTTGTAGATACTTTTGTATACATATAATGGTTAAATTAGTTTACTTGTGTGAAACGTGTATGTAAATATTAGGGAAGCTTAATTTAAGAGAATAGCAAATCAATTTTCCCTAATATTTTCTACTTTTGATAATTTCTGTGCAAATGGTTAATAAATAGTCTTTAATAATGAAGTTAACGATGAAGTTCGAAATATTATGGAATTTTGAATATAGATTAAAATATGGATTACCTTAATGCTCCAAACTTCATATTTTAGTCTTCATTTACTAAATATTTGCAGAGAAATAAGAAACAAGAATTATAAATATCAACAAATGTTGGTTTATCTCTCTTTAATCGCAATTTTCACGCGATCGCTAATATAGATTTTAAAGTGAATTTCAAAACACTACAGAAAACTAAATGTTACGTTGGAATCGAACTTGAAAGCAACTGAATTAGACTATTAACCATTTAATTATCAACTCAGAATAATAATTTCTTAGAGTCTAACTAGAAAATAAATAATGAACAAATGTAATCATATTATTTTACAAAATAATTAAAAATTCACTAAGAGAAAAATATATGAATCATTTACTTGAATTTGTTGCAAGCTTAAGTATACTATCAAATATTGTTATATTATTCTGAATATCAGACATATCTCTCATTTAATAACCAAATTCTCAAAATGTATAGTATTTTACAACTGGGTATTTAAATCTCTCTCTTAGGAACTTATAACAAATCTTATAAGGAGACTATTTTTGATTGAGAAAATTTGATACTGCTTTCAACTAAAGATAAAAGTTAAAGTTCAAAATATTTTAAATACTGCATAAAAATGAAAATAATTTGTCTGCGTTTAGGAAATGAATTTGAAAAAAATCAAAAAATGAAACCAGAATGGAATAAAAAGATATTCTTAAATGCCGTTTCAAAACCAATTTATAGTGAAAACCATTTAAATGTTATTTTTAAAAAAGTGGTAATATTACAAGTGTTTCGATACTTAACATGTTACCGCTTTTTTAAAAATAATATTTAAATGGTTTCCTCAAACGTGTCTCACGAAAAATGTGTTCAGTCTTTTAAGCGAAGCTTCTTAAAATGCATGTTAGCATGAAAGAACATCCGTAAATCTTATCAACTATAGCTCTTGCAGTTTGTTAAAATGCACGCGCGCTGAAGAAGGAAAAATTCTACCGAAAAACAATCGTTCACAAGAAAGCAAGTTCGAAGTATTTTGCGATATTAGATGACATGTTATATGAAAAATGCTTGATACTATAAAATATCCAAGGAATACCAAATAGGATGGGGATTTCATTATGATCTTGGGATATATGTATGATTGGGGATGAAAATGATGTTTTTGCTTTCTTAGATAATATTAAAGAACAGAGTGTATGTTTAATCATTGTAAGGAGAAATTTCAATGAAGTTAGATAGAAATTTGCAATTTCATTTACTATGCTCGGTTATTTTACAAATGCAAATAACTGTTATGCAATTTATCACAATTCCCCAACATTAACGTTAGTGAAAATTATGGCCAACACCAAATTGACAAAGAATATTGCATCAAACGCAAGAATAATTTAAAATATACATTTCAGGATAAATCAGATAAAATGACCCGTAATATTACCTAAAATCTAGTTGAATTTAATAGTTTAATGGTTTAGTAAATAATAATGATTTAATAATCATAATTTTTAAACATCTGGTTGAAGTATTATAAGAGCTAAACTACAAACGAAAAAGTATTGTGATTTTAATTTTCATCTCCAAAATATGCCTGTATCCTCAATTAATTTGCTCAAGAATTTGCGACTGTGCAGTCTTTCGTTCTTTTATTTCATTATCAATGGATATAATTTTGATAAACTATTTAAATATAAATAATTGAAAAATAATATGAAAAAAATAAATAGCATTAGTGAATAGTACTATGTAGGATATTTTTTTTTTTTTTGTAAATATATTATTTACAGAAATAGGATAAAATTTAAGAAAACATAAAAAACTTTTTAATTTATATAGCCATTGCATACTATGTTGATTGTTTCCGATTGTTGGAACACGATTTTGGTCGTGTCTCCACTAATACAGTACCCAAAGAGGTTTCTTTATATATATATATACCGGGTGAGCCAAAAGTTCGTTACAATTTTAAAAATTCATAAAAAAAGAAGAAAGTAAGATAAAGAAGTGCAGTTTTCAAGAAAGGGCTCACAAGGTAGTCGGATTTTTTTTTTTGCAGCAAAAAAAGTTTTAGTTAAAAAAAAAATCGCCTATAGATGGCGCTGACTGTCCGAAACACAATGAAAAGGGCAACAGTACGCTCCATTCATTTATTCTGATAATAACAGTTGTTCAATATGACCTCCAGTACAATGTACGACACAACTAAGGCAACTCGCAACGCCCGTTACAGCTGAATGAAATATGTCGGAATGAATTGCAGAAACCTCACCACAGAGGGAATCTTTGAGTTCGGCCAATGTTGAAGGAGATGAACGGTACACACGTGATTTCAAATAGCCCCACAACCAGAAGTCGACCGGAGTGAGGTCGGGTGATCGTGGAGGCCATGCGATCTTGCAACCTCGACTGATCAGTCTCTCTTCACCAAAGGTACTCAAAAGGAATCGTTTTACTGGATTGGTATAATGTGGTGGTGCGCCATCCTGCATAAAGTTTATTACAGATAACACATCTCTTTGATTTAATGCGGGCACGACTTTGACACGCGAAAGAGTGAGGTAACGCTTAGCGATTACTGTGCTCGTTTTCCAGCCCAATCTGGGACACGGTTCTTCAAAGAAGAAAGGTCCGACAATGAAAGATGAGGTGAAGCCACACCAGAGTGTCAACTTGGCTGGATGCAGAGATTTCGTCGTGTATTCACGAGGATTAGATGTTGCCCATATACGAGTGTTATGGGTGTTGACATCCCCGTGTAGTGTGAAATGCGCCTCATCCGTCCAGAAAACGTTGAGCAACCACTGAGGGTCGTTTTCGATTCTTGCAATAGCCCACTCGGCAAATGATTCCCGCATGGCTGTGTCTCCCGGTTGTAACTCCTGCAGTGACTGCAGTTTGTAGGCATAGAGATGCAATATCCCGTGGAGGTTACGTCGAATCGATGATTGAGGCACATCCAATATTCTTCCAGCTTCGCGAGTACTGCTACTCCCAATGGACGATTCCGCCGCTAAATCATTCATTGTGGTTTCCACTGCAGTAATTCGGCTCTCCGCTAACGAGGGTCTTCCACTGCGTGGCCGATCCTCCAAAGAGCCAGTTTCCTCGAACCTCTTGACAAGCTTGACTATTCCAGGATACCATAGGGGGCCTTTCTTCGTCTTCAGTCCTTTCGTCGTGCGAAATTTTCGCAACGCAATAGTTGCTGACTCTCCGTTCAAATAGAACAACTTCACCAACAACGCTCGATCGGGTAATGATAACATTCTGAAAGCGAATGAGAATATCTCGAGTATCACGGCCTTTTATCGCAAGATTAATTCGCATCATTTTGCTAAATCTCTCGATGTCAGCGCCATCTATAGGTGACTTTTTAACTAAAACTTTTTTTCTGCTAAAAGAAAATCCGACTACCTTATGAGCCTTTTCTTGCAAACCGCACTTCTTTATCTCACTTTCTTCTTTTTTATGAATTTTTAAAATTGTAACGAACTTTTGGCTGATCCGGTATATATATATATATATATATATATATATATATATATATATATATATATATATATATATATATATATATATATATATATATATAAATATATATACATATATATATATATATATATATATATATATATATATATACATATATTGATATATATACATCAAATATATATATATATATACATTGAAGAAAAACTATATATATATATATATGTATATATATATATATACATATATATATATAGTTTTTCTTCACACATTCGCACGGAGACACTTAGTAGGAAAAAAAATTATTCAGAGCGCTAGTAGTGCCATCTGAATATGAATGGGAGAACATGGGGCGATGCAAGACCGCTATATTTCACTCATTATATTCTGATATGCTTGATAGTATTTGAAATTACATATTATTATGCAGACATTTTTTACAATAACGGTATTAATATAAGTAAGTTATTAAACATAATTTATTTGAAGATTCCCAAAACTTGTTTACCATACGATTGCAATTATCTATCCATCATTGCTTAAAGATATTTATTATTGGATAATTGTTTTCCTTCTAAAAACTTTGATGTTTAATATGAGTATATTACCTAATGTCTTAATAAAAATGTCAATTACGTAATTTTAATTAATCAATTTTAAAAACAAATAAATACATTTTCTTAAACATAACATTAAAATAAGAGAGCAACCTTATACATAATTTAATTACAAAGAAAAGAAAAAAAAATTTTTTTTTTGCTCTTTCACACATTTCTGATAAAAATATAATTCTTGAGATTTAAAATTTATCTCAAATACAACTGTGCTTTGTAAATATAATTACTAGATTAATCTCAAATGTAAATCTACGACTGAATATATAAATGCAAATATATTATTGAATTACAAATTTACTACTGATGGTTAAAAAAAAGTTCGCAAGTTTGAACCACATTGGATATATATAGTATAAATTTTTAGATGGTAAGTTTCTTTTATGAAACTAATTTTAAGTCAAAGAATGTTCTTTATCAGCAGCGTAAATTCAAAGTGCTTTTAAAGTTCCTTATAAAATTTCTTCGTTATATGAAATAAAATTAGAAGTTATATGAAATAAAATTTAAAAGAACAATGGACATCTTTTTGAATTGCTTATTAGTTTCTTATATTATCTCTCTTTCGTAGAGCTTTGACCTAATTTAAAATGTTTCGCAATTTCTTTCTATTAACAACCTTTCTTTTTTGATCGATAGTTTCAAGTATTTTCATGTTCTCTTCCTCACTTGCTCTGTCCACCTATCTCTAGGTTTTTCTATGCATCTTAATTCTTTTGCTTTTCTATTTAATAATTTTCTGGCAAACTATTACTCATCCATTTTTAATGCATGTTATCTAAGCAACTGGATTCTTTTCTTCTTATAGTTATAACATTATTCATTTCTTTGTATTTATCATGTGTCTCTTTATTTGTCCTAATATTCCAATAGCCATCTTTCCAAAATGTTCCAAAAATCTCGTAATATTTTTCTTTTTCATATTCTTCTATAAAGTCCATATACCTCAGATAAGTATAAGACAATTGGCCAAATAACAACTTTAGGATCTAAAATATTTCTCAAACAAGTAATTTTAATTAAATTCAAGCAAATTTTTTTCTTAAAAAAAAAAAAAAATAAAAAAAAAAAAAACGTATTATTGGACTCACTAAAAAATATGAAATGTACTTTACATGGTTATATTTTTTCAAAATTTTGAAATCAAGAAATTTTACATTTTCAGCTTTCCCAAGATGATCGAGTGTATCGTAATCATTTTCATTGCGCATTGCAATCTGTTTTCGATCGAGGGTGCTCCTATTCCTTTGGAAATGGTGGATATGAGCTATGTTTTTGACAATAGTACTTTATATTGGCCAACTCAAAGAAAATTCGAACTGGTTGTAAAAAATAATGGAACTGTGGAAGAAGGTTACTGGTAAGTGTGAAGCATTTAAAACTACATAACCCATTTATATTTAATCGAATATTCATAAATTTGGATCCTTTGTTAATTATTTTAAAATAAATATTATTATAGACTCTTTATAATTCTCTTCCAATATAACTGAATCCTGATATACATTCCACTCAAGTTCCCGCTTGTAAGAAATTATGAACCCCTATAAATTTGTTTGATTAGGGAGGAAAAGGAATTTCGTGTCAATAAAACATTATACTTTGCATAAATAAACAATATATAATTGTTTATTTATGAAAAGCATAATGTTTGAATAATGAACGAAATTCAAGAAAAGTGAAAAGAAAAAAAAAACTACTGGGACTTTGTTCCATCAAATGGTTCACACGTGGTTTGTGCAACTTTGCTGTAGCCGTACGAGCGTATCTGATGAAAAGCATTCTGGACGTTTAATTGAGTTCACAACTGAAGAAATGGTCAATAAAATACATGATATCATGTTAATAGATTGCCTTGTAGAAGTGCGTGAGATATTTAAGAAAATAAATATACCAAATGAACATGTATTCAATATTTTTCATGAGCATTTGGGCATGAAAAAGTTATCAATAAAATGAGTGTCAAGATTGTTGATAGTATATCAAAAGTTGACTTATGTAACCATTTCAAAGCAAATTCGCATTCACTGCAAGCGAAATTTTGCGCCGTAATGTTACAGTTGATGAAACTTGGATACATTACTAATAACAAACAAAAAAAAAAAAAAAAAAAAAAAAAAAATTAAACAATATATTTTTAATGAACTTGCTCTAAGAAAGAGGGAAATAGTACTATGTTGAAAAATTATAGGCTTTTTTTTGTTGGATACAAAGGCTATAATTCTCATTTATTATTTAGAAAAGGGAATAATGATCATTGTGGAATACCTACTGATTTATTTATTAAATCAATTTACTGAAAAATTGAAAGAAAAGCAGCTTTATTTGTCCAAGAAAAATGTGCCTTTTCATCACGATAATACTGCAGTTTATTTGTTTGCAAATGAAACATTGACAGAATTATACTATGAATTGCTATCTCATCCATCTTATTGCCCTGACCCTCAGTGATTATCTTCTTCAAATCTAAGAAAATACCTCAGTGGAAAGAGATTTACTTCAAATTCTGAGAGATCATTAATATTCCGAATGACTATTTTGATAAATTTCAGGAATCTTATTTTTCGGGAGGATTGAGAAATAAGTTAGAACATCGTTGGAAAAAAGTGTATTATTATGAGAGGAGACAATGTCGAAAAAGAAAATGCATTTTGGTAAATTCATATTTTTCATATTACAGACTTATCAAATTCTCTTCGTATGTATGCATATATTTTATACTTTGTCTTTCGAATTGATTAAAAAATAATTAAATTTTCTCTTTAACATAAGCCAACATTTCATAAGCATAAGCCTTTATTTTCAAGATGGGATTCACAATTTTACCTATTCTTCGTTGTGACTTATCAAAGCTTTTTATTGCCTAGTATTAAAATATCTGAAACTCATAAAAATAAATGCAAGAGAAGCAAAATTTAAAAAAAAATAATAACATAAAAATATTTTTACATAAGTATTAAATAAACATTAAAAAAATGATATTAAGTTTGAGAAGAAATAAGTTTGTCAACGACATTCTTTGGTTTTGTATTCTTCATTAGAAATATCATAATCTTAATTAATGTCATTTTAGTTTGTAATTACTTAATAAACGAGCTCAACTATAAAAAATATTTGAAAATATATCATATTATTTGTAATAACAAATGATAATTATGGTTTTGAACAAAAACCAATATTTCTTAAATCAGTTTCGGCAATGCGAATGCTGTTTTCAGCATGGCGTTTAAGTTAAATCAGATTTAACTTTAAATTGATTTAAAACGGGCTGTGCGAACGGGGTATAAGACTCTTCTAGTGCAATAAAATGTAAGAAGGGAGTCGAAAAAAACATTGGAGCTACATCCACAGGTCTTTGGGATAAAATGTGAAACTTTAGGTAATTAAAGCAAATTTCAAATCTTATTGATTGGTAATAAAAATTCTGTGTTGGTTGAATTCTAAATACTCGGGATTGCTAAAGTAAGGCTGAGGTAATGATTATTCGTATGAAAAAGCTTGTATATCGTGAAAACGACAAAATTGAAAAGCTGCGTGAAAGGAATATGATGAGTAATGTAGTTGAAGCAACTATTTTTGCAAGAAATGTTAAGATTGAAATAGCTAATTTTATATTTAGCAAACATTTGTTGTTTCAATGAAATTTAGGAATTCGTCTTTATTCTTAAATTCCATTGAATTTCGAACACATTTGCATTTGAGATTTAATTTTATCTTAACTAAAATAAACTTTTTTTAGGTTACAGATTGAAGATTATTTTTCGGGAATACACGTTGGAACTCACATGGACGCTCCATGCCACTTTGCCAAAGGTATGTGGAGTGTTGATCAGATACCTCTCAATCATTTAATAGCCCCTGCAGCTGTCATCGACATCATTGACAAAGCTAATGAGGACAGGGACTACCTAGTTCAAGTTGAAGACTTAGAAAATTGGGAGAAAATGTCAGGACAAAGTTTAGATGGGACAATCGTTATGTTAAGATCTGGATGGGGACGTCGATGGCCAGATCGTGAAGCCTTCACTGGAACTCCAGACAATGACACCACCAAGCTTCATTTTCCAGGAATGTCCCAGGAGGCTTCTCAGTGGCTTGTAGACAACCGAAGTATCTATGGACTAGGAACAGAAGCTTTATCATTCGACAATGGTCCCTCTCAAGATTTGATGGCCCATCAGATTCTTTTAGGAGCAAACATTTTTGGTTTGGAAAATGTAGCCAATATGGAAGAAATACCTTTATATGGAGCTACACTCTATGTAATGCCAATGAAAGTAGGTAGTGGAAGTGGTGCGCCAACTCGAATTATCGCGACGTTTCCGAAAATAGTATTTGCCAAAGAAGGTGGGAAATCAGTCACTGAAAGATCATTACGGGAAATAATTATTTTCAATAAATAGATAAGTATTTTCTACATTGGTTGTCATTTTTTCTTAAGGTGCATAAGGATTTTACTTATAGCATCCAAACACTATAAATTCTTTAATAAAATTTTTTCTAAAAATGTTTAATGTCGTTAATTTCTCACAGTAAATAACATTTAATGATTATTTCCGATTCATTTAACCGCATTGACTTATATTACTGAAATATGTGAATTGGATATAGATGTATCCCATTTGTTTTACTAAGAAAAAAATGCTTGAGTAAAATAATATAGAGATAATTTATTATTCAAAAGAATGTATGAAAGATGCTAATTTTAAGTTATTGGTATGTACTTTTTGTTAACATATTCTTCAAGTTTATAAATATTGTGTTCTTTGAGGATGTATTCTGGCTAACATTAACAATATAGCTGTTATAAAATCTTTTGTAAATCAATCATGTAAATCCATGAGATTCATTAATTTTTTTAAATAGTAGACTATATTCACAAATTGTTGGAAGGAAAGTGAAAACCTTTCAAACACATTTCAGCAGAAATAAATGCAAATTTCATCTATTCTTCTTCTTAATATAGAAATAAGACTTTAAATATTAATATCAATGAAGAAGAAATTCGTCACACTGAAGAGGGAAATTACTAGTCGAAAACTTGGAAATAAATTATTTTGGAAATTACTAATCTTACTGGGCGATGCCAATCCAATTTTAAATTAAAGCGAAGGATTTCTTATAAATCTTTATTCTCAAGAAGACAATGTTGTAAAATAATTTTTGGGATAAATTTCTGCTTCAAAAGTTTTGATTATAAAGTTTTTATTAACCATAAAGTGGTTGTTTCTTTCGCGCGCGTTCCAGTTGAGATTATGACTACATCACTTTATTACGATTCTCATTGGTTTAAAATATCCTTGACGTCAGATAACGTTTCATTTACGTCACATCGTATTGAGACGGCGTAGTGAATGGGTGCTGCGTAAATCTGACTTGTAGACAAATTTGATGCCTATAAATTGCATTCTTCGAGCGATTGCAAGCAAGGTGAAGTTCACCATCGAATGCCTCAGAATATTGTCGAAGTTCGTTTTGTTAATGTGAAACGATTTCTTATAAAGGACCAAAGCATTGGCTTAAGAAGTCGTTTTCCATTTATTCAAGGCATTAATATGTTAACAATAGAATAGAAGAAAATGCAAAATCAAAAAGGCAGAATCTCCACTTCTTATAGTTAGCTTAAATCGGCAAGGAGGATTTAAATTTTTTAAAAATGTCTTAATTCTGTTCTTTGTGTCTGTAATTAAAATCAGTTTATAACAATTTATTAAGACGCAAGAATAAATTCACGAAATGTAATTAAGAACATAAAATAATAATAAATGCTGAAAATGCAGTTAAAACAAAACTATTTAATTAAAAAATTTAATTAAACTGTCACTCATAGTTAAAATTGTTTGACTGACAAAAATCATTTATCAGACTTATCGAAAACAAATGCAAGCAAATTCACCATTTGCTTATAACTTTATAAACGAAATAATTCTTGGCTGATAAAATCAAAGATGAGCATTTTTGTTATTTATGAACAATGTTATTTACATACTATAAAGTAGAATGATGCTAATTTGATTAAATAAATAGATATGAAATATTATTAATAAAATGTACATCATAACCTAAACATTTCAGATTTACATCAGTAAAAATTATGAAAATCTGAATTTATCACAACTTCATCAATGAATATTATGTAAATCAGTTTGATGAAAAATATGATTCAATTAGTAAAAGGCTAAAACTTAAAAGAATGCACACATAAAGCACGTTGAACAACATGGAAATAATCCAAGGATCATTTTACTGGTCAATTTTAATCAATATAATTGTTTTTTTGGTGTCATTTTAAAATATAAATAATTTATATTTAATTTGTTTAGTTCTGAAAGTAGAATTTTGATATAAAAGCATTATTTTGGAAATAAATTATTTATAGAATTACTTTAAAGTTGTTTTTCATAGTAACTTTTATTCTGATAAATATTTTTTTTTAGAAAATACTCCAGGATTGAAAAAGTTATCATTAAGATTCTATACCACTCATGTTGATTTCAAATCTCAAAAACTAACATAAATGTTGAGTATAATGCCTCTTACAAGCTGTTTACAGTTATGTATTTAAAATTTATGTTAGAATACTTTAAACAGTATAATTTAAATACAACTCAAAATAAAAAAAAAATAATTTAATGAAATCCGGGAAAAAATATTTTTGTGTTGGTTGCTTTCAAAATTTATTTAAATGAATATTAGTGATTTCAAGTATGAGCAATACAACTAATTCTTTCTTAAGTATGATTTTACGTTTCGATTTTAAAATGTTACCTTTAATTTTAATAGAGATAAACATATCATGATTTTTTTTTGGAATTGGGAATAAAAAATGTTTCATACTTTTGAAAAAAAAAAAGTTCTGATAAAGCCGTACTAATAAAATTGTCAGTGACATATCTCAAGAGATTTTTTGTGAAATAGAATAATATATTTATACTTTTGTCATATATTGATAGAGAGATTATCATATATATTAGTAATTGATCATTTGTCATGTATTAGTAATTAATCACAATCTGTGTGATGTTGGTTTTATTTATTAATATTTTCATCTCTAGTAACATACTTTAAAATACAATGGAAAGAATTATATATGTACTCTTGATTTATGTATAAAATAATTAAAGCCTTACTTTTCTAGCATTCACATATTTAAACAATTACAAAACAAGAAATTTGATAATACATTCAAAACTAACGTAGGAGGATGGAGATACTTAAAAAGTCGTGTAATTTACAATTTTATTCCATACTTGATCTATATATATATATATATATATATATATATATATATATATATATATATATATATAGTTATTTTGTTGTTCATTCATATATATATATATATATATATATATATATATATATATATATATATATATATATATATATATATATATATATATATACATATATATATATATATATATATATATTCACCAAAATAGACGAAAAAGAAGAAATGTTTTCTTGATAAGCATTCTCACCTCTGAAAAAACTTTTACAAGGTAAATCTTTATTAAAAATACAAATGATTATTATAACTAAATATAATTCTCAGTTAAATGAGGATAAAGTTCTTTTAAGTGAAAAATCGATAACCCATTGCAACGAGAAATTTTAACTAATATCCTACATTAATGAATCCCATTCAATAAGAAGCAATGCACAACTCGTCTTCTAGGAATCCTAAATATATCATGAAAATCGCAAATATTTCAACTTTTAAAGATGGAAACACTGTTTAAAATTTTATTTATCTTATATTTTTTACCATTAATGGGCGGATAAATGATTATTCATCATGTAAAAAGCAATTATTTATACGAATCTACTACTTCGCTTGAATTTTTTCTGAACTTTTTCTGATTTTTGAGGTCATTGTAGACTTTTCAGTACATTTTCTAGATAATTTATGAAATGCCCAAAATTTTTGTTTTAGTTACCAAGTTGAATTATAACATATGGACATCGCAATACTTATCACAAGGTTTGAAGTATTTGGCATTTGCTTGGGGATATGTTATGAATGAACAATAAATAGTGAGACACCGGGAACACTTGATCTGTTAAATAATAAATTAGAGCGATATCAAATTAAATCTTCAAAAAGTAACAATAATAAGCACCATGGAAGTTTTTTCCCAGAGAAATTCAAAGACGTTTCATTATGCATGTTAAGAGAAACACACATCTTTTTTTATTTCACTTCTATATCACAATTCAGCATTCGTACTAACGATTATGTTACTTCAGACAAGTTGTCGCCCTTTATAATTTTAAAAACATTTTTTGTTTTATACATAGAAGTCAATTCGCAGTTTATATATAAAGACCATAATAAATAAATTTATTTAGAAGTATGTAGCAAAACATAACCAAGTGACACAAAACAAAAATGAAACTTGACCTGATCATTTACATTTTTAATACTAACCATATTATTGCACTCAAAACAAAAGTAATAGCAATGATGCTAAATAAAAATAAGCTTTTTGAATTCATTGTGAATTCTGCAAACATTTTCATGTTATTTTTTTAAAAGTTTATTTGAATAGCAGTTGTATGTTCACTATAAAAAGAGGTTCAAATCATAACACAATATTAGATAGTAAATGAATGTAAGTTCATAATTAATTTTAACTCAGAGAAATGACATTCATTTAAAAAAATTGTCTTTATTCTTAAGTAATTTTTCGCTTGTATTTTGAAAAGCCGAACAATTTTTTCAAGAATTTTAGTGATTGCTACTATTCTTAAAAATGCACCTCGTACTAAAAGTTTCTTTCAAATAATTATTTGAATATATAGTTGCATCTCTATAGTTTCATAATACTTCCATTCACTTCTAGCCATTATATCTGAAAACTCATCTTTAAAAATTTCCAAGAGATTCATCGCACATTTTTAAAATCTTTCTTTGATAGATAAATAACACACAGACGAAATTCGTAATAGAAGTAAAATCCTTGTTTTGTGATTTAGAGAATATTAGTCAGTTACATAAAATTAAAACATGATTAAAACTACGGTGGTTATTTTGGTCAACATATTGTTTTTCAAAAGAAAACTAAATAGTGATTCTAGCATAATTTTACATACTAGTTTCAAGTATGCAATTAGATTCCTTTCCTATAATTATATAGATTTAGTTTTTTTGTGAGTATCATTTATATTTTATTTTGATTCTTGCAAATTAAGGATAAATTTAAATAGTAATAAGTCTGGCAATACGTATGTGAAGCTTACAATTTTTATTTCTGCTGTTATTTTGTTTAAATTCCATAAACGATTCATTATGATAAATAAGTGTTTAAATCAACCAAACAAATTATGATACATCTGTAGAGAACATTCCAGACTCAAGGACGAAATTACCTAAGAAAAACTTAAGAATTATACTTCGGTTGTAAAGCTGATGATTCTAATAAAGATTTGTACCCAGATGTACGCTATGTGTTAGGTGTCTGACGGGAAGGAAAAAATGGCGATCATATGCTGTTTTCAGTCTCTATGATTTTGGAAGGAAAAGAAGGACCAATTAACGTTACTCCTGCAAAACAAACAGTAGAGGAATAGTGTCCAAAACAAAATATGCAGTGAATTCTACCAACTTTGAATTTGTAATGAGGCTAATAATTTGTAATAAATAGTGAAGAAGACCCTGTATCCAAAGTGTTCAGATTTTACGACTATAAGTGATAACTCCGATTTCAACCAAGCTCACACTAAAGACGATGGAAAAGAGAGAAATGATCTTACCTTTGAAGCAAGTAGTTCATCAAAACCTTACTTTTTATCTCAGCAAGATTTTAATGATCTTAAAGGGATTCAAATTGCACCTGCAAAAGAATCAGAAATATCTTCTGAATTACAAATGCAACCTGTTTTACCTATTTTACAAGGTGTCGGAGATAAAAATCACATTGACCACGAAGAATGAGCTCCCTCAGATGAAATACTCGAAAATAACATCTAACAAATACCGATGAATAATCAGGGTGCCGATAATAAACAGCACCTGGAAAAAAAATTTTTTTTTCAGTACTGTAGATAAACCTGGAAGTGACAACAAGCAAGAAATGGCAATCGATAATCCGACTGTCGATGATAAAGTACTCCGAGAACACAAGCCTCTTTTACTTCTCAAAAGGGACATTCAGCAAAAATTGCGGATAGATGATCTATGTAAATGGCACTGATAATATCGATTATTTTCTTAAAAAGTCACATTTACAAAATATAAATCTGGAAAAAAAACACTGAAAATACTTGGATGCAAACCTCCAAACAAAAAACTATTTTAAAATTAAAATATAAGGATAAAAATTGGTTAGAATAAGCTGGTGTTTCAGCATCAGAAAAGAAAATATTTTGTCAGATTTATCATAACAAGCCTTTCAACATCTGTCTTCGATGATTGGAAGTATGTTGCCATGCGGGTAACTAACTGAACATGAAAATTTTTTTATGCATGCTGACGAAAATGCTACTAACGCAGTGCGTCAAAACTGTTCTGAGATTGAGTGAGAAAGAAAAATAAGGTAAAAATTTTTATAAGAAAATTACAAACTATTGAAAATGTGCTAAATAGTTAGTTGTGTGGGATATTTTGCAAAGATTATAAATCAAACAAGTGAAATTCTACAGAATTCCGTTACAATTAGATGCAGTATCACAATTATTTGAATCTTTAATAGATTTTGTGTAGTCTGTTCGAAATTAATTACAGAAATATGAAACTACAGCACTAAAAGTTTTACTAGAACACACAGTACGAATGAGATAAAAAGAAAAAAAGTTACACCTTGATGTGAGTTGTTAGATAATAAAAATGCATCTTAAGTAAATCTTTGATCATGTGGCTCAATATATTATTGTCATTAGATGTTGTGATACACACACATTAATGTTAAACTTAACTAATTGTAAAATTCCATATGAAAAATTGCAAAATAAATTTTCACAAGCATAAAATCAAATTTAAAAAATAAATTAAAATAGAGGAATTTGTACGACATTATCCTGCTGATTCAGATGAATTCTCTGATGAACTGCAATAATTCCAACACCTTAGCAGATAAGCAAGCGATTGCATTAAATATAAGGCAAATGTTAAGAAAAAATTTATTTATCATTTACTACTGTTGCAACAGCACTCCGATTTTTACCATTATAATTTCAAATTGCGTAGAGGAAAGATTTTTTTACATATATATATAATCTCTCTGTTACACCGAACTCCTAATCCTAACAATGCATGTTTTTATTTATTGTTGTGAAGCAGAGGGAGCCCATCAAAAAGGTTTTGCCTCTTGCTCCAATCAGACTAAGTCAGGGCTTGAATATTGCTAAATACTGTTTTTCATTCATTGAAGACATTCCCAGATATCAGAAAAACTCTATTGACTTATTATGAGAAATGCTAGGAAAATGTGACAAATTGCATTACAAAATTTCAATAGAAATACTTGTTATAAGTAATACTTAAGTTGGCAATGAAAATTTTTGTTTAAGAGTATTAAGTAATTACACTATTTTTGTTTCATTTTTCTAGAAGACTTGAACAAAAGTATTTTATCTGTAGCCTGATTGTATTTCCTTTTTTTTTTCTCAAAAGCACGCACACACACACAAAAAAAGATTTTTAATTTGGATTCATCATTCCACAATTCAGTCATTTTCCCCAATGATCCGATTTTATTCGAAACGTTATTCAACGAATTTAAATTTGATTTTAGCATAAGTAAAATGATATTTTTGCCACAAAATATGGCATTAAAAATAATGAAAAAATATCTAGTTTAGAAGCAATAATTACTACAAATATATCAGATTTAACATTTCAAATTATTTAAAAAAATTCTTTTACTTACCAGTAAGTCTTAAAAATTTTAAGAAAAATCTTGAAGAGTTTTAACTATAAGGATTTATTGTGAATAGATTTATAAAAAACAAAAGATGATTTCACTTTTTGAAAGAAAGCTGCTCAAATTCCAGCTGCCAGAGAAGATTTTGCCAAAATTTTATTAAGACAAGTATTTTACATCAATTTTCACCCCATAAAAGATTCCATTTCTTTTATTTTTTTTTTATAAAAAGCTACAATTACTGTAATTAGCCATAACAATAATATACACGTGGCTATCGATATAATAAAAACACCTGAGAATAAAAGTCATATTTATGAATGCATTTCATAAGCATTAACATAAATTAGCAATTAGTTTTTCACAAATAGAAGTGTATTCATACTGGTAGTATATGTAGAAGCTTTATTTAAGTTTTGTAAATCTTGGGATTTTTTCTTCATAAACTTATGTCAAACCTGCCATATTTTTAAAGAGGAGAAATTGAGAAGTCCAGCTGGCGCAAGTGCGAGACTCAAGCATGCCAACTTTTATATGTATTTCTAGAAGTATAGAACTTTAAGTCACGGCAATTTACAGCATGGCAAGACAAGCTCAGGAAAGCAAAATAGTGAACGGAAAAAGAAACTCAGTGAAAGGAACTAATAGGTAGCAAAGCCAATTTTAACATCTGAAAAGTGAACTGCAGCAAATGAGGGCAGATTTCAATCATTGTCTGGATTCTCCAGTATCAATGATTACAGTTGAAAAAGACAACATGATTACAACTACAGTGGCAATTCCTAAGCCATAGTCACATGTTAATACCAAATGTAGTCTATAGTGGTATCCCATGAACAAAACCTGTTCTATTGATAAGTGGTAGAAAATAAAGGCTCATCATGCCCAAGTAGAAGGACATGCTCTTTGGAACACAGAAGGCTATTATATTCGATTCCAGCTACTGTTGGCAGACAGATACTGTGCTTCTGATTTGTGTTCATGTCTATCGAGATAGGCGTTCAGCTGTTTTATGAATCTCCTTTGAGACACATGAATACAGCCCACTATCTATGAAAAGTCTTCCCGAAAGGCAATTTATGCTGTGAATATTAAATGAATTATCAAGACCTTTGGCTATTAAGTTGTCCTCTACATTGTCAAATTGAAAGAAAATAAAATCATCTGATAAATTGTCTTCCATATTTTCTCCACAATAGGATGGGTGCACATTTGGAGTATACATGCACAAGTGTATGATGGTGACTGACTCCTTCCCACAGTCAAGCATGGAGGCGGACCTGTCATGATACGTGCAATAGTGTCATGCTTTTCTGCTAGACCATTTGTAACCCTAATAAAAAAGTTCACTGGGGAGAAGTATAGAAAAATTTTAGTTGAACAGGTTCAACTTATGATGCAAACTTTGTTTCCTACAGAAGATAGAATTTTCCAGGAAGATAATGGATGTATCCAAGTAGCAAGGCTTGCCCATCAATGATGAAGTTCAGTACCCTACCATAGCCTTAAGTCATCTAACCTCAATGTAATTCAATCATATTATGATCTATTTTAGAGTATTCAATAAGGAATTCATATCCTTCACCAGCCTAATCTCTCCAAGGACTTTCATAATATCATCATGAATAATGGTACTATGCTCTAAATAATATTCAGAACATGTATGAATGGATTCCAAGCAAAATCCAAGATATATTACATGCAAAAGATAGTCCTACATATTACAAATAAATGATTCTTCATAAATCTAAGGTGTTCCCACTATTTTGACAACCACCTATGTAAAAATTAATGGAATATGTGAAAGAAAGTGAGTGATTGAGCAATTGTTAAGCAAATCTAATTTAAACTAGTGAAAAAAAAAGTAATTTTTATCTCATCAAAAGCAGAATATTTCATAAAACAAATTTTTTTAAAATAATTTCCCATAAGTCAATAAAATTAAAATAACAACATTTTTGCAAGCTGAATATTAAAATTAATCTTTATTTCAGATAATACAATTAAATTACATAATGAAATATTCATATTTTTACAATTTTAGAATAATGTCAAAGCATCACATATTGTGTTATGAGCTTTAGTTTCAAAGCAAAGTCAAGTCCGCTAGTGCTTTCAAATCACAATGCCTGAGCTATCACATCAAAACGTTTAAAACTTGACATTTTTCACAAATTTGTTTTTTTTTGCTATGTAATTTAGTTTAAATATACAATATATAAAAAGAAAATCACAATTTTTGGCAGCTGCTGTTGCATTTATTGATCATTTCATGCAGCTATTTTTCAATAATGTTTCAATAACTAATTCATATTTTGGAAATAGTCTTCATGTTTAATTAAAAGATCATAATAAATATAGAACAGAAATATTCTCATAAAAAAGATATTATCAAAGTTATCACTTAGTAAAAAAAAAAAAAAAAAAAAGAAAAACTTGAAATGTTTAACAAATAAAAAAATTAATAAAAATTACAAATAAATAAGAATTACCACTTTTATTATTTGGAAGCCTGTTGCAATCTTTTCACATTCACAATGATAATAAATTCAACAGCAATATGCCACTTAAAAATAAATAACTTCAAGTCAGTAAAAATAAAATGATTACTGAAAAAAGGCAGATAATTATAATGTTTTGAATTTGATTTTAAAAAATATCTACAATTTACACAAATACAATAAACTTTTCAGTTCATGGTTTCAGCAAACAAGGGAAAAGAGCATCTCATAAAAAATGTAGACATGAAATTTACAGGTTCATACTTTTTTTTTTTGCAAACTCAGTGAAATTTAACACCTCTGAGCATATGTTTATAATTTAAATTAATATTTTGCTCATGTCTCTATCCTTTACTATCATTTCCATCTCTATCTATCCAATTTCGTTTCATCAATCTTCTTTTTTCTTTATTTCCTCTTCTAATGTAACTAACTAAAGGTGCTTTTTGAACATTTTCCTCAAGTCTCAATCTCCTATCATAAAAGCTTTCTGGACCCATTTCTACAAAATGTAATTTAGATTTTGGTTGATCAGAAGGATAGTCTGTATGTCTGTACTGATAGGAGAAATCTTTTGTCCCCTCTTTAGGAGAGTTATCAGTCGTGGAAGATGAAACTGGTTGCCTGTCCAATGTCCCCGTTTGTCTGTCTAACTGGACTGGTGGTGCAGAATCACCCCCAACGGAAACATTTGTAGGAGAAACTGTGGTGGTAATAGAGCTAGATGTTGAATCTGGAGTATGTTGCTCATCTGAAGGATTGTCATTGTTAGAGGTGATTGGATTGACGAGCCTATGATCAACAGGTTCAAATACAATATCAAATGAAGTTAAAAGGGCAGGTTGCGACTAAAATGGAAACAAACCACAAATGATATAGTACAACATTAAAGAAATACATTAAATATTATAAATATAACACATAATTCACTTATAAAAACTATTTCTAAAGTTGATTATATTGAAAATAAAAGAAAACAAAAAGAAACTAAAATAGCTTCTTTTTGTTTGCTTTTAAGAAAATTTGGACAATAATGTTTTTAACATGAGCAATTTTTAAAAAATGTGCTAAGTAAGTTGCAATTTTAATTCATATCTTTTCAGAAATCAGGAAAAATAACTAAATTATTTTACAGAAAATTGCTAACATACATTGAAAACTAATAATGAATAATAGAAAAAAGTGTTATAACACAACAGAATTTTTCTTAGTTAAATAATATCTTTCCCTGACTTGTGTTAAGTTATAGATTTCTATCAATGTCATATTGGTTTGGATATCCAACTGAATTTTAGCTTATATACAAGCAGATAATTTTAGATGATTATCGGTTTAATTATTTAACACATGCACACTTTGTCTTTTAAAGAAAAAGTAATATTCAATGGTTATTTAAGGGTAATGAGATAGATACATTTTATTATCATTTTAAATACAGATCAAAAGCATAAATGAGCATAATTTTAAAACATTTCTGATTTTATTTTTCAATGATTTCTAACAATTTAATAAAGTTTTTAATTAAATTATTGATTTGAGCCAATCATGCATTCAATATTCACAAATCTCACTTTCGTTTTATAAATATATATATATATATAATATTAAGTAGCTTTAAAACTTGAATGTGTATTGTTTAACTTTTAACACAAAATATAAATACAAGAGTTGTTTTTCATTTTGAAGTTGAGATTACACATTGAAGTAAAACAAATTTAAATCTCTACCTTAAATTAATAAACACATCTCAATAACTTTAATGTCAGCAACCACGAAAAATCATGTATGTACGAAAAGAAACAAAACTATATGATGGTACAGATAGTTATAAGATCAATAGGCTGGAGAAGAATCAATTTAATATGGTAGAAAAAAGAAATATTCTTTAATTGAATGTGTGTGCAATGTAAAACTTCATTCATACCTTTATAATTTAGTTTTCATAATACATCCTCTTTAGAGCATAGTAGAAAAAAAATATTTACACTTATAAACATTAATTATTTCTGAATAATAGTCATATTGACATAGGTTGCATTGGTGGCTGTTGTCCAGTTTTTAATGCATAAAATTTCACTAAGCTAAAGAGACCTTTTCATTTACTTGCTTAAAAAAAGAATTTAATTTTTTATAAAAAAGGAATGAAGCTGGAAGTACTGACAGGTGTAATGTACTTGCTTTTTCTATAAAATATTAATGAGAAAAAAGTTTTATTTTCTTGCAAACATGATGAGTAAAGCTGTTTATACTCAAAATTTGAGTTAAAGCAATTTTATTATTTAATTTTTCTATCATAAGAATTCACATTTATTTAAACACAAGTTCATTTACAAGTTGACAATAAAAACTTACATTCGTTTTTTTTAATGTTCAAGATTTTACAAACAAGCATGTGTCCCTAATAAGATTCCAAAAATGCAATGATAATTTTAATGCTCATTCATATATTTATTCAGACAAAATCTTTTTTAAAAAACATAGTTTATTTTGTGTTTACACATTTGCTTTTCTGACCTGACTTTTTTTTTAAAAAAAATATTTACCATTTTATTTTATGGTTGAGAAACTTTAGTCAATATTTTTATTGGAGAATTGTAAATCAGTTGAATTGTGGATAAGTAACTATGCAACCAGTTATGAAACCTCAGATATTTTAAAGTGATTCAGGGGAATTTTCATGAATCTTGTGAAGCAGCACATGTAGCAGAATATAATCAATTGCTTCAAGTCTTTCCCAATAAATAATCATGGTCAAGAATAATCATATGAAATTGACATTCCAAAAACATTATACCTGTCAATATATACTAGGAATGATTTTGAAGAAAAAATAATATTTAGATCCATTTTGACAAGGATGATTTATTAAAGAAATTACAGTAACTGAAGAAAGCCAAGAACATTTAAATGATGCTATGAATAGTTATTCATCAATGAATTTGGACAAAGAAAACCATTGCTGTGAAAAATTTTATTTCATGACTTCAAACTCAGATGTAATTTGTGTTTTAAGTTTTGGAATATAATGAATGAAAATAGAAAACCTTCAAATATTAAATGAAAAATAATGCAGTGCAGAAATCATCCGAAAACAAGCAAATGAATAACTACCAAGATTTTTTTAAAGATAAAATAAAACTTTTTTACACTGAAAAAATAATGTGCCTTCCAAAATGTAATTTTGTAAGGGAAAGAAGTGAGCAGTTATTTTGCATGTATTACATATACTAATTTTTCTAATAGTATTTAATTTACAATGTGAGAGCAATTTGGTGACTCAAATTAATAAGATTTGACGTATTTTTCTATTTCACACACTTTTAACCTTATGAACTATTTACCAATACTAAAGAGTTCATAAAAATGCGTGACAATGGCATTTGTAACATAAATACATTGTTATACACATCAGTAAAAAATAACTGAATACTAAAAAGAAACCAAATTTTTAATCTCTCTAAATTTCTAAGAGATAAAACACTAGTTCTTGATAATTGTAAACCCAGCAAATTAACTTAATTTTGATAATAATATATCAATATTTTAATAATGGCAGCAACTTGTATAAATTTTTAAGAAGCTTTTGCAACATAATTTGAAGCCAAGTACTAGAAGAGTATATTGTTTTATTCATGTACAATTTTAGTGATGAAAGGATTTTATATAGCAAATGAAACAAGATTAAGAGTGAAAAGGCACATTAATTATATATAATCATGCCCCAAATATCTCATTAAGACATTGGTAGTTAAATTAAATTTTTTATTTGCATTGATTTCACATTTTTAAAAAATGTATATTTACATAAATGTTTATTTAATAAAATTAAACACTGAAATTGGAAAAAAATTTAATTGATGCAAAATACCTACAAATAAATATTTTGATATACAAAAAAATTTTAAAATCAGCTAAATAGTTATATGAAAATCTTAATGTATATTCTTCAAAAAATGTATGTTTTGCTATGAACAATATAATTAATAAATATCATGAAATAAAAGACTAAATAAGAAGTTAATAATTTTGTACAAGATTTTAGATTTGTTTACAACAGATATGATGCAAAGAAGAAAATATAGATTTTAACTTATAATTCTTTTGACAATTTAACAGTACACTATTATAATTTAAACATTTTTTGTAAGAATATTACTCAATACACTCATTTCCCAATATATATTTAACAATTTTAAATGCAGCATATGAAAACAAAAAATTTTAATTCCATATTGCATAAAATAATTATATATACAATAACACTTAATAACATTTGGGAAACTACTACTATTATTATTATAGTAGAAGGATAATTAATTTTTTGCATAGTAAGATATAAAATATTTTTAAAAATATAGTCTTACCTATAAAATTGATTTTTGAGATAGTGAATTATTAAGAAAAATTATTGTTACTTTTTTAATATACCTAGGGAGAAACCACACAGATAACCACAAGTACCATTTTTTCATTTAACACACAATTTTTTTAAATCTAAGCCAATTAGTGTTTAAAAAAGAAACCATTGTAATACCAATCAGTAGAAAATATGATGCATTTTAAAGTATGAAAATCCATACTCTAGTAAAAGAATAAATTTGCCATAAAATTAAGAATTTAAAGTGCTAATGATTTTGAATACATTTAAGGTAATTGAATAAATTTAGTCCAACTTTAATTTTTATTTAATGAAATAAATATTAATACGCTTATTTTCATTATGATATGCATTATAAAAATGGTTCTTACTTCTTTCATTATTTTTACTAATGCAGCACATTCTTGGTCAAACAATAGTTTCGTTTTATAAGAACAATCGGGAAACCTTTGTGGGACTGTTGATCCCTCTTTAGTAGAATCTGGAGCACTTTCTGAGGGAGCTGGTGGTGGTGGACTAGGATGCTGAGGCGTATTTGTTTCATTATTTTGCCATGCTTGAACTTTGTCTTCAGGTGGAGGACTTTCTCCATCTTCAGACATTTCTTGATCTTCTACATCCTAGAGATTTTAAAATAAATCAACAATATAAATGTAATCAACACAATATTAATTTATCAGTATCTCAAGAAAGAAAAATGAAATTACAAATTTTATTATACAAAAATATTTATATTTAATATATATTTCTTTGCAAAATAATTTAAATATATAGTGTGCAAGATTAATGTCATACAATGATATTTAATTAATGAAGTATACTAAATTTAAAATAAAGCAGTATTTTATATAAGAGAAAATAAAGTTTGTAAAATCTTAAAGGAAAAATACTCCAGGAATTTTAAGGGATTTCCAGAGAGTTTAATTTTTTTATATGGCACCAAGATTCAAATGATAAATATGATGTACATTATTTATAAAAAACATAATTGAAAGAATAAACATTTATAAAAACTATGAATATTTTTTAAATATAAATTTGATTTTTTTGAATAATTATTTCCAAAGTATAAAACTGAAGTCTGTAGGCACAATAAAAAAAAAAGAAATAAATAAATATTTCATGTATTTATGAGGAATTTAAAAGATACATAAAAATGCTTTCTGTTAAATTAAAAATACTTAAACAAAACTGGTAAACTAAATGCAATTCTTACTTACTTAAAGTTAAAATTTGAATGATTTTTCATTTCAATACATAGTCATATTTTAAACATTATTAATAAACAATTTTTGCTTCTCTAGATCTCCATGTCATATGCTTAGTTTTGCAATCAATCAATTAATATTCTTTTTAAGAAAATTAATTAAAACTCTAATTAAATTATTAATTTAAGTATTTGAAATAAATTTTGTACCTCATCAGGACACAATTCAAAAGCTTTTGTTAAAGTGATTCGAGCTGTATGAGATCGCTCAAGAAAATATCCGTTAGTTGTTTCATTTGATTGTGCTGGTGGAGTCCAATTATTATAACCATACTGGGCATTATTAGGATAAGGTCGCTGTAAAAGATACATTAAAATATAGTAATTTAAAAACTGAATACATAATTTCATTTCAAATACATAAGTTTAATACAAATTAATAAAGGATAAAAATATACTGTTGTTACAAATAAATTACTGAATAAATTTCTAATGAAACATATATCAATATATTTAAACTTAAATTTAGAGATTTAAAAAGTTAAATTAGAATTTTCTTTTCATTTCTAAAAAATGCAAATGTAATTAATTTGTTTAAAACATGGACACACAATTTTTTTAAAGAATATATAGTGTGACTTTAACATTTTAAAGGCTACTAATTTAATATCTTAAGAACAATGATTTATCTTGATTCCCATAGCTTTCATTAAACTTTGATGCTATATTTAGTTGCATCAAAGTGCATTGAATTGAAAATCTAATAAATCATGAAAAATTTAACATTAGCAGCTTTGAGATATGGAAGGAAAGTAGATAATAATAATAATAATAAAACATTGTAATCCTTAACTGGATATAACATTAAAGGTTTTTAAAAATAATTAATATTTTTTTAATTAAAAATAATTGTCAGTTGCACTAAGCAATTAAGATTTTTAATTCAACTAAACATTTTTAAATTGTCAAATCACATTATGCCATCTGAATTTTAAGGAAGTTTACTTTTAAAAATAACCAATTAAAAAATTTTAAACTTAACTCTGGTGCAACTAGGGCTTAGTGAACCCATGAGCTAGTACTAAAAGAAATATGAATAAAATTTGACCCATGTCTCAAAAATTTGTCATCTCTGCTCTAGCGAGTTCCAGTATAATTAGAAAAATATAAACTTTAAACTGAAAAGAATTTCAATGCAACTGAAATGAAATCAAAAAGCAAAATTGTTTTTTCACTCTTTATTTAATTTTAATTGCTCGTAAAAATTCAGTTGTAGAATGCAGGATTTGAATTGCAGTTGGGTATAGAAAATTGAATTTTATTATATCAACTAGATTATAATTATACTACATTTTGAAATTTTAGATTCAAAATGTAGTATAATCAATACTGAATAAATTTCATTTTAAATGTAATGATTTAATCAAGGAACTGCTTTTCTTTATAGCAATGATTTGAAATAAAAATAATTTAAAAAGAAAAACTTCGTCCTATTTAAAATTAAACAATAATCTACCAATAAACATTAATAAGTAACATGAAAAATATTTGAAATTCAAATCTTATAATAACCTAGTTGCCCCATTTACTGACAGTTAAAACTATATTAATGTGAGGGAGCCATTTCATTGTTCTAATAAGCATTGTTTTATGCCTGTTTCGCTGTCTCTAATGTAATTGTTTTTATGTTTTAGTCAAGTATACATACAGCTTAGTAAAAAATTAAAAGGGTAATAAGAAAATAAAGAAAAAATTAAAAATTAGCTCACATAAACAAAAAGTATATTACTAGATGCCATAAACCAATAAAAAATAAAAGGATTTCAAAATAAATGCAAATTTATCACATGCATCATATGCAACTCTAATTGTAATATAGCAAATAAACTTAAAGGAAACAAAAACACGGTAACAAATATTAACTTGCACAGTCAAAAATTTATTCACATTATCAGATACTAAAATTAAATTGATGTTTGCAAAGTATGTACATAATCTCAAGGTTGTAAAAAATAATTTTGTTTATTAGTTGAATAGTTTTTCATTTGACAATTTATATCAATACTACAAAATACCATTTTATGAAAAGCCAGAAGCTATAGATAGAAAGTAAGAAAAAACCTGAACATATTCATCACTTATACTTAAAAACTTCAAATCAGAATTTTTATAATGGGTCAGTGGTATACTTAATCACTGTTTGCTAAATATTGTATGAGCATGGCAAGCATTTCTTTTGTAAGAAAAAATGAAGAAATCAAAAGTTTTGTTTGTTTGTTGTTTAATGATCATTTTCTTAAAAATTAAATGAGGACCTATGATCAAGTTTAAATTGTAGATCTTTATCTAATAATCAAAATGTATACTTTAAAATGGTTTCAAATCAACAAATGCTAAAATATTTATAGATAATTTTATGTAACATGTTGATTTATTTAAATTCCACAAAATTACTGTATAGCAGGCAAAGCTAAAAATTAAATTGGATTAGCAAATATAAAAGGAATTAGTAGCATAGTTAGATTCTTTTTGATGATTAATTAATCATGACATATTTCCCTGATATTTTCCATGATTTTCCACATATTCCCCATGATTTTTTTTTGCTGTACCTTGATTGCTAATTAAGAAATGCTACATGGATACATCAGTAATTTTAATACTGTGTAACCTTTAAAACTTATATAAAATGCTTTATTTCAACTGTCATCTTTTTACTGGTGTATCAACTATAACTAATATCTTGTTTGATATATTATGAGGGGTTACTATGATATAGCATAATTTCAAAAATATATCACAAATATAATTTACAACTTACACGCTCTAACTCATCATGCAACCATTCAACAGCACTAATCCATTTGCGTTTCAAATCTCCATTACTTTGAAGCATTTGAGCAGCTGCAGGACAGGAAATAAATAAGTTAACCATACATTTTATACATTGATAGGCTCGTTTTTGATGATGGTTTTTACTCCTTTGGATTGTATCAAACAGTCCATCTCGGTCATCTGGAATACCTACACAGAAAGAAACATTTTACTAATTAAAATCAAATATCCAGGTAATAAATTAATTGAAACTTTATTATAAAATTTTTTATTGAATGATCTTAATAAATAAATTTTGCACTGCTATCTTATGCAAAATTATATTAAACAAGTTAAATGAAATATTCTCACAATATATTATTTTAAGGAAAGGTAATATTTTAATTTTACTTTTAATATTCTAATTTTGAATTGCAATCTAATGGAAAATTAGAATATTGTATTTATAAAATATAGGAAAAATTTTATAAAAAATGAAATTATTCTTGCATGACTTTAATGATACATTTTCTATATTATTAAAAAAAATATTTTCTAATTTTGAGTACTTAATGTGAAGATAATTGAGTCACTAACTTCACTGATCTAATTCTCACAGAATTTTGGTTTTGAAATAATGTTCAGCAAATGCAAATTTTAATGATATTGCTGAAAATTTATATGAAAGATTATTAAGAAAATTCATATCAATATCCCTAAAAATAATGTTGTTAAACATTACTTCAAAAATAAAATTCTATGAAGATCAGAGTGACTAATTTATTTGTTTAAAGTAATTATTCAATAAGACACCCAGTTATATAAATATCATTTAACAAGATTCATTAACTCTCTCACACACAAATTTTTATATTACAGTACCTATTTTTAAAAGAAAAAAATTTATTTGAAAATGAATTTAAAATTTAATCTAATATTTAGCAAAAATTTTTGTATAGTTAAATTTATTTATTTTAAATATTTAAAATGAAAGGTAATTATTTTTTCAATATAACAAAAACGTTTAAGAAATATATTTAATCAAATCTTTCCTTAAAAACAAGCATTTGTAAGACTATTTCCTTAGAAATGTAATTGCAAATTGGTAGTTTTTTATAAAGGTAATTTACCTTTTAAGGCATTATGAATACGGTGATTTTGCCAGGAATCTTCTATTAACATCATATGATATAGCAAATCTAAATGGGGTCGAAGCTCATAAGTATAAGAATAAGAAACTTGCCACAACAGCTCATTCAGCACCATGGAAGAAAAGTGAGGATTTTCCCAAGAACAAAACTAAAATAATTATTAGAAAATTATAATTTCAAAATAGATGAACACATAATTCTATATTAAAATAAATGATGCAAGACTTTTTGAACTAGATTTTAAATGAAACAATGAATGTCAGGAAATCTACATGAGAAATTCACACTTTACAGTAAAAAGAATGTAAAATAACTACAAACTAATAAATAGAAAATTTTGTAAGTTTGTCACCCAGCAGTCATTTTTTGCACACAAAGGGCATTAGAATGAGACTTATAGTTTAAAGAGGATTCTGAACTACTACAAACATCCATGCCCAAAATGAGATTTAAACCTACAAACTGTTGAACCAAAGGCTAGAACACTAATCATTCAGCTGCCAACTTGGCAAATAAAGAGCAAAGTATTACAAAAAAAAAAAAAAAAAAGGTTATTTTAATTATAAGTTGAGTATATAAAAACTGTAATATAGTAAATCAATAATCAGTAATATAGAATATCTTATACTAAGTCTATATGTATAAAACATATAAATATGCGTGCTCATAGGCTTATGTCAGTAGCATATAACTTACAAGTAAATTTAACAAATTATAGCTATGTTAACTACTGCATATTCCTGATTATGTCTAAAACTTGCTTCTAATGTTTTTATAAAATTTCAGAACATATCATTTCCAGAAATACATTATGCCTTCAGTAGGATGTAATTACAAATAAGAATATATACTGTAATAAATGCTTAAAAATAATGCATGGGTAACTGTCATAAATAAGGATCAAGATTTTTATTCTTAGAAGTAATTCATTAAACGTATTTACCTTTGATAAATTTTATGAAAAATCTGTAGTTATATTTTTCTACCAAATATTCTTTTGAGTATAATTAAAACACTATTTTGATACAATTTTTACAGAAATTATTACATTAAACTAAAAAATTAAGAAAACAGAATACTACCAATGATCAATTTTACCCAATTAATAAAAAACTACTGCTAGGTGAACAGTATTCTCTAGAGCCCCTTAATTACCCGGGCTGATGCATGAGATTTCCGCTGTCCAAATCTTAGTGACCGTAATGTATTTCTATGGAGTTTTTTGCTAATTGCCTTGTGAAATAAAGGAATTTAAAGCAAAATTTTCAGAATTATTTGCTACAAAACGTTTGACATAGTCTAAAAGATTATTTAAGCATTAATAGTCAAAACTATTTTATGATGCTTAAGGTTTGCTATTTTTGCTTTTGAATCGCCCTTTTGGCAGTCTAGGTTTGCTTATTTTGATAAGGAAACTTACGTGTTATAAGTAATATCACTATTCTTAAAATAAATAAAAATAATATTTTTTAGTTACTGGAAAGGCTTATTTAAAATGTAATTAAGTTTAAAATTAACATCTTATTACATGGTATCTTATTTGAAGTGAAAGAATCATTTTATTTGTAATTACAGAATTTGTACATTAATTTTGCTATGTTTTTAAATTTTGTGTTTTTCTGCCACCAGACACATTTAATAAAAAAAAGAAATAAATGGCTCAGTAAAATGCAAAACTTTAAAATTTATTTTAGATTATATTATGCTATATACATATGTATTACTTTCAAATTATATATTGTAAATATATGTTGCTTACTAGTTAATTATAATATGTAAAAAAGATTATTTTTATTTTTGTTAGTTATCATGTATATGAAAACTGTTAATATATTACTTACAGTTTAACATAATTCTATAAAAAATAGTTTTTCTACTAGACCTTTTTTTATAACACTATGTTAGTTTTAACATGGGCTTATATATATTATAAGTATGTATTATTGCTTGTCAGTAATATTATACTAATGTAAATAATTACTTACAATGCACAAAATTTTTTTTTCTTGCATTTGTATAACACAATTTTATTCAATTCTTAAAAAAATTAAGAATAGTTTCTGTACATTACAATCTTTTTTAAAATTATAACAGGAGAAAATATTAATTTTAGTAAAAAATATTATTAAAGTTATCCATAATTTTATTATTCTTTACAAACTGCAATATAATCTACCAAAAATATTTTTAATTGCTATTCTTATTGTTACAGCCTTAAAATACAGAACTATAAAATTTATTTTAAATTATATGTTAAATATGTATTACTCTCAAATCATATGTTGTAAAAATATACTACTCACTAGTTAGTAATATAATATATACTTACAATATGTAAGAAATGTTATTTTTTATTTTTGTTAGTTATTATGAATTTGAAAACTGTTGTTATATATTACTTACAGTATAATATAGTTTAAAAAATAGTTTCTCTACTGTCTTTTTCTTATAACACTATATGGAGGTATATATTATTTATATAAGTTATAACATAGGTTTATATATTGTAAGTAAGTATTATTGCCTGTCAGTAATATTGTGCAAATATACTTACAATAATGAATTGCTTACAATGTGCAAATTTTTTTTTATTTCTGATATTATTTTTTATTAGTAAAAGACAATTTAAATTCTTAAAAAAAATATTAAGAACAGTTTTTGCACATTTCAATCCTTTTTAAAATTTATTACAAGAGAAAATATTACTTTAGAAATATATTAAACAAAGAAAACAAACGTATTAAATGTAAACTAGCGTATGTAAGAATGTTGCGCCATACAAAATTTTATGGCAACCATAGTGTTTGTGACAGGTCGGGAAGTCCATGTGTCAGCTCCCCTTTACAGGAGCCTTAGTATTCTCACTTATTACACATGAATAAAAAATTAAGAAAATAATACAACAATACACTTCTTTTTACACTTCAAAAAAGTCTAGGAAAGCATTTACTTATCAACAGTCAGAAATTAATCAATGTTAATGCTTTAAATATGAGTACAAATATAATGATGTACATAAGATTCTTATCTACAATCAAATCATTCTAATATCACAACAGAAAGTAAAACATAGTTTTAAGAATCATAGTAATAGAACTGACAAAAACATTGATCAGCAGATTGTTTTTTCATTACTATGAAATTGGTCATTCAAATACTCATATTAGATAAGATAAAGAAAAAATTTACAAAATAAAATTTTAAAATGATTATTTAGTTAAAAATCTAATTGTTTATTACAATCTTATTACCATATTTTCCTGTATATAATCCACAAATTATGCGCTGAAAAGTTTAAAATTTCATTGTGATATTATACGCAGCAGTGGATAATGTGATACCTACGTAGCCGTACAGGCAAGTCCCAGACTGTATCTTTAGGTTAACAGATTTGGAATACTCACCCATCATACATAGCAGTGCAAGCCAGTCCTGGACTGTATCTTTAGGTTAACAGATTTAGAATACTCACCCATCATCAAGTGCCTTACAATTTTGAACCACAATCAAGTGACAAGGTCACACCTGAGCTGGCACCCTCCTCTTCAACATACATACATATACAGTGGTGTAGGTAAGCTATGGACTATACCTTTAAGTTAACAGGTTTGGAATACCTACCCGTCATCAAATGCCTCATAATTTTGAACCACAGTCAGGTGACGAGGTTACACCTGAGCAGGCACATTCCTCTCCACATCCTCATCATACTAGCAACCCAGTAAAGAAGAATAGTGGTCACCCTCTCAATCACTGTCCGCAGCAAATGATGTTTCACTTTGATGATCTTAATGGGAAATGGTACAAAGCTACTGAGTCACTGGAGCTCATGCCAAACCAGCAGAAGGACTTTGGAAGTCACATATTAATGTGACCTGTCCCCATCCCAAGGAGCTCCAGCAACCGTGTTAGGGAGGTTACATGGTCACCCTCCCAATCACTGGGTGTAGCAAATGATGCTTCATTTTGCAGAGATAATCTTGAAAAAATTCTCCATTTATGTTTTATAAAATAAATAACAGATGGCTCTCCAACTTGGTTGATTTGTTGAATCTATAATTAGCTTTGTCCAATTACGTTCAAGAACAAATTTGATTTCTTGGAAAAATATTACAGCTGCAATCGTCAATCGTCATTTTACATTTTGTCTTGACCCGAGTTGTTTCTATTGTCTAATTAAGTGTTTCTTAAAGTTATATTACTTTTCACATTTAATGTAAAAAACATTGTATGGTTAACCTTCACTTGTTCAGCAATCTTCAGAAGTAGAAATAATTTCAGAGGTTACACTGAAATTATTTAGAGGTTGTTCTGTAAAAAATAAAACTTGAATTTATGTTTACCCAGTTTCCAGTCACAGAGATATAAGATTGAATTTTCTCTTCTGTTTTCAGCAAACCTTGCGCTTTGTCAGTCTTTCAGAAAGTTCAAGATTTTAATCACTAGGTGGTTGCTTTTCAAAAATTTTTACCTTCCGCATTTAGGATTCGCCTAATGAAGTAATTATTGGAAGTAGGCAGAGCTTGAGCAGTATATTTAAAGTTGTGACTGAAGGCAGGTATTTGTTAAACATTGATGATGAGAACTTGTTAACGCTAGATGGCTTGTGTCAAATAGCTTTGTTAGGCACATGCTTGTTCAGTATTAAATTTTCATGTTTGTAAATACTTATTTTCATCTGTTGTATTGTGGAAATGTTGTTATGTATAAGTGTTTGTTGAAGTGTAATAAATATTCAGCATAGTAAAAGTTACTTGTTATTTTTCATTACTTATTTTAAACCACCAAATCACAGAAGCCAACTTTTTACATGTTTACTACATTTACGACTTTATACTGCATCACACTTTGTGCCTCAATGCTAATGTTGGAGTGTAAAAACTTAAAATAACCAACAGTTTTATTCTGAAAATTTTTAAGTTTGTATATTATCATGTGGAAGCAAAAACTTTTAAGCTATGCAGCATATTTTAATCTAAAAGCTATGGAGAAGGCAATTTTAAAAAAAAATGACATTGTATTAAAGTAAGATTATATATATATATATATAAAGCATGATACTAAAGAAAAGTATCCAATGCACAATTTGAAAAAATTCCTTTCTTTTATTTAATTATTATTAATGAAACAACTTTTATTTTTAAACAACATATTTCTAGCCTCGTTTTGAATGTTATTAAAAAATTGATAAGTTTCATTAGCTTCTCAGAATTATTACTTTTGATTGGATACAGCTTTTGATCACAATCTCAGCATTTTGTGATAAGGTGGATTCAAAGTTTTTCATAATGTTTTCTTTTTTTTCAACAATTTATTGCATTTTTAATTGCACTGTGTATTTTTTTAAATTTTATGGGACACCCCTATAATTTTTTATTATTAAAAAGCAGTTTATATTTTAAACTATTTGCCCAAAAATTTGCCATCGACTATACCGTAGCTTTTATAAGGCAACATTTTCTTCTTTTACTCGGAAATACGCCACGATGGATTATATACAGAAAAATATGGTAATACTGTTACATTTAAATACTTGAATTCAATCACAACAACTTAAAAACATTTTAATTAAAATTTTATAAATTCATATATATATTTGATTTAAAGTTAGCACAGTAATGAAATCCTAGCAAATATTTCAGAAAAAACATGCATTACATAATTAATATGAAATTAAAAAAACTATTCAAAAGGTACCTTTAAAAGTCGCAGTGTATCTTCAGAAGCATTAGCGTCTTCAATGATTTTTTTAAGATAACTATAATGAAATGCATTTATAAATTATAAGTACTCAAGAAATAATAGACTGTTATAAGTATATACATCAAAGTTTATTTCAATTATGCATTGAGTTATTTAATTCATTCTCCATGATGAATCAATATTATATATTTCAAAAAATAAAGAACTTATTGTAAGAAAAAATAAAATTGTAATTGGCAAAAAATAATATAGGTTAATATTCAGAGCGGTAAATTTCTTAATAGGTCACATTTTTATGGAGGAATTTCTTTAATCCTTTTCCAGCCAATATAACATTCTTTAAAAGTACTTTTCTAAAAGTATGCAAGTACACTATTTTAAGAATTTTTTTTATTAATAATGAGGAATATATTTTTCAATAATTTCAATTTTATGCTATTAAAAGGTTTTGAAGACCTTTATAAAATATTAGTAATACAATTGAAGCAAACACTTTAGACTTAGAAAATTTCAAAGTACACTAGATTTTTAAACTTGAAATTCATTTTTATTACTTACTGAGAAATATTTTCTGATCAATGTTACTAAATTAAACTACATATGAAAAATAGAATTGAAATGTTGATTTTCTACTGACCAATAAATGGCCACAGAAAGGAATCTATAATTGATGAAGTGTATACAATTTCAATTTAAAAGATTGAGAAAGAATTCTAGAGAGCTACCAATCTTTTTTCAGAGTCAACATACACTCATTTCATAGAAAGAACTGCTTCTCAAGAATCAATTTATGAAAGGATCACTTTTCTCTTTACACATAAATGTGTGCAAACAACTTCATATCAAAACCTTGTAGAGAAACATTTTCAATAAAGCAATTTCTAGAGAAATAATGTACATGCTTAATACAAAAGTTGAGAAAGATTATGTTAACTAATAAAACAGTAGCTTCACATGCTGCACACTGCATATAATTTTGAAAATAACAGTGTGCCTCATTTTAAAAAGCAGAGCAATTGGAAAACAATGAATTTCTTGTAAAAATATATATAAAATTATATTTGTATTTTATTTTGAATTCCCAAAGTAAAAAATATTGCTCAATGAAAGTCATACAAAACGAGAAAAAAAATTATGAATTGTTAGTAAAAGGAATTTCTGCAGTAAATACATAGTAAAAAAATCATATTTCAAGCAAAATTTAAAAAAAAAATATCAATTGGCAAATAAACAATTTCTAAAAATACAAATGATGATTTTTAAAGCGATACATACCTTTACCAAGACTACTTTTAACAGTTTTTTGTGTTAACAAAATACAGATTAACACATTGAAGTATGCAATATATGTATAGAATGTGTCAGTAAAAGAGTGTTAAAGAGGAAGATTATTTTTAAGTGTTTGTGTGTAGATAAGCATTTTTAATTCATTGTAATTTTATATGGATGATTTAATACTCATACGTAAGCATTAGAAATACTGTCAGAAAGGAATGAGCTATATACTTGAGCTGTATGTTATAGTCATTTTTTACACTTTTATGTTAAACAATAAATATGTTTTTTTAAATATTATTCTTTCAGTTTAGTAACTATGTAGTATTAGTTTACAACTTTTTATGATTTCTTTTTATGTTATGATGTATTTTAAATGGAAATATTATTTTTGGTACCCATATCTATAACTATGCATAAAGTCATTCATGTAATACAACTAGATTAATTGAACAGCTACAATTTCTTTTAAATAAACTAATTTCGGAGTAAAAGCAAATCTTTTATGGTAAATGTGTGGCACAAAAATTAATAGCAACAAATCATTCTAGAAAATAATTACATAATTACTAAATTGTAAAAAATAAAATTTATATATTTTATATATATATATATATATATATATATATATATATATATATATATATATATATATATATATATATGGGGCTTGTAAACTTACTGATATCTTTAAAGAGGTTGAAGCAAAATGGAAATAAAATAAAATACTAATCAAAGCATTTTTATGTAAGTGATTATAACACAATACTAAACAAAGTTTCATAAGCATACTTAAAATGTGAAAGCTTTCTGAACTTACCATGTATTATTGTATAGAATATCAGCTACTTCTGGTTGTATAGGCATTATATATTCCTGATGAATATTATCACCCACAAAAGGATTTGGAAGAGTTGCACCCCCCTGAAATCATTTACATATTGTAACAGTTTACATACAAATTTATGAATAATTTATTGTAAGAAATAAAAATGAAATTTATAAAACTGAAGTTGAATGTTAGATAAATAGTTTCAAAGTAAAATAAAGTTTCTAACATATCCACAAAATTAGTGCATTTTCCCTTTCTCTTGATGATGAAATGGTGGCATATTTTTAACACAACTTTCAATGATTTATGAATTCAATAGGTTTAACAAAATAGTAAAATTTAAAATGATGGTTAAAAGATTATTTGATGTATAATAGAAAAATAGCTAGGTATAATAGAATTATTAAAAAATTATTAGGAAATTTATAATGATGGTTAAAAGATTATTTGATTAAAAATTGAACAAAATGTTTAATATTTCTAATTAAAACTTTTGGTAGCTTAAAAGTTACACTAAAACCATAATTTAATATTGTAACAAAATTAAATTTTAAAATATATTCAAATTAAGGAAAATATATTTTGCAGAATCTAATGCAAATAAAATAAAGTAAAATGATGTTTACAAACACTAATATAGTGAAAACAGTGCATTAAAATTTTATATTTTAAAAAATGTTCTTTCTTTCCTGTATCCATATATCCATGTACATGAAAATGTTTTAAAGAAAAAGTACTATGCATAGTAACAGAAGAATATCTCTTGATTTGATATATCATTCCAACAAAAGTTTAGTAAATATAGAATAAAATTATTAGATATATTAATCTTAATTTAAATTAAATCATGAAAGATTCAGATTGGTCGAGAATAATTTAAAAGTTATGAGTGCAGTGAATCCAGAAGAGTTAAATATAATAGTGAATTTATATTTAAATCATCATGGTACAAGTTAAGAAAATTGAGAGTTTTAAATTAAAATCAATATCACCTAAAAGTAATCATTACGAATGAATGAAAATGTTTCATTAAGAATGAATGTCACAGCTTAGGAATAACATGGTTTAATGAGAACAATATTCATTGAAATGAAAAAATAAAATATTTGCTTAATAAGGAAATCAGAAAAACATTCACGTATATTTAGATATTAAATAAACTTTGATAGCTAACTTAGATATATAAGTGCAAGTAATCAGATGATTTTAAATAAGCATAACCTGCAATAATTTAAACCTACACCTTGAAGTTACACACTTACATGTGAAGATTGTGTTTTACAGCTGACATCACAACTCCGTATCAATAAACTGACTACTTGATATAATTTTCCTAATTCAGCATACTGATACTTAATAGGAGGCCCAGGACCTTCATCTAAAGCAACTTTCATAAAAGTAGCAGGCACATTCAGTTGCAACAACATAGTTCGCTGTAAGAAAACAACAAATGTTACAAAAATAAAAAATTAAGATATTGCTGAAGTTTTAATTTAGGATTGCTACTACCTCAGGAACTCCCAAGGAAGCAAACATTGCAAAAAGACTGAAATATTGAGTGAGATGCCTTCCATGTTCTGATACTTCTTTTTTGAGCAAGTTTAAAACAGCTATAATTAGATGATCAGCAAGGGTGGCATTAGACTCAACTGCATATGTTGCATATGCTATTTAGAATAAAAAGAGTAATTAAAGATATTACATATATCAATTGAAGCTACTGGTACACATTTTATTGTATCAACTTTGAAATTATAAAGATTGAAATTATAAAGATTTTAAAAATATAAATTTATTTTAAGATTTACTATAAAAAAATTTGATTTTAGAAAAAGGTAAAATAACATCAAAAGGGCAGCATATTTAACAATTTTCACACAACAATAAGCTTATAAATCCAAAGTTTGCAGGAAACTTATGTTCAATACAACTTTTTTAATGCAGGTTCTAATTCTATAATTGCCATGTCAAAATCTTTTTTTTTTTTTAAAAAAAAGCACATTTATCGATTAAATTATTCAAAAATTCAACCAACATCAAAGGAATGAGACTAATTGAAAATATGAATACTAACTTATTGACCTAACAATCGAGGAAAGAACAGAAATGGAGATTCATATACTACTCTTATCGTATGTAGCCGAATATTACTTTAAAGGAAAATATATTTAGAAAGCTTGCATTGAAAAGGCATAGAAATGATTAAAAGAACCTTTAAATAAAACATTTAAATTTTGGATAGGTATTAAACAGCATTAAAAATATCAGTCCAAATATATGACCAATAATAGGATTAAATGAAACTGACATTGTAAACAATAACCTTTCAACAATTAACCTTCTGAAATTACATATTCAAGATCCATATTTTTATCATCTTTTGCAGGGGTTATAGCTTTTGTTTAAAAATTAAATCTACATGTTTCTGTGGAGGCATTCATATCCAAGAATCACAATCATTGCTATGCAGCTTTTTAGATCTTGAAAAAATTAGATAAAAGAGGGCAGTATTGTCAGATATACCATCTAAATATATTCCATACATTTTTATGGGGTTCAGATTCATGATCTGTGGTAGTCAGGGAAAGAGTTTATCATGTTAAGTTAATCAAACATGTTAAGTTAACTAGTTTTGATCACTACAGGCACATATTGCAAAATTGAAGTGTGTATTAGTTACAACAATACATCTAAATATTTCATAGCTGTTTGTTTATCTTCAAGAAACATCACATCATAAAACTCACAGCATCAGAGCACCACTTCAATAACAGCAGAATATGTCCCATATCACATAGTCCTATCAAATCCTTGCACACTGCAAGTAAGGTATCGTTCTTAGTGGGGTTCTTGTCAATTTCATCTTCTTTCATCAGTGCAAAATAAGGCGAAGCAGATTCACTTGTCATTTATCTATTTCTAATCCTAACATCTACCGATTTCCTTCGCCTACTACTGCAAACAAATTTTTGCATTTTGGATAGAAATGAATGATTTTCTGACAAGCAACTGACAAACGTTCTCCGTCTCTGCAAATGATTTAACTAAGATTTATAGGAAGGAGCACAAGTCAGCCATTTTTGTCACTTAAAGCAAGTACAGATTTTTTTAAACTGAACTTATATTTTTAGACAAGGACTGAAGGTTCTAATTCCAATTTTAAGAAAGCTTTGTGGCTTTCAAGAACAGAGAAGGACTTATTGCCACTGAAATTGAGACCCCTATTAAATCGGTACTTACAATAAGTTCTTTACAAATAGTGTTTTTCTGTTGTTGTTTTTCTTTTCCTTTTACTTCAAGTGTTGTAAAAAATGCACTCTTATGCCTTATTTATGTCGTCATTCTAATGGCGTTTAACTGATATCACAAAAAATTATAAGTTTCCTTCCTAGCACACATGTAAATGAATATCTCAAAAATTTCTAATTTATTAGCCATTGCATATGACAGATAAGACTATAAGTTATAGAAAATGCATTCCAGCATGTCATAATGATTCTATAACATATAAACACAATAAAAATTGTTTCAAAATTATTATATGATGATTACATAATGATTATATTTACCTGTGTATAAGATTTTAACATTCATATCTTCATAGAAATTTTATAAAATTCTGACAAATACTTGAACATGAGTTAATTTTTAAAATAACTTAAAGTTAATAATGAATCTTCACTGCTTTTTTCTTAAACAGTAGAAATCATAAATGTTGTAAAATTAATATATAACTAAAGTTTTTCCTTTTTAAATACATTTAATAAAGTCATCTTTTTTAAAAAAATTAAAGAATTTATAAATCAAATACTCATATTTTACATTTCATTTTTTTTTATCCAAATGAATAATTTTAAAATATAGAACACATTTCTAAAATTTTTCAGTAAACTTAATCCAAATTTAGATTTTAAAATAATTTTTAGTAAACTTCATTTTTCTTATACTTATTACAATAGTGTATTTTTAAATATACAGAAATGAAAATAATTGGTTCAATTGCCTAAAAAGCATACTTTTGTATCGTTTTAGATACGCATATCATTTTTTGATTTGAAAGAAGTATAGACCTAAAGATTTTGAGAAATTAAATTTAAAGCAACATATTCAATATTGCCAAGAACAGTAACTACAGTTTTAAACCATTTAAAATCTTATTTGTACCAGCTTATATTATAAAATAAAAATTTGCACATATTGAAGCTTGCTCTAAATAAAAATAGGAATATAAATTTAATTTTATTCTCCAAATTTATAACAAAAATAATATCAAAAACAGAAATCATTCTTACGAGGATTTGCCAAAGCAGGAGGAGTATATGGCCCATCTTGGAGTGCAAAGTGGGCAGTAAATACAAGAATGCGCATAAAAGCAGTACGGACCTAAAACAAAATAAAAATTTATGAATACAATTAATAATATATTTATATATACAGAATCAATCACAATACAAATAATTTTCTTATAATTAAAATATAAAAAGTATAGATATTAAAACTTAAAATTAATAAACTAAGTTATTTTACCATAAACTTTAATTTAAAAAAAGAAAAATGTGGCTCGATAAAATATTTTAAACTTACTTCAGAACCAGGACATTCTAACAAATATTCACAAAATACATGAGGATGACAAAAAAGGACATTATTAGCAAACCACCTGCGGACAGCACAGCTGTTTCTCAGATGAATACATAAAGCATCATACCAATCATTGGCTGGACCCCTAGGAAATTTTTAAAAATAATGTATCACATAATAAATATAATTTTTACTAAGCATTATTTAGGCAAATTATTTTTAACATTCAAATTTAATACAAGAAAAATATTTTCATGTACTGGCATGGAAAATTCTCCACTACTTCTTTGTAAGAAAGTAACTTCATAATATAAATACTTATCCTTTTAATTAATGCAGATAAATAAAAATTTAAAATAACCAAATAAAAATTAATATTTTTACAGTTATTTTACAACATTAAAATATTTTACACAAGCAAAAGTTTATAATGAAATAAATAATTTTAAAATTATATTAAAGTAAAATTTGCAGTTGAAAGATATTAAGAGAAACTACCTTAAAGTTTTCTTAGCATGAAACCCAGTTGTAAAAAGGAATTTAGAGGCCAATTGAATGCTAATCAAAGCTAATTCTTCACCATCAGAATTCTGAAAAATAAGTTAGAGAATTATAATTAAAAATTAATAAAAGAACTTTTGACAAATAATGGCTATACATATAAAATTTCAGTTGAATTCATGGCTCAGTTTTATTTACATATAACTTCTGTTCAATACATAATTTTAGATTCACCACTATTTAAATATGCATCATATATATGTATGCTGAACACGTCAAAATCATATCTAAAATCATGTAATTCCGCGAAAGGAAAGACTTAGGCATCTTTATTGACTAAGCCTGTCTCGAGCAACCATCATAGGAGTGTGGGCATTACAAATTTCCGTCTTAGGACAGGGCATGACTATCTTCAGGCACACTTAAACCATTTCGGTTTAACTGACTCTTCAACTTACCCCTTGTGTGGATTTGAAGAAATGACTAGTGACCACCTACGCTTGCCGTGGACTTATTGACATCACAGTTAGAAATTCTGTGGAAGATGACTTTTTAATTCTTGAGTGTATTGGGATGCTCGATATAGACTAATAGTTGTAAAACAAAGGTTGGGCATAGGATATATATATAATAAGAATGCCCTTTGACGATCCTTAAATTTGTATAACTTTGTAATATTTACAATATTCAAATTACTTTACTACTTTTTTATTGACATGCATAAATAAAAATTAGACAATTGAATGTATAAATAAGAAAACAATAAAAATTTCTGAAGTGAATCAAGCAAAGGAAAAAGAAACATTAAAAACGAATATAAATGCTCAACTAAATGGGTTTCTCCCGGTCATATCTTATTATCTGGGTTTATCTAGGCAGACATAGCTCTGCTCACTCTGGGTTTCGCGCATCATCACCAATGACAAATGGGAGGAAAAATACTTAAAAACAATCACTTGATCTTTTTATTCATAGTAATAATATATCTCAACAGAAAAATTATTTTTCCTCAATCAGAAAAGTTGCTAAGAAAAAATGAAATTGTTAATTATTATATTTTGGCCCAAGACAAAATTACTGATTTTTTTAAAAATAAATATGAATAATAATGATATTGGAGACAATTTAGAAATAAACTTATTAAGAAGGAAAAGTATCATATCTGGAGTCTTGATAAAAATCAAAAATTGAGGTGTTTTTCTTAATTTTAATATTTACAATATTATAAATATTTTATTTATCTCAAATGATTAATTCCAAATAAATAGATATATAGCATCCATATTTTTGTATGGAAAAAAATATATGTGTGGTAATCGGATGTGAAAGAACAGTCCCAATGTAGTACAAGCATGTCATAAAGGTCACCTAAAATGGATATACGGTGACTGGAGGTATATTTAGATTTTTCACCAGGCCTAAAGGACTTAAAAACTTTGTAACCTGTATCTCCAGGTTGGGGTTAGGGCATAAAGTTAACAACCTCATCCAGGAAAAAAAAATGTTGAAAAATCTCAAACCATAAAAATTATAAATAGCATATCCAGACCCTGGGGCCTGAGCAGATACCAGGTGCGTCTGCAGGTAATGGATCACCGAACATCCTGTAGGAATGACAGGATAGCCTTGAATACAGAATCAGAGGCCGCGAACCAGCTCCCCTAACCCTGGTGTTAGACGACCAGTGCCTAGGGTTATTTGGCACTGAGGTATTGGTGTCTTAACGAAGCCTCTAGTTGCCTGGCAAACTTCTAGAGCTTTTTTACCTTGCCCAGTAATTCAGGCGATGCTGGGTGGACTTTTGTATTACCTGAGCCTATTAATTAATTGTTATCTTATGGCTGAAAAACAAAAGAATTAACAAACTTTTCTGCAATTGCAGGTGAAGCCTCTGAAGCAGATCTTGCTGAAAAAGACAAGGGAACCTAAAGGCATTCTAGTGAAGGGGCACCAATGAATCCCTCACAGGAGGTAGAAATGACTCCCAAACCATCTTCTTCTGGTAAGAGTCAGGAAGCTATTGCTAGCATGACTGACACTCTTGCTAGAATCAAGCTTAAAAAGAGACTTTCTGATGCCCAGAAGAAGAAGCCGGTGAAGGAATGCAAAATCACAGAGGGAACCTGGGTTGAAAAGCCCAAGGCATCGAAAGGCAAGAAGCATCCCGCCAAACGGACGGACCAGGGCAAAGCAGGAAAGGTTACCAAGAGAGAAGCACCTCAGGGATTTACCTACAAGGGGGCTCTCACGGTGGTCAAGATAGCTGTGCTCATAGTAGGCCATCCGGAAAAACAACTAACAGAGAAAGAGGTCTCCGACCTGGAACTCTTGTTAACAGAGAAAATAGGAAGCAATGAGGAGAGTTTTACCCCAACCTTCTTATCCTATAAACTTGAGAATGGGGCACTTATTGTGAACTGTGCAGATCTGGGGATCTCAAAGTGGATGGAGCAGACTGTCAGTGACATAAGCCCCTGGCAGTAGCAAAATCTTTTGGTGGGTGAGGGAAGGAAACTTGTCAGAACCACCAAGATAATTGCAAAACTGCCGAAAATCTGCAGTAAACTGGAGCTTAAAGAGGTCCTGATGAAAATCGAGGCACAGAATGGTGGAGTCACTCCAACAGAATGGAAGGTTCTTAACATCAAGAACGACCCATCTGGGCAGATTATAGTTCTTAGTGTACCCGAACTAGATGCTATGACACTTGGTTCAAGGGGATATGAATTTCATATCGGACTTCACCAAGTGCAGCAAAAGTGCTGGACAAACCCGCTCCTGCTGATGGGGGTGAATGTAGTTCAAGCCAACCTCCATCACAGTAGAAGTGGTACCACTAACCTCAGTAAGAAGTCTCTTGCTGGGGATATACACCTGGCCCTGATTCAAGAACCCAGGCAGGTTAGGGGGAGAATCAGTGGCCTCAAAAGAATTAAAGGTAAGCTTATCTATTGTACCGATAGTAACGCTAGAACTTGCATACTTTTACATAAAAACATTAAGGTTTTACCCCTCTCTGAATTTATCCTTATGGACCTGACAGTTGTGAAAGTCACACTGAACATAGAAGGAGGGGACAGAGAAATTGTTTTTGGCTCTGTGTACCTGCCCTATGAAAAGAAGGCTCTACCTGACCATTCTCTGCACAAGCTCAAGAACTTTTGCAGAGACAACAATTTACAGGTAGTCCTAGGACTAGACTGTAATGCTCGCCATGTTGTCTGGGGAAGTATGAACACATATAAAAGAGGTGAGTGCCTTTTAGAATTCATTCTAAACTACGGGTTAAATATTCTAAATGAGGTCAACAAAGCAACTTTCATTACTTCCAATCGATCTGAAGTTATTGACATTACTATAGTTACAACATTATTTAGCAACAATATCAAAAATTGGAAAGTAGATGGTAGACCTTCTGGTTCAGACCATTCAAAATATTCATTTTGAAATTCACTCTAATGTGTGTCTGGATTGCATGTTCAGGGACCCAGTTAGGATGGACTGGAAGAAATTCCAGGAAGATTTGACTGGGTTGGTTGAGCTTGGGAACAGACCTATTAAAGATATCTAGGATCTAGAAGTTACAGCAGACCTGCTGCACAGTAGTACTCTAGATTCTTATCATAACAATTGCCCTATTCGCACTAGAAGAGCTGAACTCCAATGTCCTTGGTGGAATGACTTTCTAGCAGTCAAAAGGGCAAATGTTAGGAAACTTTTTAATAAAGCTAAGAAAAATTGCGAATGGGAGTACTATAAAATGGCCATCACTAATTATAACAAACTTGTTAGGAAAAGCAAACTTAACTCCTGGAGGAAGTTCTGTGAAGAGATAAATTCTATCTCTGAAGGAGCTAGACTCCAAAAACTTCTCAAAAGGGATGAACCTATTTTGGTTGGCACCTTAAAGGGCAAGGAGGGTAATTTTGATGCTTCTGGGAAAGAGGTTATGGAAATTATGACCAAAACCGACTTTCCAGGTGCTAGAGATATTTATAGCCTTGAAGGGGAGCACTGCATTGGCTCTTTGCAAAGAGTCAATAGCGATCAATGGACCATCACTAAAAATATCGTTAACAACAACAATGTTAAATGGGCAGTCTCTGCCTTTAAACCTCTAAAAAGCCCAGGGCCTGATGGAATTATAAACATCATGATCCAGAAGGCAGAGGAGGTTATCATACCAGTGCTAACTAGAATTTACTTAGCACTGGGTTACATACCAAAGATATGGCAGACAACTAGGATTGTTCTCATTCCTAAACCAGGCAAGGACACCTATGACCAGGTCAAGTCTTACAGACCTATCAGTCTTTCTTCATTTTTTCTTAAAATTATGTAGAAAATCAATGAACAACATATTAGAGATTACTTGGGTAGTAACAGTCCCTTGCATGCTCTTCAATTTGCCTACCAACCAGGCAAATCTACTGAAACTGCTTGCATCAGCTGGTTTCTAAGATTGAAACCACTCTGGATCAAAAAGAAATTACCTTGGCAACTTTCCTCGACATACAAGGTGCCTTTGATAAACACTTCTCATCTATCCATCCTCAATGCACTTAGAGAGGCAGGGATTAATCAGACACTGGATTGAGGCCTTGATTTCGAATTAATGTATACAAATGAGCATCTATGGTGAATCATTTGAAAAAAAAAAAAGACTACTAGAGATTGTCCTTAAGTAGGTGAACACCTACTATTACTTTGGAACCTACTATTACTATCTCACCATTACTTTGAACCTTGTAGTAAATAGCCTTATAAAATATCTAAATAATAGGGGCTACTATACGAAAGGATATGCTGATGACATTGTCATCCTTATCCCTGGTAAAGATTTTGACATAACCTGTCATCTCATGCAGGATGCTCTAAGTTATGTAGGTCAATGGTGCATGGATAGGGACCTAATGGTTAATCTTCAGAAAACCTACCTTGTACCTTTTATATGCAAAAGGAAATGGGAAGGTTTTTTCATACCAAGATTTTTTTGATGTTGAAATCAATGTAGCTTCAGAGGTGAAGTATCTGGGCATTTATTTAGATAAAAAAAAATCACCAGGAATAAGCACATTGATGATAAAATTTAACAGAGCAAAGAAAAGCAATTTGATTTGTAGGCGAATGCTTGGTAAAAACTGGGGTCTACATCCAAAATATCAGTTTTGGATATACACAGCTATTGTCAGGCCCCTTTTTACATATGCCTGAGTGATCTGGGGGTGTAAGGTGGAACAGAAGAGTGTGATTGATAGACTAAGAGGTCTACAAAGACTGGCCTGTCTCTGCATCACAGGAGCAATGTCCACCACACCAACCAGAGCTTTGGAAGTTATGTTGGATATGTCTCCATTAGACATCTGCATCTGCAGCACTGCCAGAATGACTGCATACAGAATGAAGTTATAAAACCAATGGCATGACCGGCCTGTTGCCAAAGGGCACAGGGGTACTACCGGGAAAATTCAAGATCCTACTTTCCTGATGCCCTCGGACATCATGGAAAATTCATACATGTTTGAAAGGGCATTTGAAATAACTCTTCCAACTAGAGATGAATGGGACAACAACATGTTCGAATCTAAAACAGGTGATCTAATCTGGTACACAGATGGATCCCTGAAAAACAGCCTCTCAGGACTGGGAGTATGAGGGTGTCACCAAGAACCAGCCTATTTGTAAGCCTTGGGAGATACACTACAGTCTTCAAGCAAAAATTTTGGACATTATCCACTGTCTGCGACTAAATATGAGGAAGGCTACCACAGTATGCGGATTCTCATTTTTAGTGACAGTCAAGCCGCTTTAAAAGAGCCCAATTCTTTCGGAATCAAATCTAAAATGATTTTGGAATGCAGAAACCTTATTACAGAACTGACAACTAGAAACAAGGTGATCCTTGTATGGGTGCCAGGACACAAAGGTATCTAAGATAATGAAAGGGCTGATGAACTTGCTAAACAAGGATTGTCTTGTTCTAATCAGTGCAGAACCTTTTTGTGGGATCACTTTGTAGACCGCAAAAACCAATGTTCTTAGATGGGAAAAACAGAAGATGTATGAAGCTTGGCTCAACACTTCTGGTCAAACCCACGCTAAAAGTACGATCTGTCGATCATCAGCGAGGATTGCCTCTGAAATTCTAAGATGCTCTAGGCAGAAGATACGTTTAATCGTAGCTTCATAACTGGGCACTACTATTTCAGAAAACACCTCCATAAAATGGGAATGTTTCAGCAAGACCCTATGTGCCAGGAAATGTCATATGCAAGATGACACAATCAAGCATATCATTTATGAATGTGCGGTCCTTGTCCTTCCTAAATTAACTTCTTTAGGCATCATCCATACTAGAGTGTCGCACCTAGACTCCATTAAAGGGTTATCGGACTTTATTAATAAAGTGGGTGACCCGAGCAACTGGAAGTAGGAAACATTGAGTTTGGAGTTAACAGTACAAAATGCTGATAAAAGCAGAGGTGTCCAATGACATACAAACCAACTCTAAGGAGAGGAAGAAGAACATATCCAGACAACTAAGAATGAATAAGGAAATAAAAATAGGTTCTTGGAATGTATGCACTTTATAGAAAGGAAAAGCATTAGAAAGTATAATTGAGGTAGTTAACAAATATAAAATAGATATCTTGGCTATTCAAGAGATAAAATGGCTTGGATGGGAAAAATTAAAAGTAAGTAGTTTTTACTTTAGTTGTCAAGATAAAAACATTACTTGGGGACTGGATTTTTGGTAATCAATCACTTGAGTGATAGTGTTATGGACTTCTTCAACCCCATGAATGAAAGAATATGTAAGATACACATTATGACAAGACCTCAAAATATTAGCATTATATGCATGCTTGTAGAATAGAAATAATAATAATAAAAAAAGGGCAGTTTTTTTATGACAAACTTGAAGATACTAACAACTTTACAACAAATGACATTAGACAGGTATTTAGTGATGCTAATGAAAAGAATTTTGCTGAATGGAAAATGGATAATCAAAATTTACATGACAAATTTAATGATGATACCAGACTGCTTGATTTCGCGGTGGACAGAAAATTAATCATTGGAGTTACTGCATTCTTACATAAAAACATCCCTAAAATGACATGGATCTTACTAGATGCAAAAACACAGAACCAAATTAATCATATACTTATTGATACAAGACATAACAGTAACCTCCTTGAATGTTCATAGATATCATGATGCTAATATGGATTCAGACAATAATCTGGTTCTCAAAAATAAAAGGTAAAATTGATAAAAAAAAAATACTACAAAAACAAAGAATAAAATATCAAATAACGAGAATAGGGACACCATAGCTGAGAAAATCTTAAACCCATACTAACTAAAGTAACTATGGAAACTTTAACAGAACATAAAAAATATAGAAGTTGGTATACAGAATATGAAAAGAAAAATAGAGCATGTAACGAAATGGTTCAAAAACCTCATGCTAGAAATGCAGAGTAAAAAAGCATGCAAAAAACTTCTTAAATTGTGGGAATATAAAAGGTATGTATATTTTTGGCTCATTTGTCACTTTATGCATGCTTTTGTACCCAAAAGTTAATTTAGTTAGGACCCATATTTAAAGTGCGTTCCAAACTGAAACTATTAGCAGCTAAACCAAAGTTCTAATCATCTATCAATTTGGTAAAGAGAGCAAACACATAGAATGTAGAAAAAACTAAAAATTAGGATTTCAAAAATATTTAATATTAGTTTCAATCAAAACCAAACACAACTATCAAACAAAAAAGTCAATAAGTATCTTTGTAAAACCATGTATTTTTCTGAATTTAAAAAGAATATTCTATTTAATACTTACCAATTTTTCATTAACACCGGGAACAGTAACATAAGGACCATTGCACATAATTAATTTCTTCATAAATTGAAAATATTCTAAACTAAATTGATTTCTGTTATGCATAAATTTAATATTTTGTCGCCGAACACTCCTTTCAATTGCAACTGGCATTTTTACTGCACACTGCTTATTATCTGCAAAAAATATACAGTTACATCATATATGTAGCAAAAAATGCAATGGGACCATACATAATATTAATTATTTAATAATTGAGTCAGTAATAGAGACAAAAGATTTTAAAAATTAAATAATGATGAAATTAAAGAAATAATAGTAAAAAACACTTAAATCACTTATCATACAATGCATTTTTTGATGCACTTATTGATGAATATTTTTTAAACTAAGAAAAGTGATATGCAGTTTTATTTTTGAATTCAATTTATTGTATTAAAAAATATTAAAAACAAAATATATTATTTATTTGAAAAGATATTTATAAAAAATGGAAAATAAATTTAGAATTAAAATAAAATAAAAGTTAAAAAAATAATTGTAACAGATCAGTGAGAGTTTTATTCATAAATTTCTATAAGAAGTTATGCAAAATCTGTCAATCTGTGATTCTTAAAATCAAACCTTATTTAAAAATTGGTATTTAACTTAAGCACTCTCATGCTCAAAATATTTTTCTAAAAATTTCATTTGTCATCTTTGTTAATTGAATTTGCAGTTTAATTAGCAAAACCTTAAGTTTGGGGGGTTGAAAGAAACAGAATAAAGTGATTAAAAAATGTGCAGCAAAACTCAAAATTGAATCTTATAATGGTACAAGCATTATTCATGTTTTTAACGAATATATATAAAATGATTCTAGATGCACAAATTGTCAGGAATATCATTTAACATTCCTAACAATTTCCTATTATTTGCCAAGTGTAAAATGTAAAGCACAAAAATTAATATTCACATTTAAATGCAATTTGACAAACATTTTTTTGCACTTTTTCCAGTAATTTAACACAAAACAGTTATCAAAATTACAACAATATTAAAATTTTAAAATCATAAAAAAATGTTCACATAATATTCTTATAGCTACTAAGGTGATATGGTAAGTGTAGAATTACTGTATTTTCCTGTACATAATCCACGGCTTACATGATAAAGGATGTTCTCCATCAGAAAACCTTACAATAAAGTTTTTAAAGTAATACTGTTTATGTATTAAAAAATAAATGATGGATAGTGTCACAACCCAGTAGCCTTATTTCAAGCTTAATTAGTTTTGTCCAATTAACTTCAAGAATGGATTTGGTACTTCAGACAAATATTATAGCTGCTATTAGTAATTGTCATTTCACATTTTGTCTTGACCTGAGCTACTTTGATTTGAAAATTTTCAAGTTTTTATACTGTCACATGGAAGTGAAAGCATAAGTTACACAGCAAATTTTGAACTAAAAGCTATAGAGAAGGCAAATAAAAATGGTGTCAAACATGTTAATATGAGATGAAATACAAAGCATATGTAATACAAAAGAAAAAGTATATTCAAAACACAGTTTGAAAATAATCCTTTCTTTCATTTAATTATTAACAAAATAAACATTTAAAAAATCTAACCTAGTTTTAAAGGTTATTAACAACTAAGTCAATAAGTTTTACTTAAATCTTTTTGGAATTATTGCTCTTGATTGATCTGGTGCTTTTGTCTAAGTTTGTTGCACTTAGTCATGAGGTGGAAACAAATAGGATACAATAAGATATTTTTAATTAATGTCCTTTTCTGTACAACTTATTATAATTTTTTTTATCATTCTGTGTATTTTTTATTTTATATGGCACCACATATCAGCAGTATATATATTTAACTATTCAGTGAAAAAATTGCAGCAGATTATGTGATGCTTTTCTTCTTTTACTTAAAAAAATAGTTTCATGGATATATCACAGTGAATTATATACAGGAAAATATGATAACCAAACCAAAGAAACATTTTATTTGTACTTTTTATGAAAAAATAACCTTATTTGATTTAAATGAATTGTGAAAAATAAGTAAAAACTGTGATTAACTTCCATCAAATTCTCAGCTTCAAAGCAAAATTTTCTAATATGTATACAAATAGAAATATTTTATTTATATATAGCACATGTAATCATTCCCTAAACAACTACAATTCAACATATCTTTTTTTTCTTCTGAGCATTCTTCTGAAGTGCAACTTTAAAATTCAAACTGAAATACATTTTTTATTTTCAATATGATTAAAAAAAGTGTTATAAATGAATGATAAATTTAATATTATTTGCTATAAGTGGAAATATTAAAAAATAAGGTACATTAATTTTTCTCACAATTTAGAAGTTAATTAAATTTTAAATTTCCTAAAAATGTTTAGTTTCTAATGTAAAGCTTTGAAGACTATTTTCCTCTACTTTTTTTTTAAATGTGGTGTGTGAGGGAAATTGATTATGTAAGTACTTTTACTTTGTGTTATTCTATTGAATATGCTATTTTATAAAGGAAAATATGCATAATTTATTAAGTATTGTATAGAAAAGATTAAGATGTTTCTTGTTGAATTGCATTACTCAGTTAATTAAAGCTAGAATAATGTGCTATTTAAAGATGGTGCCAATGCCTGATAAATTAGAAACTCTAATTTTATAAGAAAATGTATGTTATTTACATCACTGATTTTGGATATATTGTGTAACATCTAAATACTAGCTTGGTTTTGTTATATACTGCCTAATTTAACAGTGTTTGTATTTTTTTGATTAATTAAAAAATTGATGATTACATTTTACTGTCCAATTACGAATAATAGTATTGCCTTTTAAAGATTTATATTTGTTTCGTAATACACATATATTATATAATATTTGCAGTTAAGTTTTTAGACTTTAGTTTTGCAGCTCTTTACTAAATAAATATAACATTTGAGTGAAATCGAAAATATTTGAAAAGAACAAACTGACCAAGTTTATGTTGCCTATTTCTGAGCTAGAATTATAACATAATCTTTTCAAATTAGTTGAGGCAGTATGAAGTTGGTAAAAATCAAAAATAGGAAGAGAACAAGAAAAAAAAAATTGTGCTTTAGAATAGGCTAATTGTTTGCATGCATTAGCTGTACAATGCATTTTCAAAAGAGAGAATGGTGAAGAACAATTATGTAAATAAAATATTTTGTGGGGGTATTGGCTATTAAAAGAGACTAGTTGTTTACTACAAAATGTATGGAGTGAAAGGTATTATCATTTAGACCTATATTGTGTCACCAAAGTGGCTCATAAAATACATTTATAGAACATATATAGGCTTGGTGAGAAAGTGGTTTTTATGTTAACAGTAATACACTTGAAAATAGAGCCTTTTCAAAATGAATGAATGAGTTATGCTAGATCTGTATATAGTTAACAAATATTTTATATCTCTTCGGATATATCAATTTTGAAAATTAAAAATAGTGATTTTTTTAAAAAGGATAATTTGTTTCATTATGAGGAACATATAAATATTTTGTTTAAAACCAATATTCTTTTTATTTTAATTTTATTATATATAATTTTAATCAAAACAATTGTTAATGAAGTTCATACAGAGTTGAACAAAATGTGTTCTAGTTATTTTTATAAATATATTCGTTAAAAAAACTTACTGTAAAATTCTGATAGGTGCAGTTTGATTTTGAAAATAAAATATAATTAGCAATTAAAAAAGATTTTCGGACAGTAAATAAACTAATCCTGCAAATTGCAGTTATTTTCTACTCATTTTGAATATTCAACAAAGATTATTAGAGAGGCAATGCTTATTTTCGAAGTGGATTAAGCATTCTTTACATACATTAATCCAGACAATGTACATTTATTGGTTTTTTATTTACATAGTTCTTTAATTCCTTTATCATTATGTAGCAAATTATAGAGCTGAAAATAATATTTTGATTTGTTCAAGATCACAGAAAAGTGTCTCCCATTTTAAATAAGTAATTACAAGTTTGATGGTCCAACCAAAATTAATAATCAAATCTGCTTAAAAAGACTATATAATATTTAAACTAAATAAATGTAAAATACCCTATCATATTTGAAACCATCGAGAAGTGAACTTTCTGATAATTGATCACTCTTGTAAGAGTTGTATAAAATGTTCTTGTAAAAAATAAGAAAGTGACACACTGTGTATTTATATAAGCCTATTAAATATCTTAATCATTCATTGATAAAGAATAAAATTATTAGTTTTAGCTGAACATGAAAGATGTTAATGTAGGTATACCAAATATGATAAGATAATATAAGAGAACAGTGTTTTTCCTTTTTGCAACATAATGTAGCTTATTGACAAAGAACTTTGTGAGTTAGAAAATGTAACTTTCATTAGGATGCTACTTAGATAAAATTTTTTTTAGCAATTTTTAGATACAGGAAAATTATTGATTTGAAGCAACAAAATTCACAACAAGTTCAAGTTATAAAAATATTAGAACAAGAAAGAAATAACAGTAGCAGATTTTCAAATGAATCAAGATTTAATCACAAAAAACCTTCTTAAAAATGTTCCTGCACAGAATTTACTGTCAAATATTGATAGATGGTAATTGCTATAAAACATTTATCTAACATCTTTTTTAACAAATATACATTGCTTCCAATATATATATTTCTTAATTTATTATAAATTATTTAAGATGTCACATAAAAACAGTAAATTTTCATTTCTATATTATTTTTTATTTCAATATTTCAATTTAATTTTTTACATTACACAAAAGATTAAAATTAATATTTTCATTATCCTTTAAATTTGAAATACAGGAACATTGCATGCAATTCTATTATCTCATTACGTAAGAGTATACAATTACAAATAATATGAAATAAATGAATTGTTGCCCAAAGAACAAATTCAGTTTTACATGATCAAAAAATTAACTGTGGTGTAAATAAATTCTTTTTTTAAATAGATGTGTCCCCAAAAAGTAATTTATGTATTTAAAAAAAAAATAGTAGTCTAGTTTTATTTACAATTACTTACTAAATAACATTTGAATGACAGATTTTATTTTTAAAATATGTAATAATTAATTTGTCCTAAATTTTAACACTATTAATTTACCTTTTTCATAAACTATTTTAATTTACTTCAAAGCTTAAATTAGGACAATACTGTATATCAGTATATTTATTTTTAATATAATAACAAAAGCATATCATTATAAATAAATGAATTAAATATAACATAATTTACAGTATAATAAAATGTTAAAAATTTTTCTTTTGAAAAAAATTAACACATTTTTATTTAAAATTTCTTTAAGTTAAAAGTTTACTTGATTGAAACTATTTAATTTAAAGCAACAAAAATTTTAACTTGTTCCGAGTATGTATATATATATATATATATATATATAACCTATGAAGTTTGTTATACATTACCCAAAGCAAGTTCATTTAAGCTCCTCGTAATATTTTGGACCATATCCACTCTTCTGTAGAATAAAATGTAAGCATTCCACCACCTTTTCTGCCTTCTGTATGACATTCTTTTCAACATGTGGTCGAATACTTCTCCCATATAATCACCACCAAAACACTGATTTTTCATTTCCTAAAATTATTGACACATACAACATAAGTTTGACATTAGCTACCAAATGAAAATGGGGGATAGAACATGGAAAATATAAAAAGCCACTTTAATCCTTTAACTGATTTCCAAGCTAATTAAAAAACTAACATGTGTATAACTTCAATAAAATATACAAGGAAAATAAGCATAAATTTGGGGAAAAAAACAAAACCAATTCCTGAAGATACAATATTTATTAATATTGATTTCATTGCAAGATATAGTAACTCAAACGATAATGATGTGCAGGACTGTCATCAGAACATTAAAAAGATAATTTAACAAACATCCTTTTACTGCCTATAAATGATCAAATCTACTTAATAAATTGGTTCATCAATTGGTTCACGAGTTTTTGAAAGAGCCTACAATAAATATTGTTGGTAGCCTTGTTCAGGAGAAATATTTTTTTATAATACACTGACATTATCAATCTGGTAGATTTGAATAGAATTTCACAAACTCACATGATATTTAACAATTATTTTAAGAGAAATCAAAAAATCAAACAGACAAGCCAGAATATAATGATACTTTACATAATGTATAAAAATTTACTAGAATCAGCCTGTGGTAAATTTTCATACATTTTATAAAACATTGTGATAAATAAATATATGATAGTGAACTCTGATGTGATAGTGAACTCTGATATGCAGAGCTTATATGTGATATATGTGATAGTGAACTCTGATATGCAGAGCTTCTTTCGGCATAGGTATTCACATAAAAACAAAAGGATGGTCAATCCAATTAATAACATTACTATTAGCAATTTTACTTAAGTTCACTTTACTATTTATAGTTTATATTTAGCGGTAGAACAAACAAGGTTGTTCCTAATTGCATTGCATTTTTTTCCTTCACTTTTAATAAAATTAAATTTCAGATTTAAATCACCTGAAATATCAAATTTTCGTTCTTAGAGCATGGAAATTATAATGCCTTGATTTATGAGGTAACCAACAAAACTCTTGATATTTTTGCTTTCTCATTGAATAAAGAAGAATAGGTATGCAAATTTGTGTATCATACAGAACTAAATTTAAAAACTTGTCAAGACTAAAAATAAAATTATAATAGCAGGTTAACTGCTCACTTTCCTAAATCATAACTAATACAATAGCAAAGACAAATGGAAGTAACCAAAGAGCTTTTTCACAGTGTTGTTTGCTTTGACAACAAAGTAGGCTAGAGTAGCTGCAGAAAGTCTCCAAAAGTCAACTGTTGTGAGATAATGCAGTGACTAAATGTACTGCAAGGTACTGAGTCCAAAAACTCAAATAAGGAGATTCAGACTAATGAAGCAGACATGCATCATGGATATGAACTCTTGGACATATTACATACAAAAATTCCCAAGTTTTACTAGAAGGGAATTCCCCATTACAGATAAGTTAAAAGGTGCTAACTGCCAAAAGAAATTTTGTGAGGATTAACAGGCTATTTTTCAAAAATTATTTTCTGTTCGATCATTAAAAATGGCAAAAACTTTATTGATTACCTTATATAAATGTGGCATAAATAAATAGGCATTTGGTGTATGATCATTTACAAGCATTAAATCTTGAAAAGGAAAGGAAGAATCCCATCAGCATTTGATAAATTGTCACATGCTCAAATACCCATAATGTATGAAAAGGAATATAATCATAATTCTATTACATTTGAGGAAAGTTATCTTTCTACTATTGTCATTCCAGTGGAGATGATCTGAATATCAGATAAAAATTTTTAGAACATGATTCCTTTGAAAACTAATAAGAACAGATGAGATCAGTTCTATTCAGGATGAATTTTTTACTTACATAACTGTTATTATTATGATCAACAAAATCTGTTTGTAATGTGAAAGATCAGTTTAAATATTTGGTTGCTAAATAACAAACCATGGTTACCTGACAAGTAAAATATATTTGAATTTTGCTTGACCATATTCAGAATTACTTAATGTAATTTCTATCTTTCCAAACATAGAAAATAAATTTTAAAAAAAATGTACAACTGCAAATTATTAAAGGAAGTATGAAATTTCACAACTTACAGTGCCATGGCAAATGAATCGCAGAACTGAATCCACTTTAATGGTTTTTCTGAAGCATGTTTATCACCCAGAAGTTACAATTTTTTAATATTTAAGCAGTTAGATTGATAAAACAGTAAAGTTGAAAAATATGAATTTTCTTTATAAGCTACAGAAGTTTCTCGTTAAAAGTAAGAAAAATTCAGTGACGGGTAATAAGGTGCCCAATTTTAACACACACACACACATCAGTATAAGTTTTATTCATACATTAAAATTCATGAACATTTAAGCCATAAATGTAACTCACTATTTTTTTTGTGAAAACTATTGAAAATATCAATATTTTATTTATTTTTTTTATTCTTAGCCTTGAGTTTGTAAACTGAAAAAAATGAGCTAGAAGTTAGGATCAGGACAAAATATGATACTGACATAGGATTCTTTCTATTCGATAAATGCTAATTCCAAAGGTTAAGAAACAAAATGATAAATTTATTCAAACCCAGGATACTGATACAATTCATTGAAAGATCATTTGAAAGCTTTTAAGAATTGGTATGTTTTTAATATATTTAACAAAATGTAAGATTATAGAATTTACATTAAAAGTATATGAGATAATTTAATTTTGCACATCATACATAAAATGCATGTTTATGTTAGGCATAAAAACTTAGGAACTGAAGAATTAATTGTAGCATTTTCAAAAGATTTAGAAAAAAATATTTTTTCCTCACATTTTTCGTGGTACATAAATTCAACTAAAATTATACAGGCGAATAGTATTATAAAAATGTGTTGAAGATTAAGCAAATTATTTAAAGTTATAAGGACTGATGCATAGAACTAACAAATAATTTACCTCATCATCTTCCATTTTGCATTCTGTTACTTCACCATCATCAAACTTATACCATTTATATGTCTCATCACTATGCCTATAAGATAATAAAATAAAAACAATAGCATGCATATTTTTGACAGTAATTTATTCACATTAATATCCTATATGATACATACTTATGCAAAATATATGAATAATAATGACCACCACTAGCTTGACCACTATGAACAACAATTCCTGCTAACTTGTATTTAGTGCAGCTAGTTTCATTATCCACATTGAAATTTTCTTCAATTATTTCACCTGCATATGAATAAAAAATATTAATTAGTTCAATATTTGAAATTCTATACACTGGAAATTGATTTAAAAGCAAAATATTTCTATCAAATAAATCAGTATCAAAACTAATGTCAGATACATTACTTGCAATATATAGGTGAAGAAAGTCATCAAGTACTTATATTTTACTTAATTTCACACATACATTTAAATATTAAAAAACATGAATCAACAACATTCATTTATGAAATAATACAAGTTTATGCTTTTAATAACTAAATAGTAAAATAAATATTTAACTGAAATAAAACTATATAATATTTTGCAATCATGTTTATTTATAATATATATATTTATTTATAATATATAACATAATAGCATAATTTTAATAATACAAGAAAATCGTTAATATAAAAAATTTAAAATTGAAGAAAAGATAAATAATTTTCCATAATGTGTAGCATTAAAGAAGGAGTTATTTGTAAATCTGATGACAAAAGTTTTAAGGCAAGTGTTAACCCCTTAACTGTCTGGGGTTCTGTGAAGAAAGTGCTACATTTTTGCTTCGTGGTGGCAACATAGTTTTGGCTTTCACTGCATTGAAGTTTCCCCCCCTCTTTAGAACTTGTCAAGAATACAAAAGCTCCTAATTCTTGATGAGACATATTTCCGTTTTACCCTTACAATAATCACATTCTAATGACTTTCAGCAGGGAAGTCCATCAATTGCTGTCAGCTGAAGAAACCAAAATGTGCTACTAGTTTACTTTGTGAATGTTCTGCACGAAAATTTTTTGAAGTCCCTTTTATAATAATTCATTATACTAAATATGAATTTTATTTAATTATTTTGCAAATTATTATCAAGAAATTTAGTTTATTTCCAAGCAGTGTTTGTATTTAAAAAATATATATATATATAATTATTTTTGTTTATTAAAAATCAGAAATTTTTTTTTAATTTCCCAGATAGTAAAAAATGTAATGATTTTATAAAAAGCTTTAAATAAGTACCTAATTTTCTGTTTAATTATTAATTGGTTTTAATAACTGCAGATACTTTTCATAATCAATACTTCAACATTATATTTTTAAAATCATCAAATAATTTTCAAACATTAAAAGAAATGCTTTTGTTGCTTTAATACATACAAGTTGAAGAATTTTGATGAAATTGTATTTTTTTAATAGTTTTAAAAAGTAAAAAGCTAACTTAATTGTCTAACAATGGACTTCAAAAGTACACTAATTTTAGTTGAAATTTTTATGAATAATTTTGAATGTAAATTTTTCATATTAAATTCCTCATAACAAAAGATTTCTGTTTCCAATTATGTAAAAATATCACTCTATACAACAATCCGTGTTATATATCTTTAAGTATTTCTTAAATTGTTTTGCACAAATATTAAAATGAATGTATCTCTCCTATGAAAATTTGTTTTTCTAAAGGAGAATAAAAGGAAAAACATAAAAACAAGGTAATCTTAATGCTATTGTTTACAATAGTATTCTAATAATTCAATATTCAGTATAGAACATGTCAATATTGCATTTTTTACATATTCAAATTAGTTCTACAATTAATATTTCTCCTTTTTAGAACTATAACTACTTTGGCATGCAAATCATTAAAAATGCTAAATTTAGAAAATTTATTTTTTTTGGGGAAAAAAAATAGCGTTTTAGTAAAATAATGATTTAACTTCCTTCTTCTTTTGATGATTATAAAATAAAAATACTATTACTTTTCATTTGATTAATCAAATTTTATTTTATTTTTAAATAGTTTTGATTAAAGTATATTTTAACAAAATTAATTCTTGTAAGCATAAATTCACTAACCAGAAATATATTCTTTATCCACTTTCGACAGTATTAATTTTGCATTAAAGTTAACCTATTAAAATACGCATATTTTATTAATTTATCACAAAGACAAAATTTATTTCTTATGTTAAAAACATCTTATTGAAGGTTAAATTATTCAGCTTAATATTAGATTTAAGTCATTGAATTTTGTTTTCAAAAATACAAGAAATAAAAAAAAGCCACAACATAGTGCTTATTTTAAGTATTTTATTTCAACAGGGTAAAAATATAATCTTTAGTACAATGCTGTTAGATATTGAAGTATATGAGAAACAAAGCGTAATATTTAAAATGTAATCATTAAATTAGTTAAGAAAAATACCTCTTTTGCATGATACAGGAAATTTCATGTTTTCCGAAATTTGTAAGCAACTTTAACTTTTATTCAATTGTTTTAAATTATATTTACGAAATATTAGGTTAAAATATCCTTAATTTTACAAAAAAATTTACTAAAATACTTTAGAACCTCCCATAGAGACAGTAAATTATTTAACATGTTCTCTGATATTTTAATTATACTGATAAACGTTTGTGATTACTAAATTCAAATATTTTTTTAAATATTTAAATTTGATCATTAGCTTATGGATAAATCATGGTACAATGTCTCTGAAACAGATATGCACTTTTTAAATATTTGAGGGAATATTTTTAGTAATTTTTCTGAAATTGGCACTTTTAGATGTATTTTAATATCATTTGCCAATCTTATACCGAAATGTAATTTTAGTGAAAGTTTAAATCAAAATTAAAATTTTCATGCTAAAAATAATAATTTCCTTGTAAATTTATAGACCTAAATAATATAATTTTATGTGGAATAAAGAGTAAGACAATTCCCATTCTAAAATTTGAAAATACTTATGTAATAGGATTTATTCATTCATTTTTTTTTAACTACCTTGATCTTAGTATCTTAAACAATGGTTGAAATATGTGTACTGAAAACTTGAGTTGTGTGAAACTATCAATAATATAAAAAAGTTCAAAACACATTTAGTCATATTCTCAAGTAAACAGGACATCAGTGCACATGTAGTTAACTTTAAATTATTAACAAGTAGAATGAACATAGCAGAAAGATCGATTGGTGTTTCTGATTATATTTATTTGACATCAGGATTGACAAATTTCTAACTAGGGAACTTGGGAATTTTCGAACTCTGTGGGAAACCGATAAATGTAAAATTGATATAGTGGATGTACATTTCCAATCAAGTTATCTTTGAATTATATGTCTAATGATATATTCCAGGTGAGAGTGTCAATAAGTCTCCTTCAGCTGGCCAGAATAAATTATTGAAAAGCCATATTGTCACTTTGCTATTCTTGTTTGCGCGCATGCACTCACACACATATATATGAGTGCTGTTTCACTCTCATAAGTTATTCTAGAAGCTAGTTGTATATGTGAAATTACCGGCTTACGAACATGTGAGCAGTGAAGAAGAATTTTATTTTTATGATGAAGGTAACTATTCAGACATAAACTGTGAATTCGATGATCTTTCTGGGGATCGTAATTGGTACAGAGTTGAAAGTTCTGCAGTTCCTATTTTTTGTCAATCTTTTATAAATAATATAAGCATAATTATGATAATTCTAGTAACAAGTTATTCAATTTATAAACATTAAATGCATTGTGATACATTGTTAAAATTAGATACAGTGTGAAATTAATTAAAACATGAGAGATCACAAAGATTATTTGCAGAACAAAACTTGTGATCTAATTTTAATAAAAATGTAGCAGTAAAAAGTGAAAGAACAACGTATAAAATCCATTGCAAAATTGCTTAAAATACTAAATTCATTAAAAAGTTAAAATATAGCATCTAATTTATTACTCATTTTCTTCCTTCGAATTTTAAGCAAAATTTTAACATTTTAAAATTTCATATTTTTGAACTAATTAAGAAATAAGATTTCTTATATTACAACCTTGTCACAAAGTCACATATTTTCAAACTATCAAGTTTACAACTAAGCAAAAATTTACTCTCTCTCTCTCACGCACACACTGCAAAAGAATTAAAAAATTTCAATAATTTAAAAAACTGATAAAAAAATGAAATTAATATTATATACTTTGCTTATAAATTCTAATAGTTAGATAGCCTTTATTATGAAATCTAAATGCAAATAAATATAGAAAAGTAAAACGTAATTAGCTCTTGCTTCCTTGAAACACTTTCGATTTTTGCGAGCATTAGTTAAATCAACGGTAACTGTTCAGTAAATAAGTTCCCCAGCTACAATTTCATGGTAATCCGTCAATTTTGGGGGTTGAATTTAAAGCACTGCAGTGAAACCAAGTGCCCCAACAAAGGGGCTTGGGATAGCCAGAAAATGCACAGAATTTTTTGGCTGAGGTAACTCAGGATAGCCGATTAAGGGGTTAAAAATGCACAATTTATTAAATAAGAAAAGAAAAATCACACATTAAAGCTATGAGTTGAAAAACAGAATAGCTGGATAAAGATGACTTCATCAATCATAAAATCAATTGAAGACAAAACTACCTTTTACAAATAATATTAACTAAGAATGTGCAGAAATATTATATTTTAGAGTTGAGTTTTTTAAATTTATCTTAATAATACACATATACAATGATAATAAATTTCACACACATTTCAACATATATATTTTCTTTTAACAAATAATACTTAATACCTTACCCTCTATTTTGGCTAAACCTTTCACCGTATAAGGCTCCATATCAAATTCTCTAGGAAATTCAAAATAATCATTGAATTTTATGGCACATTCTCGTTCCCAATCATAATCAAACCTTTTTAGTTGAATTGCTAAAATAGGAGGCAATTTTTTGATGCAAAGTCTTTTTACTGTATCAACCTATAATTACAAAAAGTGAATAATTGACATAAATACTGTACATAGCATTAAATTCATTCACAAAATTTCATTGGAATAATACTTAATTTCCTGACATAAAAAACTTAAGTTAAAGAATGTACCAATTTTAAAGCAGCAATCTTTTGATCTAGAAGGTTTTACTGGTTTGCTAAAACATGTAATAAATTTTGACTTTAAGAATATATATGTATAGGAAAAATTATCTGAATTTAACAATAATGATTTTTAACTGAAAGATAGAGGTGCCATTTCAAAAAATTGCTGAGACTAAAAATTTCACAACAAAATATTTATTGATCATTTTAGGCAGTTTTACAATGATTAATTTGGAATATAAATAATTGTGTGGCTCGCATTCCTATCAATGATTCAATTTTTAATAATTATATACTATGCAATCAGTGTGAAAGTTGATTCAAACAGGTTTTAGATTCCGAAAAAATCTCATTTAAAATAAATTACATTCTTTATTTATATATTATACATATTGAACATTATAGTCATGAATTTATATATAACCAATATTATTATTCAGTTCACTGACTTTTCATATTTTAAAAATAACATCAATAATCATTTTTGAAATTACCTTCTTATTGCACTTTTCACAATGATATGCATTAGCTCCTTCTAACAAATCTCCTTTAACATATTGTTCTAGGGAATCTAGTAGATTACTATGATTTCGAATGTCTATATTAAGAGCAGTAAAAGATTCTTCTCTTGAATACCTATGAGAAAGTATATAAATAAATAATTCAGATGAAAATACTACATAATTTTTATTTTAAATATCAATGAAGAAAATAAAAGCTACAAATAAATTATCAAAGAAGTTCAAACATTACCGATGTGGACAATCTTTACAAATTTTCTGATCTGCAAAGGAGCCACTTAAAATTTGAGATAATATACAAGGTTCATTTAATAGCTTTAAGGCTTCTTCTAAACTATCAACTAAACTGTTAAAAAACTCCAGTGCATCATGTTGCTCTCTCAAATTCACCGGCTCTCCCCAGAGTCTAAAATAAGAATTTTGAATTATAAAATGTTAAATTTAAAAAAATGACTTTTTGGATAATAATGATCCTTTTATAGAGATTCAAGTCATAAAAAAAATTCTTACACAAAGAAAAACAAATTATCACAATTTTAAGAAAAGATAGACAAATTATTTATAAAAATATTCATCCTTTAATATTTTTCTGAAAATATTTTCATATAATTTATAAATTTTTTTGATTTAAAAAAAAATAATTTTTTTATAGCTCTGAAATGTTTTTGAATGGCGAGACCCTGTTTTGTTATAATGTCTACACAGTAATTATACTAATGTCCACAGAAAAGGATGGATTAGCTACTTTTTCATTAAATGTCTCCTTTGAAAAATGAATTAAAAGTTTTGAATAGATCAAAAATGCTTTTGTTAAGGTAAATTGTGCAAAAATTTAAAATAGAAATGACAATCACAAAATTCTGACCATATATTACAATATATGGCACATTAGTTACGAAAAAAGATATAAAAAACAAAGATAAAATTATGCTTTTCATGCACTTTAGGTGAGAAATGTTAAGTATATATTCATGTTCGTGAAGCTATTAATTATTCATTATAGCAAATCTCCTTTTCTTCTACTCATATTACAAAGAAAATTGCAAGAATGATGTAAACAGATTACTTGCTTTGATTATTCTGTGACAATAATTATTGATTGAGGTAGCAACTTTGAACAACATTTATTTAACACAAATTTTTTAATGAATCATATCTGTTTGATTTTACAATTAAACAAATTAATAAAACCTTTCCAGAAACCTTAAAAGCTCTGTTATTTCATGTGCAATCTAAATGGGGGTAAAATAGTTTACACAGTTTTACTTAAAATTCAATCTGAAATTAAACTAGACATCAATGCAACATGTACAGAGTGAATGTATGAAAGAATTTTAAGATTTTTTTTATTTTTTATTTTACACGTGTGTTTAAAACAATATAACAAAGAAAGAAACTTACATTTCCTGACTTCAATTTAATTTTACTCCAACTTCCATATTTCTACTAAAAACAACATAAATTTATCAAATAAAATTAAAAACATGTTCACCTATATTTTTATGTGCGCGTAAAAAATGTATAAACTCCATTTTTCACTATCTTACACTGGTTCACATTCTGGTCATACCAGAAAGAATAAAAATTAAATAAAAAAAAGATTACAATATCTATTGATAGATCATAGCCTGATTACAAACTTTCAAATTTTACAGATTCACTTACTGAGCTGCACAAAAAGAAATAGAATAAAAACTTGATGGCCCTAAAGCTAATCTACTCATAGTACAAGATTTTATTATTGTACTTAAGTTTTGTGTGTGTAAATGTAATTAGATATTTTCGTTAGAAATTTTATTGTGAAACTTCATTGTGTATACATCAAGTGTATAATTTCACTCCTTAGTTTTTATATCATTCATTTTATTATATTTAACTTCCTGTATAATTGAGTTAGTTTTTTTTTTTGTACAATTTGTTTAATCTCTACTCTTTATTTTATTTTTATCTTTATTTTCATTCTGTTTTATTAACAAATTACTTGATGTACTATATTAGATTACAGTATGTAATCAGCACAAGGTAATTTCCTGTAAGAGTACTTGGTAAAATCTTTTCCATATTATATTAAAGTTTAATTTTCTTTTTATGTGTATTTAATAAAATAACATTCCATTCACCCATGAATATAAAACAAATGAAAGTTAATGCACTCACTTGAAATGTTTCCAAAATCCTCGAGGTACATAATATTGCAACTTGCTACACGCTAAATGTCCAAAAATAGCTTGGACTTGTTTTAAAACGCCCAAATTGTATTCTTTACGAGACTCTTCTCGAGACCCCTTTTCTTCAGTACCTTCTGTATCTGATTCAATAATACCTTGCTGCTAAGAAAATAATTTATAATTTACCAAATAGTTCAATTTTTAAGAAATTGAGGCATAAAAACTTTGCAGACCAAATACTACAAATATTTATTGCACACATATTATGGGAAACATAAGTACACACCTCATTTTCAATACGCTCTTCTCCAGAGAAATCTTCATTTGGATCAGTGGCCGCCCCTTCCACAGAAAGTATTCCATTGCGAATGTCTTCAATCATATATAACTGCTGCAGAACAGAATTCATGTAACATGTTGCACCAGCATTTTTTAGGCCAACAAATCCTCTGTGAGGTCTTGGCCCAACTGGTGGCAGATATTCCCATTCAGTAAGAGGTGGATCATTAGCTAAAAAATAATATTTTAAAATAATTATTTCCTAAATATAAATGTAATTACACACCTGATTCCAATACATATGTATAGAGTTTCTCAATAATTAACCCCTTGACTGACTTTGACGAGTCTGACTCGTCATTGATTTCCTGGGCCATCACAGACTTTGACGAGTCAGACTCGTCAAGCGCTTCTTTCGGCGGACGCCGTGCAAGTTACAATTAGATTACATAGTTGCTTCACTCGTTCGACGATTCTCATTTAAAAAAGCACACTGAAAGTAAGAGTTCAGTTTAGCAGAAGTCTCGCACGGTGAATGTTATACTAGCCAATATTTGAGTTTAGTAAAGATTATAAATAATCCCCGTAACATGTATAAGCCGGATGCATTATATGAAAGTGGGGATGATGGTGTAGTTCAATTAAGCGAAATTAAATAGTTTTTTTTGTCGCATCAAATTCCATTTAATTCGTCAGTCAAGGGGTTAACTATCAAATTTAACTAGAAATTCCTTTTAATCAACTTTATGCTAAAAAAACAGCCCTTTTAAAATTATAGATGTATTTATTTTATAACAGGCTTTAGTTAATATCTTTTTAAAGGTGAAACAAAAATAAAATCAGCATGGTTTATGGCAAGTTATACACATTGTATAAAATTATTAAAATAATTAACAGTTTACAATATTTTCATCACTAATTTCATACATACTATGTACACAATGAAGTTAAAAATACAAAATAATTACTTCATTATTACAATTTGCTATTTATAAGTATATAAACTATTATAATTTTAATAATTTAGTCTGATATACTAAATAAATATATGTCACTACAATTTCAATAAATTCATGAAACAAATGGAATATTTATTCTGAGATAAACTTTTTTTAAACAAGTTTTCAGATTTTAAATATACTGATGTTTAATAATGATTTCATTTTAGTAAATTCCTTTGTAATATATTCAAGAAGTAATTTATATTTTTACTAATATATTTATTTCATATAAGAAATATTAGTGTAATAACAGTTATTGTTTAATACAAGTTTATAATCTTAACTGAATCTTATTACAATTTCTAAACACAAATAAAATCAATATTCACTTAAGTTAGATTTTAAAAAAATAAGTAAATCTTGCAAATATTTAGGAAGCTTCATTTCCAGAAATTTTAAGTTACTAGATGAGCAAAACTGCATAATTATCAGTGAAAAAAAAAATTAAGATATTATAAAATTAAAAGTGATTAACCTCTTCCTTCTCGTTCTGATCAAAATCTTAGAGTGAGCTTTTGTTTAGTATTTCTCATGCTGAGATATTTCTGAGCTGGAGTGTTTAATTTAATGCAGGAAAAGTATTAGAAAATTTTCCTATGCTCAGATAACTGCTTTTTTTTTTTTTTTCATTTTACACACCAGATAAAAATAATACACTATTTTTAATATAATTTGAAGATAGTTTATTTTAGATGAAACGTCAGCAATGTTCAAAATTTTCTTAAAAAACACAGATTGAGCATTGATTTTTTGAAAACTATATGATTGCCAAGGAATTAAATATGGAAACACCGTACCAGAATAAAACATCTCGCATAGCATTTCTACTAGAAGCCGCAAATTTGGAGCACACCCTGTGCACAAGGATACCAAAAGATCAAATGCAGCAACTAAGGATGAGGAAGAAGAGCAAACAGGAATAGCTTGCTCAGATGGTAATTCTCCTCCCCCACGCTGTACTTGAAGAACAACCCTTGAAGCTGGAAATATAAAATCTTCTACAAGTTCCTAGAAAATATAAACATATATAAATAATAATTACAATTTCACTATACATAACACTAAACAATTATTTTGAGTAAATTACATAACCATTTTAGACATTACACATGTTTTGGTACATTTAAATCATCATTGTTAAAGTGGAAAAATATAATATATATTCAGTATCATAAAAAATATATTTTTAAATAAAGAATGTCAAATACAAGGATTATTAAAATAGGGATTTAGCACTGGTGATTTGAATACTAATTTGTATAAAAGAAATCAGCTCTCACTTTGATTAAATTTCCCCTCGTAGCATTTGGATCTGCTCCCACTTCATACTTTCGATCAGGTCCCAAAAATGATACAAGCTCTCTGGTGACCCCAAGATGTCCTTCTAGTAAAGCTTCATCCACCTGACTATCTCCAGTTGACAACACTTTACTCTAAAATGTACACAGAAGAAATTTTACATAATTTTCTTTTACTTAAAAAAATTCAATAGAAATAAAAAATGAAATTTAGTTCAATTACCAACAAATGTGAAGCAAAATATTGGTCAATAACATAAGTGTAAAAAATTTATTAATATTTTAAAAAAAAATTATTATTTAAGAACCAATCAAATTATGAAAATTTGGAAGCAAAATTTAAATTGACATAAAATATATGCAAATGATCACATTTAAAATATTAAGAGTGTATGACAGAATATTTTATATTTATTTTGAGATATTCTATATACTTTAATATAAGCAAAATTCTACAATAAAAACATGCAAAATAAAGAATTATAAAAATATATAAGTATAGCAGAACACTCAATACCAGTCAATTATTAGATTACTATTAAAGTTAAAAAACTTCTACCAATTTCCAAGAAGTAATATTAGATAAACATGTTTTAGGTATACTCTTCTACATAAATTGCAGCTAATTTGAATATTATGGAGGCAAATTTATAGGAAAGAACTGATATTTTCTGAAATATCTGGATTAGTAAGAAAACAAACTGATTGATGACAAGGATTAAATGTTTGTTTTTAAGGAAAATGTTTAATGTCACTTTATGATCAATTTAAACAGTATATACTTTAAAACACTAAATATCCACTACCAAGGCTGTTCTTGAAATTATGAACTATTGAAATGAAGCTTTATCATTTGGCTGACAGTTTGATGTTTAATAAATTAAGTATCACTTCAGTGACTGAAAATAACAAAAGTTTCAGTTTCATGATTCAATATCCAAATGCTTTAGGGAGATTACCAGTTCTGATAGAAAGAGTAAACATTACAATAATATTTGTTAATTGGAACATCAACATGGAGTAGACAAAGGATAAATTATTGTTCAAAGATTTCCAATTCAATGGTAAAATATTAACATAGATGGGAAAAGTAGTGATAAGCAGAAAAATCTTTATAACAAGATGAATTTAAAAAAAATGTATTTACATAAATGACAGGTGGTATCTAAAAAATTTTACATGCAGCATTCTGGTATGAAAAAAAAAAAGTAGTAGAATGATTACTATTGACTGCACATCTTATTTATTAATCCAAGCTCAATAGCTAAATGTTCATAAGGATTTGTAAGGAAATCAATACATGAATAAGAGATTCTTTAATTTAAAACAAAAAAGTTTCCACAAGATTACAGAGGAAACAAAAACATAAGAAAATATTATGAAAAAATTATATAATTTATTTAAGCACATTTTTCATGATAACTTCTTTACAAATAGTTATATAACTTTACAAGAAATAGAAAAATTGCATGAGTATTTTTGTTTAATTAGATGCTACTTAATGGTGATTTTAAAAATTAGAAATACTTAAGCAGATATTTACTAATAGTAAGTAGTAAAAATATATATGCTGATGGAAGTAGTAATAAATATATAGTAGTAGGTAGTATTGATAGAAAATATTTAATACTAGGATAGATAGTAGTAGATATATTTTAATACCTAAATACTTTTTTTAGGAAGCTAGTAATTGTAATAAAATCATAGTCTTTTTTAACATATACATAGAATTGATATTAAATTATATATTAAAATATAGAAATAAATGGAAAAAACATTTTTATATGCAGATTAAAATAATACATTTGCAACACTATATATTAGGCACTATCATGAAAATATAAAAATATAATTTCATTTGTACAAAATGGTTGTACAAATGAAATGAAAATAAATTAAGTTCTAAGAATATTACTTATCTATTACTGAGCACCCTGATCCTTAGAACAAACAACCGTAACCAAACTGATAACATTAATCCCAGAAATAGGGGCTACTCTATTCTTAATATTAGCTTTTAGGAGAGACAATTTTCTAACTGATTTCTCTTGTAGTTTCCAAAAATTCCATCACAAAATATCCAGGGTACATTACTCTCAAACAAAGCAATACCAATTTTCAACTGAAAAACTAAAAGATGATTCCATGAAACAAGACTATATGTCTAAGATAAAGGAAGGTAACTCCAAGATCAGTATAAATATAAATATTGAAATTGAATGTAGATTTATTAGAGAGACTATTTTGGAGGCTGTTGATACAGTATTGAAAAAGGAAAAAAATGGTAATTAATAAATGGTTTTATGATCAATATTGATATGCCTTGATGTTGAAGAACATTGCAAGGTAAAGAATGATACAAACCAATAGTTGATCAAATAAAGAGGAATATTAATGTACATATCAATGTTCGCAAAAGTGTTAATGTTAAAATGTTCAAAAGTTAAAATGTTCGCAAAAGTGTCCTCTATAAAATTCAGTTTCTTTCAAGAACTTTCTGATCATTTGAAATGTCCTTATAACCCCCTACCTCTTAAAGTATTAAATTTTTCATTTTTTATCAGATTTTAGAAAAATGAGGAGTGTTATGATTCCAACCATGAGATCTTATATATTAATACATAAACATGTTTGCAATATTCTCCTCTACAAGATTCAGTTTGATTCCAGACATTTCTAGACACCTAAAATGTTTTAATCACGACCCCCCCCCTCTTTAAAGCATTAAACATGGAATAGCAAATGAAAAAGAATATAAAAAATCTTGCTTAAATAATAAAATTGGTGAATTCATTGCAAATCATAGAAAAACTGAAAGCAGAAAGTTTTATAGAGAAACTAAATCTTAAACTGTAGAGGAAAGGATAATGGAATTATTACAGATCTACCAAATGTTAAAAAAAAAAGTGGAAGAATTACTTACATCTGACAGTGCAATGAATGTGAATGATTTTGATGTCCATAATGCAAATTGAGATGAAGTTCCAGCACGATCATTTGAAGTAAAACAAATCATATAAGGGATGAAATTATAATGCACCAAGAAGTGATCAAATTAGAGAGGAGTTTGTGGGACATGGAGAAGTTGGGATGTGACATGAAATCCCTGAGTTAATCACCCATTCCTAGGAACAAGAGGCAGAATCGAACTTGGAAATAATTATCCCCATTTATAAAAAAAAAAGGTGAAAAGCTAAACAGTTATACTAATACAGAATGGTTTTTCAGAAATTTTCGATACCAATGCTGCTGTTTGAGAAGGAGGTGCATTGTTGCCTTTATTATTATTTTTTTATTCAATATTTAAATTTCTTTTTAGAAAATTAGATATCAAAGGTCTCATTACTAGTAAAACAACTAAAATTTGTGCATTTGCTGTATAATATAGTATCACTGAATAGAAAAAAGGAGTTAATTAAAACAAAAAAAAATTAGAAGAAGTGGTAAGCACAGCAGAACCTTTTACTTAATGAATAAAAACAAAATACATGGAAAAAATTAAATTTGTGAGCATTTGTAGCCATTATCTGATAGTTGATAATTTTAAGTTTATAAGTGTCGATAACTTTGCATATTTAGATACAATTATAACTTTTTCAAATACTACTGCAGAAGAAATTAATACAGAATTTTTATGAGAAACCATTACTTTTTTTATCAGTATCTATTGAAAAATAAATTCATCCCCAGGACAATTAAACTAAAAGTGTACAAAACACTTTTTTGTCCCAGGCTGACATATAACTGTTATACTTGGAGTTTGATAGAAAAAGACATAAATAACTAATTACTGAACAGAAAATATTTAGAAAAATTGTTGGTCCATTACAGTAAAATAATAATTGTAGGAAATTTATAACTAAAGAGAATTAGAAACTATTAACAATCAAAAATTGAAAGTAAGATTCATAAAAGCAGAGACTTTCATGGATTGGGCACGTTGGTAGGTCACCTGATAACCAAATGACTTACTGATATCAAGAAATAGATCTCAGATCAGCGGTGACAAGCCTTTATGGATGAACATACCATTTCATCAAAAGAAATGTTTAATGAGTTATAGGTGCACCATCAAATAATTCTGACTTAGTAATTATTGGGAAAATAAATATTAATCAAAACACTTTTATTTACTAATAAAAATATTGTTGCATGTGTAATTAACGTTTAAAATTTTGATTTCTATCAACTCCATTTTTTCCTTTGTTTCAATACATTTTTTTAATCAATATTGAACTTAGACTGGAAATCAATCAACTGCATTTCAAATTCTTGAATTTCCAACCAATCAAATTATAACAAATTCAATTTATCAAATGAGTTCATATCAGGGTATAAAATAAACTTGAGTGTTTAGAATAATTCTTTTAACTGAGAAATCTTGCTGGAAATTCTTTAATTGAAGAATAAATCGTGGGAATAAATTCTTTAATTACTTTTTTCTTCCCTCTGGTTTCTTATATATATATCTAAATGATTAATATTTTTTTCAAATTTAGAAAAAAGTGCTTTTTTTCAATATTATTCCTGAAAACATGTATTTTAGCATCAAAAGCATAAATGAAATCCATCATGGAAATAACATCTTTATTTGTGCTTTGAAACTTTATGTTCCTTTCATTAAAGCATTGGCATGCATATAAAAAGCTAAATTTTGAAATCAGTAAACAACTATACACTGAGTTGACCTCATTCAACAAAGCATCAATTTTTGCTTATTTATAGCCTGTGACAATATGAAGTTGATTATTTTTGTAATTACAGTCTTTACATTATCAAGAAACATTAAACACTCTTACCAAATAAAAATTGCTGGAGAATAATGCTGTAATATTTAATCAAGTGTCCTACACCTGTTTAAAATAAGTTAATAAAAGTTAATATTATCAGCTCACTATACACTGAGCACCATCAGTTGTAATTGAAGCCATTTTTTTCAATCGATTTCTTTTTCAGCAAACCAATTTTTAACTGATGTAAAAATATCATGTATTTTTGCATGAGATTTTTAGTAATCTTTTGTGGCTGTTAGCAACAAGATTATCGTAATTAATCCCCCATAACAACATTTCCAATGCAATATCAAACAAAAACAGCTAGACCTGCAGATTTAGTGACATCAGAATTTTTGTCAAGACATAGCAATATGAAAGAAGTAGAGTTAATGAAACACAGCAATACAAAAAAAAGTGAAGTTAATAAGACACAAGCAATATGAAAGAAGTAGAATTAATAAAACACAAGCAATATGAAAGAAGTGGAATTAATAAAACACGAACAATATGAAAGAAGTGGAATTAATAAAACACAAACAATATGAAAGAAGTGGAATTAATAAAACACAAACAATATGAAAGAAGTGGAATTAATAAAACACAAACAATATGAAAGAAGTGGAATTAATAATACACAAACAATATGAAAGTGGAGTTAATAAGACATAGATATGACATAGACACAATATGAGTAGATATGACAATAGATATGACATAGACACAATCTGGAGTTAATAAGACATAGACACAATATGAAAGAAAGTGGAGTTAATGTCCTTTTTTTTTTTGTTGATCTGTTACGTTTCTGGGCAATCTTGCATTTTCTTTATTTGTGCTTTTAAATAAAGGGGTATCATTGATGTACTGAATTATATTTTATTTTCATTATTAAAATCATTAAAAAAAGGGAGGACTTGCATGCTAATCAGGCTTCCTTCAAAAGCTCTCTTCATAGAAAAGGTTTATCCTGCTGAGCAATGACATTTACAGCTGAATAACTTGCTGCACTTGTAAAATTTTTGCCAACATATTTATTCACAAATATCGATTTTTATTTCTACCTTCTACTGCACATTAAGATTAATTCTTTTTTACACTAGTTCGCTTTTTTGACAAATAGATTAATGATTTGTTTCAAAATGTCATTTTACACATTATGTCCTACATAGAAATATTCTAGTACAAAAATATGCACTATTTTGCGACCTTTACAAATCAAGATGTATTTCTCAGTCCACCAAATTTAAAATTCTCCTTTATACTTAATCTCTAAACCTATTTAATTTCTGTTGAGCTAGTAATGTTAAAAATCAAAAATATAACACAAATTAGCTAGACAAACTTTTAAAGTTATGGGGAATGAAGCAGTATGCATAAACAAACTATTACTCCAGTACAAATTAGATTCATACATTCAGTGGTTTCAAATTCATTGTTTAGTACTGTTGACAAGTACAACTTTTTACTACCATATTTATTTATCTGCTATACCTTAGCAGTATATTGCTATTCTGAATTTACTAAGAAATAATAATTGCATGAGCAATACTTACATTGTTCAACAAATGTAAGTATTGCTCATGCAATTATTATTTTACTGACTTGTGTTGCTATGTTGCAATTAAGTTATTAATCCATACTATTAAACTTTATCGATATTAACTATGAAAAAATATGAAATATTTTGATGGGATGAAAATGAAATATTTTATCATTACATAAAACCAACACCTAGAGTTTCCTTTGCTGCTCCTAAATAATTAATAACTCTTAACTCTGCAAACCATTATAGCTATTTGGTAATTAGAGTAATCAAAGGTATTAGTAATATGATACATTTAGACACATATATTACTCTTTATAACGATTATATACTATGCATCAATAACAATTTTAGTTCACATTGTAACTAAGGTAAGATAATAACAATGAGCGCATTTTACCCAGCACCTGATCACTCCATAGAGCAGGCTCATGTTCATTTATGATTTTCTCACAAGTGAATTTTTATTAAAATGCAAATTGTTTTGATTGGTGGCATGCCTAAAATATTGTGTCAAGTTCCAATATATTGTCACTTCTGGAGTAAAGTGAAAATGTGCTAATTTGGAGTGTGAGCTAGGATTTTAAAAATAATATAGGACATGTTTATGGACATAATTTATTTAGATAAAACAAGAAAAGCCATTTGGAAAACTGCTCTGTTAAGCAGCACTTTCACTAATATATTTTAAAATAAGTGACAATTTGAATATTAAGTGACACATTTTCAAAGCCAAAGTTTTTTTTCCACTCGTACAAGGTTCAAATTTCTATAGGACATAATTTCTAATGTTGTATATATTGTTCAACAAATGTAACTCAACTAATGAATTATAGTTATGTATTCATACAAATTGGATGACATTTGCAAGTTGTGAACTAAAAGTTGTAACAATAGATACAATGATTTTTGTAGTATCACTTACTAAGGCCATGGATTTATACAGACTATTAAATTTTGCATGATCTTTTAAAAATTCTGAAATGTTAATTATTTATAACATGTAGCTTATTAATTATTTTCAGCAAATATTTTTGTTGCACTTTCCCTTAGTTTTATAATATCTCAACACAAATATGGATATATTTTACATTTAAAAAAAAAATTTCACATTAAAGTTTGTCTTTATTTTGAACATCAATTATAATTTGATAATTAAAGTACTTACCCTTACTGCTTTTAACCAATCAATTTCATTATTTAATAGGTTCTGAGCAGTCGGTAGAGGGCAATTAATTGAGCATGCATAATTTAGCAAGCGGCACAGTAAAGTGAAAAATTCATGTGAATTCTTTGCATATTCTTTAACAGTTGACTGAAAAAAGACAAAATATGAAGTGAAAATTTTACAATAAACAATTAGGATATTATATTAAGATTTCTGAGAAAATACTGACAGCAAGGAAATAAAAATTTTCAATATCGTAAAAATTATTTTTGGTCTCTATATTTTATCTTATAAATTAAAAACACAATTGAAATTTTTATAAAACAGTTGCATAAAATATTTTGATTACTGCAGGAACAATTTTTTGGTGGGCAAAATTTTCAACATTCAATATTTTCCTACCAAAAAATATTTTCAGAATTTATTCTAATTTGATATTGATCTTCTACATCATTTATATTCATGTGCTATAAAGAATTAACTATATTATAAAGAATTAACTATAAATAAGTGTGTGTTAAAACACACTTATTTATAGTTAATTCTTTATAATTTTAATGTTTGTATTCATTCATTCTTTATATATTTTCAACATAAATTGTGAAAAATAAAGTAAAAATTTCATTAGTGTAGAAAATGAGATTTTTCTGCTGTAAAATGACTTCCAAATCGAAGGAGTTGGAAGTTAGTGTAAAAAAACATGATTATAAGGCTCAGAAATAAAGGTTTAATTTATCGTACTATAGGAGTGTAGTTGAATATAAGCTTATTTACTGCTTGAAGTGTTGTAAAAAAGTTCAAGGAAACATGATCTACAGAAAATAAGACTAGAAGTGGACGACCTTGAATATGCTCTACAAGAGAAGGACGTGTCATAATTAACAAACACACACACACAAGGTTAAGAAAAACAATAAAATAAGTGCACCCCAGATAGCTAGAGATGTCGCTTTCACTTCACAAAAGAATTTCAGCATACACACTGTATGGAATGTTTTACACGAGAAAAGTTATTATGGAAGGGCAGGAAGAAAGAATTAATTCATTTTGGAAATTAATAGGAGAAAGAGGCTAGATGTAGCAAAATCCCACGTTGATTTATCTGAAGAGTTTTGGAAGTTATTTTTTCCAATGAATCAAAGTTTAACATTTTCGGCAGTGATTGACGACGATATGTGTGGAGGAGGCCAAATACTGAATTGGAAGAGGAACATTTAACTGCTACTGTAGAACATGGTAGAGGCAGCATCTTAGTTTGGGGCTGTGTGGTAGCTAATGGAGTTGACAACCTGCATTTCATTGATGGTATTATGACAGTATGCACATACATTAGACATTTTGTGCCATGACTTAAAAATCAGGGCTCAAAATCTTGGCTTGGGAACATCAATACAAGACAATGACCCCAGGCAAACAGTGAATCTCACTCGTAAATAGCTACTCTACAACACTCCTCGCCAGTTAAAAACCCCACCTCAATTGCCTGACATCAATCCAATTGAAAATTTATGGCACCTGCTAGATCTAGAAATCAGGAAACATAAAATTTCAAGTAAAGACAACCTTAAGTGTCTAATCTTGCAGGACTGCCACAAAATTCCCAACAGTACAACAAAGACCTTAGTTTCCTCTGATAGAAATAGATTACAAGCTGTTATAGATGCAGAAGGTATGCATACAAAGTACTAAGAATATACTGATTTTGTTTATGCTCATAATTTTGTCAATACTCTTTTATCATGTAAATTTTGGATTTTCTTGTAGATTTTGACTAAAAAAATATTTAAATGAAAATTTTGTTATATTTGTTAATCTTTTCTCCTTCTGTAATCGCTATGTTAAAATAAAATTTGTAAACAAACTTTGTTAGCAAATATGGTCATTTATAGGCAATTGCCAATACTTTTTTTTATCCACTGTATATATTTCCCAGATTTGTAAATGTGTTACTAAAACACTGTAAAAAAAAAAAAAAAAAAAAAAAAAAAACATAGAATACCTAACTAAGTATTTTACTCTGTCTTAAATAAATATAATTACACATTTGCATACTAGATAATTTTTATATAATAGTATTACATGAATTATTCTGAAGTATAACTAATTGTAAGAATAATTTTATTTCATGAATAAGCAAATATCACATTAAAAATAATTATAAGACAATGCCATTATCAAAAATGAAAAGTGATTACCATTAATTGAGTAAACAGTAGAGTTATAGAAAAGACAAGGCACTGATGACCAAAATAACATTTCGTAGCAATGAGTAAAAACTGTTCAGCTGCACACCCTCGAATTGATCTGTAGTAATAAATATTATTAAATTTAAAAAAAGAAATCACGAAGTCCAATTTAATCTTAAGTCTTGATATTTAATAGACTAATTTAGAAAAATAATAGCAATACAAAATAAAATCTTGATGTAATTTTTCAAAATATTTGGTCTTTTCAGCAAGGTACAAGGAAACTTTAGTACAATTATATAAATATTTAATATAGAAAATTTTTGAGATGAAATAAAAGTTCTAGAAATTGTGATATAACTGTCAATAATCATTTATTAAACATCTGAAACTTTATCTAAAAAATACTGTAAAACTACTACTTATAAAATTTTTGTAAAAAAAGCAAATAATCATATTGATTTCTTTACATCAACATAGTTTATGGTATCAAGATTATTATTTAAGCATTATATTTAAAATGGCAAAGTAAATGTAAACATATAGAGCAATATTTATAAGAATTTCTATTAATCTTTTTAAAGGTAATATAATTATAAATAAAAAATTTGTTTCATTTTTTTAAGCAATGCATAAGAAATTTATAAAATCAACTTCATTTCAATAGAAGTAATTTAGCACAGTGATTATTGAAATCAATATATACCAACTAAATAAGCGAAAAAATATAGTTAATTGAGTTATAATTTTTTGTAAAATTTTATTAAAGTAAGAAATTAGTAGTCCCTCTTTATTTAAGAAAAAAATAGGTAATCTAAAATAACTTTTAAATCAATATAATTACATAAATATAAACTCGTTTTGGAAGATAAAAATTCAAATATCTTATAAAAAAAAATTTTAATTATAATATACATGACTAATTTGAAACATAAATACAATTAAAATATAAAGAAAATAACAAAACAGCACTTTCTGTATTTTTTTTTTTTTTTTTTTTTTTTTTGCATTTTTCTCTTTTTTGTTACTTTTATACATGTTATAATTGCAAAAATCACATGTTTTACTTTAAAAAAAATCTTTGGCAAGATTTCATTTAACAAAAGTTTATTTTTACCTTTTAAAATTCATAAATATATTACTTCCAATTATATATATATATATATATCACTTGTTTATCTAATTTGATGTATGTCACAGGACAAACCAACAGAAAAATTGTCTTTGGGCAGCTAAATCATATAAACTAACTTTTATTAATGATTTTTGTTAAATAGTTAAGTTTATGAAAAATTATTACATAAAAAGTTTATGAAGAAAAAGGGCATAATTTTAATTTCTACCATAATTTTACACTACAAAATGGTAATTTTATTAATACACTTTGATAAAAATTTGCAAGTAATACAAAGTTAATCCATGAATTTAAAGGAAAATTAAAAATTTACCTATTTTTGCATATAAGTAATAAATCAATTATGAAAACATGCCAGGCTTTCTCTTTCATAAGAGTATCCAAAGCTTCCGGACACAAGGCAAGTGAAATAGTTAAAACTTCTAAAGCTTCTCTGCATAACATAATTTCTTCTGAATCAGTAGGCTTAGAAACCTAAATTATACATAATTTTTTAAAAAATAATGTGTAGTAAATAATAGATAATAAGTTAAAGTTTTAATATGAATTAGATTTAAAAATCTAAAATTTAATGACAATGCTATCATCAACCATTTGTAGGGAAGACATATTTACAAATGGATAGCTTAAATTTGCAAAACAAGTTTTACAAAACAAAAATTAAAATTTGTTGTAAAGATTAAAATTAAAGTTTCCTACTTTCTCTTGCAACTGATGAAGTTCATCAGGAGAAGCATGTAATAAATCCATGGAACCTGATGAAGAAGCCCAAGCCATCTTCATTATAGCTTTTACTGTAGTAAGATCTGGTTGATGGTTTATGGCCTGAAACAATATATTTAAATGCAATACTTCAACTAAGAAATAGATTAAAATCTTTAATTAAATCTAACAAAAAATGGATTTTTTTTCTTACATTTCATAGAAATATTATATATTACCATATTGTAATTACTCAAAATATGGCAGTGTTAATTTACTAGCTACTGTAAAAATGTTTTTATAATTTGAATCACAAAGCAAATCTAAAAACAAAAATATAATTTATTAAAAAAGTTTAAAAAATGTTGTTACTAATCCCATCTGATATAGCAGAGCTATATTCTCAAGGCTCTACGAGGCCGTAAATCTTAAAAAAATCGAGGAAAAGGAGAAGTCTCTAAAGAAACTCTTTCATAATGAAATCCAGGCTATCAAGTAAATGCTGACGACTAGCCTCGCTGAAATTGCACTTCTACAGGCTGGGGAGAGCTTAATTTGCCCCCTGAAAGTTAGATGCCTAGCAAATCTACAGGCAGCAGTCTGTTCAGCACGAGACCTTTGCATGCCAAGGGCTCCACCAGGATGCCTGCGGAGATACAAATTGTGATTTGAAAGGACAATCCCAACTTTGTTGACATTAGTTTTGTAGAGAAAACAATTCTGAAAAAGTGAGGGTCAAATCTGGAGAGGCTGGAAGGAAAGTACCATCCTTAGCCAACTGGTCAGAACATTCATTGCCAAACAGGCCCACATGAGAAGGTATCCACTGTCCACACACAAGTCGGACTTCTACCATTGGTGCTTCTGATCTTTGATCAACAGGAGCTGTACCTTTTCCACTTTACCACGAGTTTAAAAATAAAATGTAGAAGTTGGATTCTCAATTAACAAAACTTATAAGAAAATAACTAAGAACTATTGAAAAATTGAATCAGAACAATAAATAGATTCATTAATGTTAACCAGAAAAAGTTAAGATTATTATATAGAAATCATTACATGAATATTAACCATTTTTAAGAAAAACCCAATAAAATTACTTTTCTTTTGGAATTACCATTCAAAGCTTGACAAATAAATATAACAAACATGTTGATTCTTGAAAGGATAAACAAAACAGGTAATATATTACAATTCACTATTCTTAGATTTAAGACAATAAGGATAATTAAATTAAGGATAGCATAGATTTAGTGACATTACTGAATCACTATCACCGAACCTATTTCAAATTTATTATTGAAGTCAGCAGAGAAATAAATTGTTAACTCAATGGGAGTTTTATTAACATGGAGCATAGCACTGAAAAATGAAATTTTAGTATGAAAGTTAAAGAACTTTCTAAAAAGATATAGGAAATATCTAGAAAATCAATGTTTAAATTAAAAAAAAGAAGCAATTATTTCTCAATTTTTTTTAAAAATATAATTAACACCATTACTCGATGATAAAATAATGAAACAATAGACCATTTGAACATGTTTTATTTCTTAAATTCTTTAATTTAATCATTATAAAATCTAATTAATTCAAAAATTACATACCTATAAAAATTTAATGATTAGTACAAAATATGCCACAGGAAGTATTCTTCCTTATAATATTTATTTCTAGTTTGTTAAAACAGTTACATTATATATTTACGAGAGCTAAATTACAAGCTCCTGTATTGACAACTCACTTAATCTAATTTCTGATGAATGTATTTAATATATTTAAACACCCAATTATGCACAGTACCTGATTCCAGCAAATAATTTAAATCCCTTATACAGATGTGCAGTAATGTAAAAATACCAAGAACATAGGTCTGGCTTTTTGCAGAACAATTATGTGAAGATTAGTAAATAATGAATGATTTCATTATGCGGGTAATAAGTGTGCTTTTATTAAGTATTGATAGCATAAGTTGTTCAAATCACTTTTGTATTGATTTGTACCTTTTCATAATTTAGTGGATTATTCATAGTAGCATCACCACTCAATTCTGTAAATAATCAGGAGTTTGTTGTATTTATTCACTGTTAAGAAAATCTTTGAGATCAGTTTTGTAGGAGTGTAATCGTATTTTTTTACACATACTATGTCAGATTTTTAAATAAATATGCTGATCTACTAAAAAAAGAAGCAGAATTATTAACTTTCCTATTTCTTCTGTTGCATTCAAATGTATATTTAGTTTTTCTTCCTCAGGCACGATCCTTAGCATCCCATTTTTAAAATTCTAAATGAATTGATACTGAGTGATAAATATTCAGTTAATTATGGCTTACATAAAAAATTGTATATTTTGATTTTCTGCAATATTTTGCATTACTATGTTGCTCTTCATAGTCCAGCAAACAGGAACTCTACTTGCTTTGATACTTCTTTTTCATGGCAACAATCTACTGATGAAAACATTCACTGTGCTCATTAGAAACAGCTTGAAGATTTTTAATGGAAATTTGCATGATTATTTGATGGGAATATTCTAGCAAAAGACATTAGTAACTAATATGGTGAAATTTCTAATCAAATATTAGGATATTGAAAAGAAAATGACAGTTGGGGAAAAAACAGAAACAATATACAATTAAAAAAAAAAAATTTTTTTATCCACCAACAATATTTTTAGAAACATTTTAATAGTTTTAAATGAAACTAAAAAACATTGTGAAAAATCAGGAATTAATGGAAATTTAGGATATTCATGCTCTTAGCATTAATTACACAATAAATTAAGTAAAAACATGTATTAATCATACAATAAAAAAGTAAAAAAAAAATAGTTGAAAAATAGTTTTTTGTGTCTAAATGTTACAAAAAATTTTCACAAGTGCTAAAATGTATGCTTTAAGTTTCTTATAATGCAAAAAAATATATCTGCAGTTCTTGCTTTCTTTGAATTATATTTCCTTTTTGTTAATTTAAAAAAAAATTTTGGATTATTAACTTAAGTAATAAATATTCTTTACTATCTAAATTAATATTCTTTTTGCAAGTCAATATAATAGAATACAATAAAGCAAAATGTTGAAGACATTTATTGTTGTAAAAATAAGTTTGGCAATACTTGCCAGATTTAAAAAAATTTTAATAGTTTCTATTATCTTCTGAATATATTAAATTTACCTTCATAACATGAGATATGAAAAAATTTAGTAATATGAATTTAATCAAATAAAAATAATATACCAAAACATTTTTCGTGAATTATCCACTAATTCAAAATTTTTTAAACATTTCAATCCAAGAGTATTAGTTGAAATATGTTTGAGGAAAACTTAAGGCCTGGTCATTTAATAAAGTAAGCTAAGATAGAGCAATTAGCAAGCATAAGTTGACTTCTCCCCGATTGCTAGACATTTTTGCAATTCATCCAAAGAATGCAATAAATTTAAGAAGCTATGTTTAAGACAACATATGTGTAATAATTATGTAAAATTAAACTCATTCATAATTTTAGAAAATTTTAATTATAATTGGTTGAACCAGATAATTGATGTACATTAGCAAGGATATTTGGTACTTCAGTGTATCTCTGTCCATGTCAAAATAGTTAAAATGAAGGATTCTGTGAAAAGCAAATAACTGGCACATTTCAGAAAATACATAAATTACACGAAATTGCAGTTTCTAGTGAACTTTGTGGCTACTTCCAAATAAATCTAAGTTTATTTTTAAAAATGTTAAAAAAAGTATTTATATCTAAAAAGAGAAAAATATCAAACACTATCAATCATATATTATTGAAAGGCAATGTATTAGACAGCTATAATTGACAGACAAAATATGAAAATTACAGAAAGACAGTTACAAATGAGATGAAAGCATTTTCATGTTTTAATTGGAATCTTTTTGAACAATTAGAATAGCTCACATGATTCATGAAGGATTTAATTACTGTGAGATAAAAAGAAAAATATGTCTTTTTTTTGCAATGGTGGTATTACAGGGTGCAGCAAGAAAACTTTCTCATTTTATATTAAATTTCAAAAAATGTATTAAGGATACATTTTTGCATACACAAGTTACACAGTTTTAAATATCATATTGGGCAATTGACACCTGTCATTGGCAATGCACTAGGTCAGTAGTCGGCAACCCACTGCTCGTGGTTGGTTGGTTGGTTGGTTGGGTTTTATGGCGCAAAATCCAAAAATGGACATGCTGCGCCAAGAAGAGGGTTTTGAAAAGGATATTTTATTTTATTTATTTATGTATCATTTTTCACCATAATTTTTAAAACCTAAGCAACATTAAAACTTTAAAACACAAAAATAAATGTATACGTTTACATTAAAATCCAATTAAAAATATAAAAGGAAAAATTCAAAAGTATATATCAATTAAATATGATGTAAAAAACCTATTCCCCTCAAAAAGGCAAATAGGTTACTGTGGGGTGGTTCCCCAAGCAAATCACACAAATTTAAAATATCACATTTAAAAAGAGTAAACGATATTGGTTAAAATATGGACATGCAATTAAAATATGATGTACAGTGAGTGGTTCATCACACGTTTCACACCATGGTTTTAGTTCACTTAGAAACAAATGTCTGTGTGTGAACGTGTGTGTGTCCGATCTTAAGTCGAGTCAATCTAACATCTGCACTGTAGAACGGTAAAACAGATAATGAGGTGAGTGATGAGAAAATAGTACGGAGTTTGTTTCCGACCTGCAAGTTCCATGATTCATCCCAAAGGGAATAAATAGACCTTTTAATACCCTTTCTCACATCTGAGAGCGAATAAATGGTAAAACTGGTTCTTCAGCAGCCTTTGCAGCTGCATCCGCTCTCTCGTTTCCATCAAGACCTCACGTGACTTGGTATCCAACAAAATATTATGTATCCCTTGCCAGCAAGGGAATCAATGCTCTGAAAATTCTCGACACAACTGGATGACATGTAACACTATTGTTCTTCAAAGCTTCAATAATACTCATGCTGTCAGTGTATATACAATATTTTTATAATCATCTGTATTCACATGCTGAAGCGTAGTAAATTGCTGTTGCTTCAGCAGTAAAGATGGAGCAGGATGGATGTAGACTGTAACTAAAAGCTGTATTGTTAATAAAAATTCCACAGCCCACATGTCCTGCTGTTTTAGAACCATCTGTGAATACAGGTTTATAGGATTTGTACTGACAGCGATGAGAATAGTATAGCTGATGAAAAACAATAGGTGTTGTGTCCGATTTTCTATAGAGAGCAAAGGTATTGATGAAAGTGTTTGTTGGGTCATACCAAGGCGGATGAGTAAATGGATCAACAGACTCTATCCGAACATCACATAGGTCTGTGAGCCACAGATGTGATTTGGCTCGTGTTAGAAACGATTGGGATGCTCATTGACGAGCATCGTATAATCTCATGAGAGAGGTATTTGGAACCATGGAACATATCGGATGATTAGGTGTCGACTTGATTTTAGCATAATAATTGAGAGACTGCTGCATTCGTCTCAGGTCTAATGGCAATTGTTGGCATATTGCATACAGACTCTGAACGGGTGATGTGCGGAATACGCCTGAACATAATCTCAGAGCAGAATGATGGACAGTGTCTAGTCGGCGCAAAACAGAAGACCTAGCGGATCCGTAAACAACACAACCATAGTCTATGCGGGATAAAATTAATGATTGGTAAACTCGGAGGAGTGACGTGCGATCAGCACCCCAAGATGTATTTGAAAGCACCTTGAGGATATTGAGTGATCGCTCACACTTCTTCCGCAAATGTAGAACATGCGGAAGAAAGGTTAATTTGCGGTCAAATATCACTCCGAGGAATTTTACCTCACTGACCACAGGTATAGGTGTGTTGTTTATACAAATTACGGGATCATTGTGGAGACTAGTCTTCCTGCAGAAATGGACACATTTGCTCACCCACTGCTCGTGATCTTTGCCTTCTGCTATGGCTCTTCACCAAAGTGTTTAGTACAGGCACATAATATTATTTAAATAATATTATTAAAATCTTGACTCATATGATCAAGATTTTACTATTCTTCCCTTATTTGGGGCAGCATAAACAATATCATGAGTAAATTAAGAAACAGGTTTATCAAGGAGAACTAGAAATCATGCCTCAAATTAAAAACTACATCATACAAACATGACTTATCCTTATTTTCCAAAGAAATGCAAGGCCAATGTTCACATTAGTGAATTATTTTTAAGCATACCTTTTATGTTACTTTACTAGTGATAAATAAATATTATTATCTTTATCTAAGTATGATACCATGTTTCATTTAATTTACTGTTAATAAAACTAAGACTTATTTAGCAAAGGCAAATTTTTGAGAGTATACTTTTAATCTTAATTCCATAATGTCTTTTACTAAAGGAAAGCTTATATTTAAAAAAATGGCTCTTTGAATAAATTTTAATTGTAAATTAGCTAGGATTTGGCTCTTTTGAATGAAAAGGTTGTCAACCACTGCACTAGGTAAGCTGAATTCTTTTGTTATCCTCACTATCTACAGATCATTGCTACTATTTCTCTTTGAATGACTCTTTTCAGATCTTACAAAGTTTGGCAGATCTGAATATAGGCATATGACTTTCAATACCCCCAAAAAAGAAATTACATAGGGCCAAATGAAATACATGCAAAATTGACTTATCTGTGGTAGTCATCAAGATGTGAATAATTTGGAATTTACAATACACTTATTAACCACTTCCCAGTTTTGCCCGAACACCGTTCAGGTACTCGAAATGAAGACTTCCCTGTTTTGACAGAGTGCCCTCATGCGACTGATTTTTTTACTTTATTGCGATGATTTACCCAAATTTTTTCTTTCTTTAGTATACAATGTTTCTGTTAGCTCTGTAACAGATGGTTCTGTTAGCTCAGTAAAAGTATCATTGCTAAAGTGCATGTTTTTTTTTTTTTTTTTACATAGGAAAAGAAAGTAGAGAGAGATATGATTGCAAATTATTTTGGCACTTTTTTTTATGCGGGAATAAGCATAAATTTTATTTTCACTAGCTTAGTAGATTGCATGCTACAAATTGAATTTCATTTAAATTTGAAGCTGTACTAAAGAAGAATGAGTGATACTGAGCGGCTTATCACAGAAGATAACTCTGATATTGAATAAGATAGTGAATCTGAAATTTCTATAAATGATTCTGGGAGTGATGAAAGTTCGTTTTTGGACTTCTCTAGTGATGAGGAAATAGAAAGTTCAGATGATCTAACTCAAGTTCGGAACTTTTGTAAGTTGATATTAGTAATCCTCCTTCACCTCCACTGCAATTTCCTTTCACTGCAAATCCAGATGTTCATTTGAATATTGATGTAAGTAATGGAACTCTACAATTTCTTGATATTTTCTTTGATGATGATCTGCTTGAAATTATAGTTTATGAAACAAATAATTATGCAGATCGAATTATTCGAAATAGTAATATTCAACGGAAAAGAATAGCAAAAATGTGGGAACCAACGTCGAAAATGAAATTCAGGTTTTCCTTGCTTTGAATATTTTACAAGGAATTTTAAAAAAGCCTGATGTAGAGCAATACTGGAATAAGAGACATTCAACATCAACTCCATTTTTTTCAAAAGTTATGTTTTATCGGCGCTTTCTTCATATTCAACGGTATTTACATTTTTCTGATGATACCAAATATGATGCTAAGATACACGAGTGTCCAAAATTACAGAAACACTGTGGCTGTTTTCAAGCATTTGAATACTTGATTCTGAGAAACTATAACACCTGAAAGAAATGTTACAATTGACAAGAGCTTGATGTTGTACAAGGGAAGATTTCACTGGAAACAATATATGTCTCTAAAAAGATCACAGTTCAGTATAAAAAGTTTTATTTTATGTAATCAAAGTCAGGTTATGTATATCAACATATACACTGGGAAAGATACACTTTTTGATGATAAGTACCAGCATTTGTGCAAGTCCTCTCAAATAGTGATGACTCTTATGCAACCACTACTGAAAAAGGATATTGCCTAACTACAGACAATTACTACACATCACCAGAACTGGCAGATATCCTTCTCAACAATCAAACAGATATGTATGGCAACCTCAAACTTACCAAAAAAGACGTTCCAAAAGAATTGCAGTCAAAAAAACTAAAAAAAGGTGTAATCTGTGCATACCAGAGAGGAAAGGTTTGCCTAATCAAATGGATGGATAAGAAACCTGTATCTTTATTATTTACAATACAAAATCCTATAATGATTGAAGTATCAGCTCACAAGGATGAGATAAGGAAGAAACCAAAAGTAGTGATGGAATATAATAATATCATGGGAGGTATAGACAGAATGGATCAACATCTCACTAATTACCCAGTCACAAAGAAGAGAGGAAAGAAATATTCTTCCACCTTTTGGATATATCATTGTGGAATGCTTTTGTTTTATACCAGAAGCATGAAGGAAAGTATATGCATCTGAGTTTTAGACTTGATATAATAGATCGTCTTATCGAAAGACATGGGGCAGTAAATAATAATAATAAAAAAAAAGACGACCAGGAATTTTGCCCAATCCCTTATGATTGACTGAAAGACACTTTTTAAAAGTGATTGCTCCCAGTGAAATGAAGTTGAGACTGACAAGGCAGTGCTTTGTGTGTTGTTTCGAAAAGAAATGATTCTGGAAAACAGATGAGGAAGGAAACAAGATATTTTTGTCCCGATTGTGATGTTGGACTATACTTGTCTCCTTGTTTTAAAATTTACCATACAAAAACTAAATTTTAAAAAGATATTAGATGTAAGTACATTTGTATATTTTCTTTTCTGAATTCAATTCCTGTAAAGTGTTTTTTCCAGTTCTCTTATTTCACCGGGGAAAAGCCAACTTTAAATGAAAATTTAATTGTTTTTGCTCTGAATAAAAGTTAAAATTATTTCATGAAATCAATAATTGCAACAGTTTTCACTCTTGATTTGAGTTCATATAATCAATTTTAACAGAAATTCGTTTCTGAAAAATATGCTTATTTTTTTTTTTATCCAATTTGTCAGAAAAAAAGATGCTGTTAAGTGGTTAAATTTGTATATCAACTTGTATATGAAATTAAACTTGTAAATGGATTTTTAAATCCCAATATAAAACTAGCCATGCTAACAGTATTAAATTTTTTTTCTTATAGACATTTTTTTCACACAACCAGTGTTAAATATTTATCAAATTTCAATATTTTAAAAATTTTTAAAATGAGAATCTCAATAAATAATTACCTTAGAACGACTTACTTGATCACGCAAAAGTTGAGCCAGTCTTGCAGATACATTTCTAAGCATGAACTCTGAACTAGGATGAGGTATATGATTAAGAGCCTGTTGTAAGACAGATGGTTTTCCCGAAAGTGAAACACAGCTTGGAGATGTTGGTGACAAAGATCCAGATGAATTACGAGTAATTTCTGCTTCCATTTCGACTAGAACTATACATTTTCCCACAGTGGTTAACAAAAGCTTGCAAATTTTCAGAACTATTAAGTATGCTGCCCTAAAATTATAATTGCCAATTCAACATTTAAATTGCTAATTTAAGAGTATATATCTTAATCAAAATATTAAAATTAAACTATTCATTTATCACTTAACTTAAAACTTAATTTCTTTGCATATTGCCACTAATAATCCCTTAATTACATTTATAATTTCTCAATAAAAATATAACTAAAGGAATGTCAGGATTTATTAAACAAATTTTAAAAATTTAAGCAAACTACTGAAAAATTTCAATTTTTCCTATAAAAATATAAGGCTGGATCTTAAATATATCATGTAACACTAAATCATTTACTGATTTCATGCAGTTTTATTCAATTTAAGGATTTTTGTTTTAGTAATATCATAGCAGATAACTTACAAAAACATTACAAAAATTTTTTATATGAGCATTAGATATAATATAGAATATCAAATATTTTTATCCTTCAATGATTATTAATAGAAATTCTTGAATTTTTTATTTCATGATCCAAAATCAAGTATAGTAGCTGATACTGAAAAGTTATCAAAGACAGCAGCCTGATTTAATTTGTTGTACAATTGTAATTTTTTACACATAAGGGATAGTTATAGTTTTATCAGAACCACTACAAAGATTCAACCTCAAGGCGTGAATTGAAGCCGAAAACTGTTAAACAGAAGGCCAGAGCACTAGCCAGCTCAAAAACAAATATCAGATTTACTTTAACTAAGAGACATTTTTAAAGAATTTTGTTTAATAGTAAAAAAATTTAGTAACTCAAAATCACATCAGAAGTAAAAAACTAGAAGTAACACTAAACTCAAGAATTCAAAACTACATAATAGCTAACAGGTAAGAAAAAATAAATTAATATTACATTTTAAGCTGTACAAATTTAAAAAACTGCACTTTGTACACAATCAAAAATGACTTTGTCCAATTAGGATGTTTAATTTTACAATTTGATTTTTTAATGACAATAAAAAATATTATACAGTAACTTACTTTTATATATAATTAAATAAAAAAAAATTTAAAATTTGCTCATTAACGAACATTACAGAGATAAGTTGCTAACAAAATCAGAATTTTTAATAGTGATAAATTTTTATGTTAACATTGAAGGCAAGTGCGTATAAAAATTACCTTTTAGTAGATACATCTGCCCCCTCAAGAAAATTGGTTTTTGTGAGCATCCCTAAAGTAACTGGTACTCCACCACTGCAAACAAAATTGTGTTGAAATTTTTGAGCTTCTTCTGATAATGGGTTATGAGCTGGCATGAGCAAAATGTACACAACCTGTACAACAAAATGGACATAAATTTTTTCAAATATATAAAAAAATTACTAAGATGTTTAAATTCTCAATCTTTTACCAATATTAATAGGTTTGAAAATCAGTAAAAAATGAAAAATCAATGATAAATATCAATTATGTTCAAAATGAACAATGCAATATTTTAACAAATGTAAAAAGTCAAATAATTTTTGAAAGTACATCTGCTTTTTAATTAGAAAATAGAATATGATAATAACACAAACACAACATAATTTACAAAATTCAAGAAAACTTAAAATTAAGAATATAAATTTTAAATGTCAAAAAGAAATTAAAATCAAGCAATTTATATAACTAACCTCCAATGTATAGAGAACTTGAGAAGGTGAAGAAGCAAAGAAAATACTTTCTAAAGATGGTGATGAAGATTTATCTCCCAACTTTGAGTTTTCAAGACATATTGTTTTAAGTTTTTCATATGTGTAAACATCTGAAAGATTAAATTTTTGTAAATTCAATTTTTATATTAATTTTTTATTGAAGATTTAGAAATAACTAACAATAAAATATAATTACCAGGAGGCATCAACTTTAAAACAGCATGAGCTTCATCACGAAGAGCAGGTACATTTAAAGAGCTTCCTAAATCAGCAAGTTGAAATAAAAATTGAGCATATTGTTGTTGCTGAGACATTAACTGTAATAAGATAATAAAGGTGATTAATTATAAACAATTTCAAACAGCTAATATTATTATAATAATTTGTGTATAGCTAATAATCTGTAGGTATCAGAACAATAATTTTTATGGTGAATTTTAAAATTGTGAACATTATAACTTTTTAATCGCGTAATGTGAGGAAATTTCATTGATTAATATTATCAGCAATACATAATTCATACCAGTGCTCCTCAATCATTTTTTTTTATGAATGTTGTTGCAAAAGATCAGAATGCAACTCATTAATATGCATTTTTATAATAAACAGTTTACAATTATTGTCTACAAACTCATTCTGCTCCACTGAGACATATTTCTGCAAATTTACTTTAACAACCACTAGTACGAATAACTTTGTTTTATAAAAATTGATTAATCATTAAATTTAGCTTCAAATTGAATAAAAACAAAAAGCATTTTGATAGAAGTTATTTATATGAGGTTAATAATGGAAGACATCAAAACAATGAAATACATCACATCAATCTTCAATTGTAAACTGCATGGATTTAGAGTTTAAACTATACAGGTAATAATTCTCTTTTTAATATCAAAAAATTATCATGGGAAATTTATACATAAATACACAAGCAGTATCGATTAATATAGAGTTAAGACAAACTTTGGATTAAAAGAAGTTATATTTTTATTCCTATTTTTAAATCTTTTAGTCAGTTTTATATAAAAAGTTTCAATGTAAGACAAAATGAGATTTTGAGTAAGAGAATATTTTACACAGTGATGCTTAATTTTGATTGTCTTTGCAAAGCACATATATCTCCATTGATTAATTAATCATCATGCAAAGTCTATTTTTTGTGATGCATATTAGTTTTATTTCATGGAAACAGGCAAACGAACTTTATAATTTTAGGTTTTAATTATTTTTTACTTATGATCAATTTAAATTTATATTACACAAAATACAATATATTTAAATTTTTTATTAGTTATTATTATACAATATATTTAAAAACCTGTAAGATATACCCACAATAGCATTTGCATACAAATCGTTTTGCATTATTCTAACTTTTAATTACATATCTCAAAGAACTTATATTTCCTTCATATGATTCATGTTCACCTTTCAGTTCTTGATATGTTATTTATTTTATAAAAAGATTTAAAAGAAAATAAATAAATTTTTAAAAACTTTCTTCTTGGCAATTTAAAGCGTTTTTTTTTTTTTTTTTTTTTTTTTTTTTTTTTTAAAAGCAACTGATAAAATTATAGTTAAATGATAGGTAATATATAAATTGATTATTTATTAAGCTGACCATTAGAAAAACTCAAACAGGATATGAATCAATGAGCAAGGAATAAAAGGTGAAAGATTTTGGGGGAGGAAAGAGCTATTCTCAGTTTTTCAAGAAAGGCTGCAATTGTTCTATTTAGAAGATTGACTGTACATCAGTGCTTATTGGACAATATCTAAAGAATTAAAGTAGTGGATTCCGCAAACTGTGCTTTGTATGACTAATTAACCAATGATTTTTAAACATTTAAATAATTGTATCGCACTTTCCCATTATGAAGATACTGTCAAAAAACATTGGAGGGCCAATAAATAACTTAAGCACTCATGTTTGCCATTTCTAAAATAAATAAATATAAAATGATTACTACAAAAATTATACTTACAACACCAGGAAGGCAATTTTCAGCTTCAACATTAGGCCCATCAAAGGGATGTTGTGGAGAACCAGTGGAGCTATCTGAGCTGGAATCAGGAGAAGATGGCATGTTTGTTCCAATCTGGCAAAATTTAGCTGAAATCACCTGTTTATACGAGAAGAATCAATATAAAATTAACAGGGAAACAAGAAAATTATATATTGATTGTAATATTTGAAATATGAAGCATGCTTACAATTATATCAAAATAACCATAAATGTTTAAATTTTTATTCTACTTTGTTGTAATCAATGCAGATCAAATACATAATTTAAGTATTCAGCATTTGGGGGGGGGGGAGATCTTTAAGCAATAAATAATGGAAAATCAGACATAACTGATTCATTCATAACACGTTTTAAAACTTCATGTATCATAAATAAAAAAAAACATAGAAACTAAAAATACACTGGAAACAACATGATGATAATAATTTTAATAAAGGATAGCACTTCTGTAGCTCTTATATTTTAGAATGATTTTTATTTGATTTTTTAAAGTTATTAACTATTAATAGTTAGAGACCTGAAAAATTGTTGTTCAAAATTTCATATTATCAATATATAACTGTGTTATAGAAAAACATTTAAAGAAACAAAACAGAATTTTCAATATGAATGAAAAAGAATATTGTTTTGGATATCATAGCAAAACTTTCTGCTTCAATTATACCTAAATTTGAGCAGCAGCATCAAGATTTATTTGTATTTTTAGAACATTTATAATAATATGACAAAAACAGAATAAAAATTTTGTACTGATGGATGCATTTACAAGAAATAAAATTTTACAACAATACATAAATTGATTATGTATATATTTTTAAATCCATGAATAAGTTTGTTATGAACAAGTCTTGTAATCTTTAAGAGAGCGTTTTATCAACTCTACATGAACATGAACCTGTAGGCCTGATACATTATATTTTTAACCATACTGTGTATTTTTAATTTCAGGTTACATTCTCAATATCAGCAGTATATAGTTTGGAATATTTGGAAAAAATTACTGCAGATTATGCGACATTTTTTCTTCTTTTTCTCTGAAAAATATTTTGTGGGTAATATATAGGAAAATAGTAACATTTATTTAAAACAACCTCAAACTACCAAAATAATTGACAAAATGAAAATTGTTTGCCTGTTTAAAATATAAATTATTTTAAACAGGTAAACTATTTTCATGTGTGTACTATATATATTGTTTCATAAAATGTAAACTTTTATAAACGTATAGTATTCAAAAAATTATTTTAAAATATACTGAAAATTTAGGTGTAAAAATTGTTTAATAAAGAAACTTGTACTAATATTGCATAAATAGTTTTTCAGAGAAAAATGTAATTATTAACAAGTTTAAAAAACAAAACCAATTCATCTTAGTTTAGAGCTTTCATATCTATATACATATTACCAGATATTGGCAACTTCGGTTAGTTTGGCATTCGCAACTACAATCTAATTTAGGATACTAGACAATTCGAAAATATTCCAAATCAATCTACAAGATAATGCACAATTCGGGAATAAAGATTAAGAATGTAGATTTAGAGTTTTACTAAATATTAATTAAACAGCATTGAAAAATATTTATTAATATATTAATTATATACCATTAAAATTATCCAACCTTGTATAATGGTAAAGAATATCATTGAAAATTATATTGCATGTCAAGATCTGACATATGTGCCATAAATTGTGGCTAACTGTTATTCTATACTATTTTGCATGTACTGAAGAAAAATTACTACAAAAAAAAAAAAAATAAATAAATAAATAATAACCGCTTTAAAACATTCTGCTTACATTCAACATAACTACTGAAGATTTATTACTTCATTTATTCAATTATCCAAATGTGCACAGATACTGACATGCAAACAAACTAATTAACCCATTTTCTTATCATTGTCCAAATATTCTGATAAAAAAAATATCATTATTTTATAAAATGATAAAAATATTTTAAACAAACATAAAAATTTTTATTAATAATATTAAAATAAAATATACAAACCATTTTGTCTCTTAATGGCAATTGGGATACTAATTTCTTATCATCAGCAGGGTCAAGCAATTCACCATTTAAAAATAAATCTACTTTCATATTTACATTATTAGCTTTAACCCTAAGAAAAGAAGAGCATAAGTTATATGGCATATATAAATATTTAAAGCAGAAAACAATTTTTGGTTTGATTGATAAATAAACATGTTGTCAAAAATTTTTTACATTGTTCTGTTTGAAAATAATTATATAAATTAAATCAGACAATTTTACAAAAATATACATTTAAGTTCCATACACATATCAAATATTTTTTGCTAACAGTGATAATTTCTGTAAAGAAATTAAAAGTAAGCAATATTTGGTATACTTACCTTATTGTTTCAAATCTAAAAAATTAAAATGCATACAAGCATGGTTGTTTATAACTTTACAATGCCAAAAACAGTATAATAGCTGGTTACTTATTTAAAAATTCTAAATGGTTAGCTTAATAATTATCTTAGATAAAGGATTTATTTATACATTTAAAATGTCTAAAGAGAGTATATTTGAAAATATTTTATGTCAATATTCACAAATTAAAAATAAATAAATAAATAAACTGTAAGAGAGGTGCAACATTGCAAACAACTGAATTTTAATATGAAGATGTAAAATCATTTAAATAATCTAAAATTCATTTGATAATATTCCAAGGAATATTTGGGTCAAAGTGCTTTTGCATTTTGATTAGATTATTGATTGAGAGAGATTTGGTTCCATATCCAAAAAGAAAAAATGCTAAAAAACTTGAAGTGAAAAGAAATTTAGGAATTTAGAAATTCTTTTTCCTGCCAAATTCACACAGAATTATATTAGTAAACACATAGTAATAGAATTATATTAGTAACAGAATAAAAGAAAATCACAAATATTATGAAAATATTTTTTAAATTGCAAAATTGAAGTAAAAACCTATACTAGTTAAAAGAAGTTACATCAGAAATTATTAAATTCCTATTTTGAAATTTAATAAATATTTTGAAAACTATATAATGTGCATTTTTATGAAAAATCATTAAAGAATTTTAATATCACTGGTTGAATTAAAAAGAAAAATTAAATTTTGTTGGAAACTTTTATATTTTATATTCAGAACAGGAACTTTTCACTTCCCAAATAAAATCTATACAAACTTTTCATCAAATAGAAATATGAAAATTAAAACAATATTTACATAAAATTAATAAGTTGGTAATGTTTAACACTAATAGAAATTAGTGAAAAAATTAGGTATTATGCAATTAAACCAAATATTTAAAATACATAAAAAGAAGTACACCTTTTAATCAATGTATTAAATGATCCTTTGTTTAAAGTGTGATAATACCTAACATTCATATAAACTTTTAATGTTTAGAGATAAAATGTTTTTAGTAGAAAAAATACACATCAGTTAAATATTAATGATACTAAATAAATACTTATATTAAAAAAATAAAGTATTTATAACAATAATTTAGGAAGATAATATATCTTCACGATTAATATTTTTCAGTGATAAAAGACTTTTTGAAATGGGAAAATCTTACCATATTTACAGAAGATTTAACTTCATTCATAATGAAATCATGGACTGAATGAAATTATGAATTCATAATAAGTATTTTTAAATTTTTTAAAAGAAATATACATATGCATTTAATATTAGTTATATTAAAAAGAAAATTGTACAAGTCATTATAATTAACAGCACAATTACATGCTTCATGATATTTTGATTAGATGAATATGTGAAGAGTCTGATAATATCCCAAATGAATTCTTTCAAAAAAAAAATTGCTTTTAATATACTGGTGTCTAAAATTAAGGTTATAAAAAAATAGATATTTTAACTCAAAAGTGCATAAATATTTAGTATATTGATACCTTATGCTGTAAGACAGGAAATAGTGACAAAAATTTGCACAAGAATTTAATGTAAGTTGTTGGTATGTATGCCCATGACAGCAACCTTGATCACAGTAAGATGAATTACATGATGCATTCTTTAATGTTTTGTCTCTAAAGCTTCTTTTAATAAGGAGTGTAACCACAACTATCACAGAATGTTCTCATTCTGTTAAAGTGGATATTGATCAATTGTGGCAATAATTCCATGTGCTGACTTCAATGACTGGGACATTTAAGTTTCTTGCCACTATTATTGGTAATTTTTTGCCCCAAGATACAACAGTTTAAAGTAGATCTTAAACCAATACAAATGTCTAAGTACAGAAAGAGAAACTGAACACACAGAATGCTAAATTGAAAAACAGTACTAACCATTTATTTGGAGCATCCTAGAAAGTGCTTGTGAACATACATTAATTTTTCTAAACAAATCCCACAAGTTGCTCAATAGGACTACTGTCTGAAAATCTTACTGACCACATCATATAGTGTGATTATGTTCCTCTTCCAAATAATCATCAATAATTGCATCTGTATTGGTCAGACATTATTGTCCATAAAACGAATTGGTGAAATACAGCTCTCCAAAATAAATAATCACATGCTATTCAAGAACTGTATCCCTATGGTATCTTTCCATCACTATATGAGGTAGGTTTTTTGGCACAAGGTCCGAAGAGGACAAGCTATGCCAAGGCTTTAATTTTATAAAATTTATATATTTTTTAAATAAATAAATTATAAAAAACCTCAAGCAACATTAAAATCAGAATAAAAGATAAAAAACTATGCACACAATTAATTTAAAATTCATATTTTAAAATTTAAAAATTATGAAAATAAACTTCTAAATTGTACAAAGAAAAATATAAAATTTAAATATATTGGAGGAAACCTATAGACTTTAAAAAACCAAAGAGGTTTCTGTTTATTGGTTCCCCCAATAAATCAAATACAGTTAAAAAATCGTTTTTAAAAAAAGTGTAAATCTTTTTGGTTAAAACATGATATATTAAAAAAAGATGAATATTATGTGATTAATCACACATTTCACACCATAAGTTTAATTCACTCAAGAACAAATGTCTGTCTCCAAAACAAAGGCAAAACAAAAACATCAGCACTTTGTAACGGTAATATTGAAAATGAGGCAAAAATGGAAAAATGGTATATAGTTCATTGTTGACCTGCATGCTTTATGATTCTTGACAAAACACAATTCCTCAAAAAACATTACTGATTGCAATTCAGTGTACATCCATCCAGTTGTGGCATTCACAAGCAAATTCTAGCCTTCTTTGCCCATGAGCAATAGTCAGCATAGGTGTATGAATTAAGTGTTTGCTTAAGAAGCCAGGAGCAAAAACTTTCACTAAAAAATAATTTGGGAACAACTGTTAGTAGCTCCTTGGTTCATTTTGAAGGGCCAGTTGTTCAATGGTAGCATGTTCCTATCCCAAATGCATCTTCGCAGCCGTCATTCACTCCTGTCATCTGTGTCCCATGGTGCACCACATTTGCCATGTCACTGATTTTGGACAGTTACATTCTGCAATAACTTTCACCATGGTGGTAGCTGCTTCAGAAATGCTTCATCTTAAGCTCAAAAGTCAATGATCATGCTCTTTTAGACGTTGGCTAAATTGCCCTGTTTCTGCATTATGATAACGACTGCAATGTTTTCTGAAGCCTCCACACATTTTCAACAAATGCTTGATCACACTATGCTGGAACCTGATTTCTTTGGTTGGTTATTTATTGACTACATTGGAAGTACATGGTGATCACATTAATGTGACAGAATTGTATAAATTAAAACACTATCTAAAACTGCATTTACATAATATCAGTTTTGATAATTGTGATATATATTTTCATTTATTACAAAAATATATTATTAACTTTAATTTCTAACACACTGTACCTCCAATAAAAATATTAAATGTTTAGGAAACTACCAGATTTGTGAGTTAAATAAGTGGTATTACTCTCCCTTCCTCTCCCATGAAATTTAAAATATTAACAGAAAATGACTTTTTATACTTTAAACTTAACAAAGATCCTTGAAACTTAGAGATGATCAGAGCTCAATTATCTCAGTATATTTCCACATTATATGTTTCACTTATTTTTCCATCAATTCATTTTGCATTTAATAAGAAACATTTTGAGTATTCTAATCAATTGATTTGTCTTACCTAGTTAAAATTTGACGACGCACAGCACCTAAAGTATCATTAGAGTGTGTCCAAATTTCTGTATTATCATCAAAGCTGCGTCCTTGATTTGAAAATCTGACAGTAAGTGTTAGTTGCTTTCCTCTATGAGCTCTAGATAATCAGACAGTACATAGAAAATATTACAATAAACATTATATACATAAATATTAACATGCACACACAACATGTTTTAACCATTTGTATAAAAATTTTAAATAAGCCTTCACATTTTATTAAAAAAATTTTAAATTCTTCTGAAGCTAAAACAGAAAAAAATTGAGATTTGAAGAAAATCAATTCCTAAAAAATATAACTAATATTTTTTACAGCTTTTGAAGCACAATATACAGTAACATTTAAAATTTATATTTTATCGCCATTACATTAATATCAAAGGTAAAAATTGAAAGAATATAATAGTTAAGTTACTAATTTACCTTGCCATAGGAAAAATTGATCTTTCTTCCCCATAATCACCATCACATTGACCAACATATTCACGAAGCACTTTTAAAACACGAACCATCCTAGTAGTTTCTTGCTTAACTCTAGATACGCTGTCCTTATCCCGTTCCAGAACAGAGATTGTATCAAAAGCGGCTTTAAGACGATCCATACAAGATTGTACAAAGTCTTCATGAATATCCATCTGACTAGCTTGTAAACGGGGCCCCAAATTTGTGTATGTTTCTTTCAACAATTCTATAGCTCTGTTTGCAACATCTTCACTTCCACATAGAACAACCTAAAAAAACGATACATCATTTCAAGATAAAGTTGAAGAAAAAATAAAAACAATCCAAATAAAAAAATTCATAATTGAGTAACAAATTGTAATTAATTGATAAATTAAGGCATTTACCCTCCATAAATAATCTAAGCCCAAAAGCTCTAAATCATTCATTAGAAAGGCTCTTCTTTTAGCAATTAGTTTGCTCTCTTTGGAGTTCACTGCTTTAAAAAAACGATCAAAGCACCTACAAGAATAAATTTTTAATTTAAATTTTAGTAATGGCATAAGTTTTATAACATAATCGAAATTTTAATTTTCATACTTGATTCCACTTTCAGTTAATAAACATGGATCTAATTGCAGAACAATTCCTTCAAAGAAATCTCTATTAATATCGGGATCAAGATCTGGTTCTTCCCCCATGAGCTTAAAAGAAAATTTAAAGGTATTAAGAATTGCATTGAATTGCAACAATTCTTAAGATACATAATACTGACTAATTCCATAAGTTATTCATAGCAACATCCATAAGAACAGTGCACAATACAAGAACAGTAACTAAATTATTGATAACCAATAAACACAGTTGTTAACATTTCTTCATTATGTTTCAGAACATGGAGAACATTGATTTGGCTTAGAAATATATCTGATAACCACATTTCAGCATGATTGGAGTGTAATTCTCTGAGCATTTTTAATCTGCACTAAAAGCTAAATAAATTAGTTCTCTTACAAAATACATTAATTTGACTATAATTACCTTTGAAAACCACTTAAAGCAAGCTTCACGATCAGTCACGTAAACAGCATTTTCAGCTAGACAAGACCAAATCTAAATAATTAAATAAAACAGTATGAATAATAGTTTTTTTTATATTAGAATTGTGTAAACGTATTACGTTGACAAAGTAATTCAACATACAAAATATAAAAAATAAAAGAATTTTTAGAAGAACTAAGCAATTCTGTATACATAACTAATTCAATTTCTGGAAATTTTTTATAATGGTTTTCAAAAAAATTTGAGAAAATTGGTATTTACTATATATAAAAAAACAAATATTCTGACCTGTTTGGCTTGAGGGGCACAAAGCCATAGTTGACCATCTTTTAGTAAAAACCTATATGGGGTATAAATATAAAAACATTACATGTTAAATAAAACAGATATTTGTTAAGTACAGAAAAAATTACATTCCTTATTTATGCGTAAATGATAGATTTAAGTTCTATACACTAATATTAATATAACATTACCTTAAAAAATTTAAGCGTTCTTGAACTTGCTGTACATGACTAAATCTACTATCTGGAGAAACAGAATTTGGATCCAAATCAGGATATTCTAAAATTAAAATTGTTTCACATTAGCTAAAATTGCAGAAAAATTTAATATTTATACATCACACTAATCATAAAATATTTGATTAAAAAATGCTAATAATGAAAAATATTCATTTTTTCTTACAAATAAAGAAAACTGGATACAAGTTACATCATACCTAAAATTATATAATTAACTTGTAATAATAAATAATTAATATATTGTAAAAAAAGACTTAAAAAATTAAACCTGATTTCTATAATTTATGGGAAGTAAATCTCACTAAAATCTAAATACAAAATAAAATATGCATATGCCACAAATGAACTAATTTCCAATTGTATTTTAACTAAAAAGCAATCTAAAAAATGTAAATTAGAAGAAAGCAACTAGTTATATATATTTCTTAAAACATTTTCTTAAAATATAGAACCATTACCTACCATCACTTACCTACTACTCTTTCTTTTTTTCTTTTTTTTTTGAAGAAGGAAAATATTTAAAATAAGAATCACAGAAGACAGGTTGAAAGAATAAAAATATTTACAACAGATTGTCTGAATCAAAATTCAATCATGTACTTTTGCACTGAATATTACAATGTTTGCCATTTATTAACACAGCACTTACAATTGAAAGAATAAAATGTTCTACAATTATGTGTGCCTTAACTGATCTGAATTTAATTTCTGCCAAAATAAAATTATATGTTATATTTATTGGAAACAGATTCTATTTTTTACAGGAAAAGATTTTAAATATTCCACATTTACCTGCATATTATCTGCGGATTATGTGTTAAAAAAGCTTTCAATTTCATTGTGCATATTATATGGCACTGCAGATAATCTAATAAAAAAACATTCTCCATTAGAAAAGCTTACATGGAAGTTTTGAAAGAATTGCTCTTTATGCTTCATAAAATAACAGATGGCACCACATTTCAGCTGACTTATTTTAATTATAATCAGCATAGTCTTATTACGTTGAAAAACCAATTTGGTTCCTCAGAATAATATTGCAATTACAATGGGCAGAAAAACATTTAAGTGGAAGCAAAAACGTTTAAGTTGCACAAAATGTTTTTAACTGAAAGCTATAATTAAGCCAAATAAAAATGGCAAAAAATGCTTTAATGTTAAGTGACAAACAAAGCAGGCACAGTACAAAGAAAAAAAACATATTCAATGTGGAGTTTAAAAATAATCAATTTTTTTATTTAATTATTAATGAAAGAAATATATTCTATAATTAAAGCCTTGTTTTAAAAGTTATTAAGAACTAAAAAAAGATAAATTTACTACAATCTTCTCAGATCTTAATGTCGTGCTTTCATCTCACTTTACTGTACTTTACATTGGGTGGATCCAAACATATTTTTTTCATAATATATTTTTTCTGTACAATTTATAATACCTTTTTTTTTTATCACACTGTGTATTTTTTATTTTATTTGGCACCACATAATCAACAGTATTTGAATATTTGTTGAAAAAATGCTGTGTATAATGCAACTTTTTTTTTTTTTTTTTTTTTAATCGAAAAAGGTCTTGTATATTATATACAGGAAAATACTGTACTTAAAATGTGTAACTCAAAGATAAAAATCTAAATGAGAAGTATTTCAAGTCCTTTGTGATAAGTCTATATCCCCAGTGATGCACTACAGATTAAAAACATTAAATATATAGACTAATACTTTAAAAATATATAATCAAAATCATTTTAGATTTAATACAAAATATTTTTCATGACAATCAACTTTATATAGTTTAAGAAACATTTTATAATTTGGCACAGTTTAAAAACTTTTATGACCCTTCCTATAATGAATGAAAATTTAAATACAATTACAGCAAATTAAAATTTTACTGTTGAATAAAGGTTAATAAGTTTTTAAGAAAAATTTCACTAGTGTGATACAAATAATTATGATAAAAGCATTTAGCTTCAAATTAAAATGTGAAATAATTTGAGAATATTTCTATTTAATGATGTAATTTACTATTAAGAAATTTATGTTAATAAAATTAAAAAAACAAGTATAGCTATTTATATACATTTTGCGACATTATTTTTACATTAAAATTTTAGATAAATTAAATGAAATTCAGACTCACCTTTTGCAATAGCATGAGCTCGCTTCATATAAGCAGTTAGATTGTCGGCTACAAGAATTACCAAAGAATGATGTTGTTGTAGCCTATTAATAACTTCATGTCTATACAGCATATGTGGTGATCTTTGAGCATGGTTGAAGTTAGGGGGTGCTTCTGAATATAAAATGCATATTTCTCTAATTTGTTTCAGAGCTGGAAGAACCCACTTGTCATTTTTTAATTCCTCAACACATCGATCTAACCAATGAGTTTTTTGAGAATCACGGTCCTAAAATAATATATATATATATATATATTTCATAAAATGTTTTAAGTACTTAATTTTACATTCAATATTAAAACTAAATTATAATTATAAGAAAATTAATGTTCATAATATGTATCGTGAATTACAGAACCAGATAACTTGATTACATTAAATATAATTTTGATTTGATTGATGTTTTAGATCCAATTAAATAAACAATAGACAAAATATTTAAACAATCCTAAAATTGTAAATATGATATGTAAATATAAAAGAATACCAGCAAAATTGCATGAACATAAATTTTCTGAAGCAGATAAGTAGAGAAAACAATTTTTATACAAGTTTTTATTTAAAAGGTTTCTTTTACATTGACATTTTGTATATATAGTTTTTAATTTAAAGATTCATCTCAAATTTGAAGATTAAAGGAAATTTTAAGAAATTTTAAATACATTGCTATGTTTTATTTATATACATAAATGTATATAAAAAGAAAACATTTAAGAGAATATTTTATGCTAAAAAAACATAGAAATCTGCCAATTTTATAATTCAGGGAAATGGACAATATTGTCCTACAGATATATTTATTCGTATCCTTAAAATTGAAAATTCTAAAACAGCTAAAGTTCAATTTAAAATTTGTTGACTTAAATGAAAATAAATGATTATTTAAGTTACCTGAGAACAGCTATAATCCAAAATTTTGACATGTGCTGTAAGAGCCTGGTCCATGATATCAGTTGGTACATCGTTACTATGGGCTAAGCTCCAAAGTAAATTTAATACCTAAAAATATATATTTGCATAAAAATCAAGTCTAAGATTTTTCATGCTTATTAAAATTAATAATACTTAAGATTTTTCATTGCCTCTAGTAACAGTCATAGTCAATAGGCATCATTTCTTCAAAAGTGAAATTAATAATGAAAAAAAAAAATTAAATGCATGAAAATAATGATTAAGCAAGAGAGCATTTAGCTTAAAAACTGGAAGATTTTAAAGCATAAAACAAAGACTTCCAAAACCTACAATTGAAATTTAAATGCTAAGATTGTTCTTCCAGTTGAAAAAATAAAAACTTTATAAGGAAGGTATGAAATTTATGTACTTCATAATATTATTTGTAAGACAAAAAAATCCTTAGTAATTATTTTAATCATATCAAAACAATTACAAAATTATTTTATAAGTTGGTCTATATTCTCAAAAACAAAACCTTTATAAGTGAACAGTATTTTATTTAAATAAAAAATAAAACAGGTTTTCACTGCATCTTTAATAAATATAGTTTAAGAGATCATGCAAAAATTGTTTTTTGAAAGTAAAATCAAACTGCATAGTAATCTTAAAATATTTATGGAATTCTGATTTATTTTAAAATATAAATCAAATTAAAAAGTTGAATGAATAATGTGACATTATACAAAAATGGTTAGTAAGATTTTTCTCAATAATCATAAAACGTGTACTTTTTAAATAAGAAAATGAAATTAGAATTTACAAACATCTGTGTGTGTTTGTATGTATATTTCAGCACTTATTATGGGTTTTGAACTTGATTGTAATATGTAAAAAGTGAGCTGCAACAAATGAGCACAAAGTTCAATTAATAGTTTGTTTGTCCACAAGGGTTAAGTAAGGACAAGCTGTACCAAGTTTCAATTAGTATCTGGAGTCTCCAATATCAATGATTAAAGATGGAAAAAGTACCCCCATAGGTACAATTATGGCAGAGTAGCAATTCTCAAGAAATTGCCACATATTAATACCAAATGTTGTTTATAGTAGTGTCACTCACAGAAGTTGGTTGATTGAAAAGTGGAAAAAAGTAATGTAGTCTAACAAATCGTCTTTTGCAATTTACCCTACAACAGGATAGATATACACTTGAGAGATATCTGCAAAAGTTGTTATTGCACCAGAATACTTTCCTAAGCCAGTCTCAACCAATTACTGGAAGCAGCCAGCTAGGAGTCCATAATTTAGAAGTAAGGATCATGTAAAAGACTCTAACACTTGATTTGCCACCCTCAGAAATATCATTTCACTATGAGGACATAGCATGAATAAAACCTGTTGAGTGTCCCAGCCACTTAAGACAAACAAACAAGTTGTCTTAAGTGGCTGCTATTTTCAGTTAAGCAAGTTTTAGAACTCACTACCTTCTGATAAAGAGAATGTCACCCTAACCAATTAAGCCACTGTGGTCTTTATTTGCACAAGTGCATGATGTAATTGTGTCTTCCTCCAAGTCCGAAGCATGAAATAGATGGTGTTTATCTGAGGGAAACCTGCACAACTCTATGATCGCAATAATCTAATAACTGCCAAGCATGTATGTGGATCTCTGACAAAATGAGCATCCCCATTATGAGTTTCCGCTGGATCAATCATATTCATAAAAGGAAGAATAACTGGGGAAAAGTGAATGGAAATTTCAGTTGATCTTATAATACAAACTTTGTTTCAAGCAGAAAATAAAATTTTCCACCAAGATAATGCACCTATCTATGAAGGAGTCAAAATCATAAATTGATAAATACGAAAATGAAATTAAACATCAACTTTGGTCACAGTTTCTCGATCACAATATAATAGAACCATCAAAATCTATTTTAGAGATTTCAATTCAGAATCAACAGCTTCTACTGGTAAATTTCCCACTGCTTTCACAATATTTCCAGGAAGATATGGTATAAAATTCCACTATACAGTATTTAGCTCTTGCATGAATCAACTCTAAGGTGAATCGAAATTGTATTACTTGCCAAAAGCAATCCTACACTACTAATAAAGGATTGTTTATAAATCTAAGGTATTTCCATTATTTTGACCGTCACCTGTGTGTGTGCATGTCTGTAAACACACACACACGCACGTGCGCACACACACACACATATATAATGTAATTTTTAACTGTTATGTCAAAAAAACAAAATTGCACAAAATCTTATAGAATTTTTGGATAAATTTTCTTCTATTTCATGTATATTCATACATTACCTTCATTTAATATATTAATTTAAAATGAGTGCAAATAAAGATTTCATCTGACATTTTCAGAAAACATGAACTATCAAAATCTGACTTAGACAGTTATAATACACTAAATATAACTCAAATTAGTTTCTTACTTTACCAATAAATTTGACAGAGATAATTTTCTGCCTTAGTTTTATGGAGCTTAAGTTGGCAAGAGTAATTTTTACACACATGTTTTTCTTTTTTTTTTTTTTTATACAACTTAAATAATTTTTTCTTTTGTTTTACTTCTCTTGCTAGAAGGAATAATGAAGGTCTGGTTTATCACTCAATGATAATTTTTCTGCACATGAGAGCTAATTAAACTAAGATATTCAGTTTACAGTGAATTGGATTCCAAAACAAAATAAACAGTCAAGATAAATATGGGATTTAAGCTAATAAACTGTTGAACACAAAGCAAAATTGCAAACCTTTCAGGATTTTTTTTTACACTTAAATAATTTATAACCCAGTTTTACTTCTCTTGCTAATAAGAAAATAAAAGCATTCTGAAGGTTTGTTTAGTTTGTTGCCCAACAACAGAAAATAACTCAACTAATAATCTTTTGCACACAAGGGCTAATTAAAGAGACCAATAAAACTAAAATGGATCCTGAACCTTTACCAACAACAAAAACTAAGGTGAAATTCAAACTGTTGAACCGAAGGTAAGAGCATTAATCTTTCAGCCATCCCCTTAGCTTAGCATACTGAAAAATTAGAATGATAAAGAAATTTTTATTAGATAAAAATATTTGTAAATATTGTTTGCTCACAAATTTATATGTATGTTTACTACATCATCATTATTCAAAGTTCATATGAAAATTAAAATATATCATAAAATAAATACTCGAAATTTCCTTTATCATATTTTTACATCATGTGTCAGGCCAACAAATTTATTTTCTGTTTCCAAAATGCAATGCAACAGAAGCTGCTTCTGCCTACATTTTAGCCCACATTGGCTTAAGTAAATGCTAGTTATCCTCAAGCCCTGAAGCTGTGCTCCACTGTTTGAAGGTACTTGGGCTCATGGACCTGATTTGAGTTGCTGTCAACCAGGAGAGATAAGCCACAATAACAGCACACTAGTTACATCAAAGAAACTTAGCAATGAAAATAATTTCTAAACTTTTGAAAGTGAATGCTGCAAATATTTGCAACAAATGGAATTACAAAATTCATTTATCATTTTATGAATATATAAATTAATTTGAAAGATCATCAATATTATAGAGGATATAACTATCAGTACGCTAATTTTATAAACAATTCATTGTAATGCATTACAGATAGTAAAATAGCAACCCAGACAATTTTATTGCAATTTATTTTTAATTGTTTTCTATTTAATAACAAAGCAATAAGAAGCTTGAAAATAAATAATTAAATGATAAATACTTATAGTTCCTGAATTACATTTTCTTATACAGCAGTGTTTTTTTTTAAATTTTGGTTTCAAATATTATAAATAACAGCAATTTACAACATACCTTGTGAGCCATAACACCATCCTTATCATCTTCAGCCAGTCGTCGTATCAGTTCTAGCAATTTTTCTCGCTGTTTTTTACTAGCATTTGTCCAACTAGCCTAAACATGAATAATCAATTATAGTTGGTTCATATTACATTAAAAAGAAATTTGAATTAGTATAATTACAAACCTGAAAACACTCAAATAAATGATCTAGTTGCTCTGGTGTAAAATCCCATGCAAGCTTGGCAAGTAAGTCATGAACATTTTTTACAATAGCTTCATGTTTACCAGACTGAGCAGCCCATATGTCATCTAGATCTTCTAATGTTAAAGACTTTTCTTTTATAACAAACCTCAGAATTTTTTCTAATTTTTCAACATACTGAAAGAAAAAATAATATTTTAACAGAAACTTCTCAAAAATCAGACTGCAGCTTACATAGTAATAAGATCTAATTTTTCAAATTGAAATATTGGACATTGTTTTATTTAGCAAAATATTTATGAAACAACTCAATTATCACTATAAAAGTTAAGTAAATAAAACAAGATGAAAACATGCAGTTTACATGAAAAAATATTGAAAAAATAAATAAAACCTAATTTTGAACAAAACAATTTTTTTTTTCCTCCAATAAAAATTATTCAAAAAATGTTTAGTTAATTAATGTTTATTAATATGACATGGTTTGGCACTCATTTCCTGTAAGTTTGCACATTGCAGCTAATTCAATTAAGAATTTCATTCTTTTCCAAAATTAATGATAATTTCAATACAGCCTTGCCTTTTTTGGAGATACTGGTGTTTAAAGATATGAAATAATTCAATGTAAAAATATTTCGTCAATAAAATAACTCAACTTAAACTACAAGTCACCTGTACTAATGTAACATTTTTGTGTGTGTAATAATTTACTTTCAAGTCTCATTTTTCTGAGTTGATTTTGGAATTTTTTATAAACTAATATTTTCTTTTAAACCACACATTTTCTTGAGTCAACTTAATTTTAAATATTTATACGAATCTTATTTGAATTGTTAGTTAATAAAATCAGTTTATCACATAATAAAAAAAATGCTGTTAACATTTCACAAACCACACTTCTAATATTTCAAATATCAATGAATTTATTTAATTTGCTGATTTTAAAGTTTTAACAATATAAACACAAAATTATTTTTTATTATGGATTAATTGTTTTCAAATTATTAATAAATACTTGATATTAAAAACGAATAGCCAATTGTTTTTGTTCTGAACAAATTATGGACAGCAGATAATTACTTGTATAAAAAAAAAAGGTTACTAATAAACATACACAAAAATTTATAAGTATTCATAATATTTAAAACGAATTCTCAGCAATTAATTAACACTATCTCTTATAGAATACATTCATTAGTAATGCAAATGACTTAAATGGATTTTATTTTTAAACAACCAAGCACTTTACATTTAAACTTGAAGTAAACTAAAAACACATTTTGTTATACTAGATTTACATTGAAAATTTGAAAGATATCCTTACATAATCCCTCCATGATCTAATTTTAATTTACTTATATATCATTTTTAGCATAAATCACTTAAATCAAAGTAAATTATCAAGTATAATAACAAAATAGTAATCAAAAGGAAATTAAAAGTAAATTTGGGCAGTGGTAGTCTGGTGGTTGGGACATTGCCCTTCTGTCCAGAAGGGTGGAGTTGAATTTCAACACTGCCTAGGACCCATCAAGTACATGCGATATATGTGCCATGGAATCGAAATTCATGTGGTCACTTGTTAAGCAGTTATCATGTAATGGTCTGGAGACAATTTCCTCCCCCTCCAGATCAATGTCAAAATTGAGGGAGCAAATCTTCTAGTGGTGCCAGCTATCAGAGGAGTTTAGAGGAAAGTGATACTTTCGCCTTCATGGTTCTCTAGTTAAATGAAAGGCTACCTAACTGACTTAAATTTGCAAAGTCAAACGAATAGCAGGCTTGGCTTGTCCAAATGCCATAAGTAAATTAAATAATTGATTTAATTTATATAAATGCAATACATCAAAAGATTTGAATGTTTTACAAAATGGACACATTTAGAAGTAAAAAAAATAACAATTATATAGATAGCTATCATTTAAACAGAATATAAACCATTGTGGTGAACAATTCCTTTCCCAGTACTTAAAACGTACAGGCCACCAAGTAAGAAAATTTTGGCATTTTTACTGTGAAAGGACTTCTAGCAATAGTTATAAAAATATGGCAGAAACAAAGACACAATAAAAACAAAAATAAAGAGAATGTCAATTAAATTTAAATTGTTATAAAATTAAACGCTATTTTTACACCAAAATGAACTTTGTTCATATCTTTTAATTTTTTTAAACCAATTATTCTTCATGTTATAATATCATACAAAATTAAAACAGTCAAAAATTTGTACTGATAATATTTTAAAAATTTTTAAATGTATCCTTCATGATAAACTGCAACAACATAAATACCTGGGGTTGATGTAAGCTATCTCTAAGAACTATTTGAAGAACTTTATTTTCTTTTATCCATTCCTAAATAGAAAAAAGATTTATTGTAAATGATTTGAAAGATCATATCAGATTTTAAAAATAATTAAAATAATAATAAGAAATATGTGCCTTTCATTCTGGATAATATTTCATATGCAAAAGAACATTTTATTCAAAAATTTTAATACTGCAGAAGTATGATACTATTATATACAATAAAAAAATATTTATTTAATAAATTTAATTGTGCTAAAAATATCCTATTATAAAGTGATCAAATAAGAAAGTTAACAGACTGGTGCTTAAAAAAAGCTGTCTTTTGTAATGAATATATTTTACTAAATTTAAAAATACAAATACATATTTTGAAAACATAAAGCTGCTGTTTCCAAGAGAAAAAAAAAAAATTCTGATCTACACACATCTGAACAATTTTTTAATCTAAAATAATTTTATAAAATTTTCTACAGTCAATTTCCTTGCAATTATTATAATGAGTATTAATTGTAGCAAAATCAGCTGCCTTTCTTTTCAAACAAATTTTAAAATGTTTTCAAGCACACACACAATACACTTTTTAACAATAAATTATTACATCTCTTTCTACATAGAAAATACACAAATACTAACTGCAACTCTTTCAGCAGTGAGCCAATCTTCCTCTTCAGGATTTGTATGCCCATGCCTATGTGTGTAGTAAGAAACACTGGCTATTACTTTATTTACTTCATTAAGGGCATTCATTTTCCCATTGAATGAAGATATTTGTAATAATCTGAAAAAAGTAATGAAATTGGATGACTATTATTTTAAGCAATAAAAATTTCATATTGATTTTACAAATTTGACATTTAATTAAAATATTCCTTTAATTCATAGGAATAAAAATATAAACAAGTATATTAAAAAAAAAAAACTATAAAATATGAAACTTTTCTTGAATTCTAAAGAAAAAATATATATAATTAGACTAATATTAAAATATCATTTTATATTAAAAATTATTTAAATTCTAATGGAACTCTTAATAATTAAGCATGCTCATTAAGTTTTAAGAAATCATGTATGAGTAATAAAGAAAAACATTTTCTGTAAAAAATCTAGTAAATGATAACATCATTGGAAATGCTGATGGAATGATTTTATGACAACTATGACTATCCATCATTTAAATTTCTTGACAATATATATTTCCAGAAGATATTTAAAAAAAAAAAAAAAAAGTTTTTCTAATATTTAGATGAAAATTTTGAAAACTTGGTAAAAGAAAATTCATTTTTTAGGTTAAAAATCTTTGAATTTGATTGATTGGATTTTGTAGTGCAAGAACCAAAAAGGGACAAACAACATCAATTACTTATTTTTATCTTGAGTTTGAAATCCTTTATTGAAGCTTAAGTGTTCTACGCAGACATCTAATGTGTGCCAAAAATTTTATATTATATGAAAGATAAAATGTCTTTTACTGTGAAATACTAAGAAGTAATTTCTCTAACTTACTCTTTAAAGGACATAATTCTTAATTTTGAAATTTTAACACATAGCTTTTCAACATTTAATTTTTCATTCTATCACTTTAAATTGACATTTGGTTTTCATTGCCATTTTAATTATGCTAAGAATAGTACACAAACTTAATGTACAATGAAAAAATTGCTTTCATAAGATATTTTGATTTTTCCAATCACTCATTTTGTGTGTGTGTATATACATATAAGTAAATGTACAATGGTTTGATATCTTTAAAAAGATTCTGAAATAAGTTATTTCATTATTCAAGCCCAGCAGCTTAGTGGTAGCATTTCATGCTTCAAAGACACAGGTTCGAGGTTCAATACTTGGGCTGGGCAAGGGCAATTCAGTCTTCTCTCCCTTCAGTAGGTTGATAAACTGAGTACCAAGCATGCTTGGGACAGGGGGTTTTGCATTAAACTGAAGATGTAATCAGGATATATGCTTCACATTTCAGGGCCTCTTGATCAAGAAAATAGTGTTGGGCACTGTAGGCCTTGGCTAACATGGGCTATCATGCCAAAGTTTAGTTAGTATTAGTATTTCCTTATTCAACACTTGCAAAATTTGATTAATCAGATTTTGCAAGAGTTGAATAAGGAAGAGAATTCAGAGATTTAAATTTAAAAATTAGAATGCATATTTTATAAACTTTCACTTGAAATGATTTTGAATAATTAAAATAGAAGTTTTAATTTTCTGAAAAAATAAACATAACAAATGATCTACCAGATATACAGAATACATATATGTGTGTGTGTGTGTGTGTGTGTGAGAGAGAGAGAGAGTGTATATACATTTCTTTATTATTATTATTTTTTGAATTTCATTTCCTAATTTTTTTATTTGTTCATGTTTTAAAATTGGTGAAAACAATGAAAATCTTTCAATTTTTAATATGCTGAGTTTTAATTTTAGAATCGCAAGTACAACTGCACAATTTAAAATGTTTCACATACAGTTTATCAAAAATCTGAGAAACTTGTTATAATGTAATTATATTAAAAAATATTTTTGTAAAATTATTTCCCAAACCTTAGTTTTAATACATATTTAATATTTAAAAAAAAATCAAACATTTAAAAAAATTATGAATAATAAGTGATTGGCAAAAATGGAAGTTACTTTTTCATAATATTTCATTAAATAGCATATGCTTAAGAGTCTCGGTTGCTTTGAAGTTAAAAACTCATTTTATAAATATATTGTAGTTTATCAAATATTATCATTCCCAATATTAAGAAAAAATAATTCCACAATGCATTCCATATTTTCAAATTGTTGCATTTTATTAATATCTATAATCCATATTCAAAATATTATTATTCAAATTATTGTACATAAAAATGATTTTTAAATTTCATAGCAAAAACTGGCAAAAGAGAAGTTCATTTTTATTAAATATATTATTTAAAGACATATATGCATTTACTGTATGCACCAATTGACACAAATACAAATAGATGCACACAAACACACATATATTTAATTATTTTCCAGAAGGAAAAAACTGCACTGTAAAATTTTTTTAATAATTCCACATTTTCACTTTAAACAAAGCAAATTTTTATTTGCTATAATATCAAAATGCAATTTATATAAAATTGTGACAAATTTAAATGTTATAAATACTATAAAGGAAATCATACTTTTATGATGATTTAAATAAATTCGCAACATACATATTTATATACATAAAATTGTGATTCATCTTGCAAAAAAAAGTAATTATTGTGAAATTGATCTCCAAAAATCATATTAAAATTTCTGTCTCTTGATTTCAGAGAGAGAGTGTATTTTCTATATGAATGAAATGATTAGTATAAGAATGAAATTTAAAATTTAAGTAGTCATAAAAATTATAATTAAGACAAAATATAATTGAAGCAACTATATTAGATCATTGAAAAAATCCCTTTGCCTCTAAAATTAAATTTTGAATCAATTTCTGATAACAAATGAAGTTTTTTTAAAAAAAAGGCAACTATTTTAGATATTAACTTCACTTTTTTACAGAGTAATCTCAGAGAAAATGGATGAAAATATCTTTATAAACATATGTTTACAAATTAATAGAAAACAAATTTTGTATAAAATAAAAATGCCACTAAAAGAAATTACACTTAAAAATTTTGAATAATCTTTTTTTTATTAATTTGAAATTTCTTTAAACGATGAAGTTTCTCTAAGCAATTAAAGAGCCCAATTAACAATTTAAATAAAATATACAAATTATATAATGTTAGTTTTTAAACTCACTAAACAAATTTATGGTTTAAATTTTTTTAAATATTAAAATATACTTGAAAAATTTAAACTATAGATTTCCTCTGTGAGTTAATTTTTCAACTTTTTACATTTGATTTATAATTTATTCAGTAAAATTTTCAATATACAATAAGAAATGGTATAAGATTTCAACAAAATGTTAAAAAAAAGATTTTGGCATCAAGATGAAATGTGCAATAAGAGTCATTTTGTTTGTTTAATACTACCATTTTTTACACACATGGCATTTTTGCACGCTTAAAAAAAATTAATAATACACTCTAAATTAAATCAAAACTACAAACTCTTAAACTAAAGACCAAGGCAAAGAATATGGAGGAAATATAAAAGTGAAATGGAACTCATTTTTTACTATGCAAACTTTAACAGAATATGTCTCTATTTTTTATATCTCTTTCAAAAGAAGTATTTTTTTAAAAAATCACCAGATTTAAAATTTATAAATTAAAAATTACACAATAAACAAGTAATAAATAAAAATAATGATATTAATTTATGAAATTTATATAAAATTTTTATATATTTTATTCATAAAATAAAAGCTTAATTACCCTGTTTGGGAACAAACTCTTTTGGATTGTTAGAAAATCAATTTGCTTACTACTTACAAGCAAATAAATACAAGGGAAAATTAATTTTATGAACTAGAGCAAATTCTATACTCTATATGTTTAAACACAATAAATAATATATAATTGCAATTTTTTTAACGTATTTACCTTAATATCATCTTTAACCTAAATGTTTCTAAGCTCTTAACAGTGGCTTCTTGATTGGGAACTTTCGCTGCCAAGCACTTCAATGCTTTTACAATCCCAGACAAGGCATCATTTTTTGTTTCATTCTTTGCCTCTTTCTTTAATTCATCATCAGTTAAATTGTCCAGAAAGGATGGCACAATTTCCACAATAGGCATAAAATATTTTTCAATAGTATATACAGTCAGCAAATCATGGCACATTCCAAATGGCCTAAGAAAATTAGAGAATAAAATAATAAATATATATAAATTGACATAACAAATAGAATAGTCAATAAAACTTAAATGTAAAATTTAAAAGAAATTATTACTACTTTATTTATTTTTTATTTTATTTATTTATTTATTTTGTAAATTTTCAAAGCAAAAATTTTTAATGTAATATTTTGGACTGTTTCTTCCATGAATTTTACAGTTATTTCAATTAAATGAAACACATTCACTCTTATTGGTATTTTAAATTTCAAATTTGTAAATGAATAAATACAAAAGTTAATTGGATTAATTTAAAAGTAAATATAATAAGATTACATAAATTAATTAAATTCAGGTGTCTAACTTTTGCAACAAATAATCTTACAATCCTTGATTTTTCTTTTATATAACTGGATTTTACAGAGCCAATAACATGTTTTAATAAGATTTAACGAATAGAAATATCTTCAATAATTTTATTATTTCACATAAGATGTGATTCATAGCATTTGTTTTCTTGCTAAAGTTAGAAAAATATTTTGTAATACTTAGCTTGAGAGAAAATGAGAGATTCCATAAAAATCATCATAAATTTACTAGTAGAATTTGTTTATAATTGTGATTAACTTACTGCATGTATAAAATGTAATTATTTTGTACATGATATTAAAACAGGATCAACTTTTTAACATATTTTCATGCTTATTAGCTTTTAATCAGTTATCTTTTGTAAGTAGATGTTGATTATATTCTTTATGTATTCCTACAAATAACAAATGTTTTTTTTATATATGCAAAACAAAAATATTCAAATAAAATGATCAAATTTTTTATACTATTTTTAGGTGCCAATTCTTTTTAAAAGGATGAATAACTTCTATTTCTGAAAAGCAATTCTTGAATATTTTTAGAAATTTTTTCTACTTAAAATGTTTTTGTAGGTGTTGATAATTTCTATTTAAGTGTAGTCACAAATATTTAATTAATTCAAAAATAATTAACTATATTACTAAATTACAATACAATAATTTACACTTTTAAAATTTAATAAAAAAATGAAATATATAATTACAGTACGTGAATTCCTATTTGCAGTAATAGTTTCTAAAAAAAAACATTTCTAAATACATAAATATTTCTTTTAGTCCAGAAAAAGTAAAAAATTGAGGTATAAGAATCAATATATAAGCTGTAAAGGTCATGTTAAAGACTAAGTTTTACAAAACTCTAATAGCAATTTACTTGGAATATAATATGGAGGGGAAAAAAACAAGACTTTGTTTTAAAAACTATTCAATGCATTTACTTTATTTAATAAATTGAAACCAGTCAAAGATTAGCCAGTCAAAGATTCTTAATTATTATGAATTACATAACATTGATATATCTCAATATATTTATTGTCAAAATACTTTTAAGGATATATGTGGTAAGACAGTTATTTATCAATAAAAATTATTAATAATCTTTGATGTGCAATGTTATACAGACACACAGATATATTTTTGTGTTTAATATCTGCAATAGTAGAAAACAGTAAAAAATAGCAAGATATACAAATATTTTAAAACTTTTTTAATGACAACAGAATATGCCAATGGTTAACAAATCATAAAAATTCAAAAATTAACAGTCCTACATGAGAGAAATTAAAAACTGAGAAGTAATTGCTGAATTAAAAATACAGCTTATGGAATATATCATTTACATCATTCTCTGCATTATTTATTAAAATAATATATTTTAAATTTACTTAAACAATTCTTTAAAATTCATTAAAGAAAATATTTAAATTACAATTAGGAAAAATACTGCAATTATCATATACATTTAAATAACTAAAACGAAACTAAATTGCAATATAAAAGAAGGGGAGATAAAAACCCCCAAGACTTGCTTTTAAGAAATTACTGAATATATGTGTTGTTTATTTAATAAATTTTTAATAAATTAATTTTTGAAACACTATTTAAACAGTGAAAACTTCTCATGATTGGAAATTGCATGATTGATATATTGATATATCTCATAATATATTTAATGTCAAAATATTTTTAGATATGTGGTAAGACTGTCATTTATCAATAAAAACCTCTAATAAATAATCTTTGATGTGCAAGGTACACATTTTTTTTTATATATTACATATAGATACACATTTTTTATTACATATAGATACACATTTTTTTTTCTTTTTTTGGCTAAATACCTGTGATTAGAAAACAGTTAAAATAAATAGCAAAACAAAAATATTTTAGAGCTTTGATAATGATAACAATATATGCCAATGGTTAACAAATCATAAAACTTAAAATTACAGGCTTTCATGAGATGAACTGAAAACTGACAAAGAACTACTAAATTAAAAATACAGTTTATGGAATACATTGTTTACACAACTTCCTTATTTATTACAATAGTATTTTTAATTTACTTAAAAATTTCTTTTAAAATTCCTTAAAGAACACATTACAATTGTGAAAAATCTTCTAAGAAATTACCATGAACATTTAGAGAACTATAATGAATAATTTAAGAAATACTGAAGAAAATCATTAATATCCATTTATTTATAGATTTTAAAGATGAAAGAAATACTGAAGAAAATCATAAATATCCATTTATTTATAGATTTTCATCAATTATACTAAAATATGAATTATACCAGAGAGAGAAACAAATTATACACACACATCAAATATTGTAATAAATAAAACTGGAAATTTTTTTTAATAATTTATTTTAAGCAAACAAACAAAGTTACTTTTTGATAACATAACATAACAAGTGTGATTTCAGTTTCTGTAGTAACTTTTTGTTTTAATTCCTGTCTTGATTTTAATTTTATAAAATGCATTTATCAGTTAAAAAGTCCTGAATTTCTTATTTGATCAAAAAATTTTCTAATCATACAAATATACAATTCCAAAATAAAAACAAATTTAGTACACATTAAATTTGGTACAATGCAGTTAAAGAGAATTTGTCTACATTTATTTAAGCAAAAATGAGCTTTTCGTACAGTAAGTAAGTAAATTTTTAAACATAGAAGAGATTAAAAAAAATAAATACCTGATCAGAGCAGCTATAACTGGTACTGATATCGTGGCATGACTACGAAACCGTTCTAAGAGAAGATTAAATCCTCCTTGATTACCAAACCTATTTATTAAATCAACAAGCCAACCCTAAAAAGATGAAAGGTACATTGCAATGAAACTAAAAGAAGTTTCATAAAATATAATATACAAATCAACCTATTTATATTTTTTATAAAATGTAATTGTCTTGCTAACTCTTTAAGAATGGATGATTCATACATACATTTCTTATAGATGTCACTCAAGGGCAGAAAGTTGGTTGGTTGGGTTTTCTGAAGCAAGGTCCATAAAAGACAAGCTGTACCAAAACTTAAATTTTATAAAAAAAATAATTCCTTTTTATTTATTTATTAAATTATAAAAAACTAAGTAATATTAAAATCAAAATAAAATAAACTGTGTATATAATAAATTTTAAATTAATATTTTAAATTAAAAAATTTATGAAAATATACTTTTATATTTTAAAACATAGAATTCAAATAATTTTAAAAAAATTATTGCCTTTAAAAAGGCAAAAATCAAGGACAAAGAGATCAGCCATTACAAAAGAATGAGCTGAAAAGACAGGCAATGCATATTTCAATTCTGCCTGAAGGAAGGACAGATTTCAGAGATCATTAGATGGTACTCAATTCCCATTATATTTAAATTCAATGTAGTTTTAGAATTTGACTTTCTTTTATCCCATACTGCTCTCTTTCTGATATTTTATTCATTAGATGGTTCCTCTTAACTTTCTATGTAATATAAACATTCATTTTTATGGTAGCTATTTGAAAACTTTAATTTTTCTTAAAATTATACAAAGAATGTTACAGTGTAGTTTTAGAGTGTTACAATAAGTTCTATTATAGTTAATATTACTTTTAAAAATATTTATTATAATTTTCATAAAGTAGATGATATTCTAAAATCTATAAATTAAATACAATAAAACCTTAGGTGTCCGGAGATCAGCTGGTCGGGCAAACACTTCTTCATCAGGAATCTGTGATCCAGTAGGAACTGTTTCTGATGGCCTTGTACCATTGAAAGTATGAAATCTGAAAAAAAAAAAAATATATATATATATATATATATATATATTGTGCTAAATACAAGATAAAAAAACGCTAAAACTTTTTACAAATATGTATATCAAAAGAAATCATACTTGCTATTTGGATTAAGCACCATTGCTAATAAATCGAGTAACGGTAGGCAATCTTGTTTGAGTTTTAGTACACAAAGTTCTACTAAATGTTCACAATTTTTCATTATACATCTCTATAGAGAAAAACATTTAATTAAATTGAATTATTGCATATTAAAATGAAAAAATATAATACAATAGAAAATTCATAAAATTTACATGAATTTCAAATTTCCAACCACTGACTGCTTCATCTGTAAGAATTTTTGTAAAAGATATTGTCAAACCATCTCTGTAAAAACGTTGACAAGCTTCACTACGATGATCTATTCCTAAATATTATAATGAAAACTTATATCATTAAAAATAATAGTTTTTGAAATCACTAATATTAATAAAATGAATATTTGAAAATATTAGAAAAGTAATAAAAAAAACATGAGTAATATATTCCAAAACCTAATCTAATGTTAGAGTATTTTAATTTCAAAAGAAAATAGGGAAAAATATATAATTGTAGATGCCCCTTCCCATCGATATTTTATTTTAAATAATTGCAAAATGAAACTATGAAATACAATGTCAGTATTCAATTGCAATTATATCAAAACATAAAATTATGAAAATACACTTTAATTACAATTAATTTCAGAAAAATAAGATCAAAAAGACTAACTGATTGCATAGTAGTAGCAAAATACTTGAATGAAATGTTTGTAATTCAATAAAATTTATTTTTAAAAATAAAATGCACCAAAATGAGAACAGTAATATGTGAATAATTTTTATTACACAAATTAATACATAAATGATTTAATACATATCAATAAAAAGATAGCATGAAAACTTTAAAAGGAATTCAAGCTTTTAATATGAATTCAAAAAAATTCATTTACTAATTTGATAAAAGAAATGTAAAGTATAAGTAAAATAAGAGTTTATTAAAATGAAAATAAAAGCAATAAAAATCAGATTCATTAATCAATATTTATTAGCAATGCCATACATTAATAAAAGCAAATAAAAAATTTCAAATTAAATATTAAAATAATTGAAAATTTTCAACATTAATTTTTTATTTATTAAATAAAAATATAATTATCTATTGATACAACTATAAACTAAAACTTTTCCTTAACTAAATTAAAATATTTTTGTAGTATTTTTTAGATTAGTAAATAAATTATAATAAAATTGAAAGTATTAAGTTAAAAATTTTTGCATAAAAATCACTGAAAAAACATTGTAACAGGAAAATTTTAACAAAATCATATGAAAATATTTTCTACTGTTGATAAAAATGAACTATTATGCAAAATAATTTCTATTTAAGTGTCCTGATTGTAAATTAAAAATAAATTTGATTTCATTTTATTTTGACTTATTTACATTAATATTAAATATATACAATGTTAAATAAATTGTCAAAAATGGAAACAAAGTGGAAAATTTAAAAAATGGTTTAATGTTTGAATATAATCATATTTTTATAAGCAATTATACTTAGATGAAAAAAATTACTTTCAATTTTAAACTTAAATGATTATCATATAATAAGCACAATGATAAGCAAATAATTAAATAAAAATCAATTCAAGGAAAAATAGTACTTTTCCTATATCATTCTCGTGTGATAAAAGTTATATACATGTAATTTAAAGCAAACAGTATAATATATGCCTTGGGGGAGAGGACTAACAGAATATTACCTTACCTAATTTACTTAAATTGATAGCTGCATCTAAGAGAACTTCTAATTCGCCTTTAGGTAAGACAGGAACAACCCATCGTGGTCTATTAATCATCTCATCTAAGCGACTCAATTCAGCAAGAGGGAAATCTGGCTCTTGTCCTTCAGGTAAGTCACTACTTTCATCTTGATCTCCACTACCATCACTTTCAGTTAACTAAAAGAAACATAAATTAACATAATAACCATACAATAATAGTAAAAGGCATGAATACATATTTACATTTAATCCAGAAATTTAGTTTTATCAACAATATTTTCATTATTTTAAAACAAAAATATGCATGTACAAAAAGAAGCCATCCAAAATAGCTTTATAACTTAGCAGTGAAGTTCATGTTTATCTTTTATGCACTAAACAAAATTTTATTCAATACATAAAATATTATTTTTAAATAAGACCTATTGAAGAAACATTGACATGGTTATTTAAATTTTATACTATAGCAAGTTATTTAAGAGGTTGAATATTATTTAATGAATGTAAATTTTAATCATTCTTATTGGTTGTGGAGAACAATTTATTAGAAAGGAGAAAGATTCAGAATTATTGATAGTCAATAATATAGCCTTTATGAGAAAATAAAATATCACACACCTTGAATATAGTTAATTAAAATCATTGACCATTTAATTGAAACTATTAACATTTCAGTTCATGTATAGGGATAGGGAAAAAAACCTTCTTTGATCAGATAAATACTCAAATAGATAAGTCATTATTATATTAAATTTCTCAAGAAAAATTTCTAAATCAAGTTTTACATCAGCTCCCTTCATACACTAGTATTCAAATAATTATCTATATTTACTCAAAACAAAGCTCCTCACAAAGTCTTAGTGTTCTTCTCCATCCTATCACTTAAATTATTATTTGTTTATATAATAGTTGCAAGAATTTCCTTTCCTTAATTCCTATTTTTAAAATGTTTTCTAAAAATTCTGTTCGAATATATCACACAATAATGCTGTCTATGATAAGACTCTCCTTACTAGTATATCCTTCTGAGATTTTTAAATTTTTTACAACAAAGATTAAACTCTTAATAAACTGCACTACAGAGATGACTCAAACTGTTGATTGAAATAATGATCATAAAAACACCTTTATTAACTAATCACATAATATAAATTGTACAATTTTCAGCACCTTATATATAGTTGACAACATACAATGAACATTACAATCAAACTATGCTCTGCTTCACACACCTAGATTTTAATGAAGGAATAATAACTAATTGCCAGAGAAATAATAGATTCCTTGCCAGTGTTTTCACTGTTTCAATATAATGTATATCTAGTATTTTGAGTTTCTGTAGAATTGAAATTGAAACTAAGTTTACAAAAATAGATTATAATTCATGTGTAAAAACTTCCCATTGTCTAAGTCATAATAAAAAAGAAATAGATGCATGAATAAAAAAGGGAAAATTAAATTATAAGTTTAGTAACAGGCACATTACTTTTTCAGCAGAAATCCCCAAACATTTCTTCCTTGCAATTTTGGGCCATCAACTATTTATCCGATTTTTTTCTATGAACATGAATGAAAATACCATAACAGCAATTACATTTTGATATTGTTTCCCTTTTAAATATTGAAATGTGATTTCCATGATAGAAATCAATAATTTCTATCATGGAAATCATTGAATCACTTTAGTGCTTTCGCATAAAAACATTCTGTGTGCTTTGATTCAATTAGAATCATATTACTGGAATTTCACTTAAATTCTCACCCTGAGGTAATTTTTTATTTTTGCATGCAAATGCCAATGAATACACATGTGGTAAATATCAATGCATTGCACACATTTTCAAGAAACCTTTTGTGGACTTTTATTTATTCTCATAAAGTAATTATATATTTCCCCTGATAAATTTATTATGTCATTAGTGCTTTGTTTTGCTTTATTTGGCAAGGATCATACTTACAACGAAAAGAAATACTAAATAATTTCAAAATCATGGTTTCATTGGAAACTGCGAAAATAGCCAAATCTTGATTTCACAAATTCATTCAGACCACAAAATCATTCATACAAAGAATAGCATACTTTTCTTTGAAATTATAGATTGATATTTTTTACACACATACAAAAAATAGCCTTTTTTTCCCTTGAAATTATAGATTCATATTCTTGTGCACACATGCTTTGAATAAAATTCATCCACATAGTTTACAAAGTTATTTACTTCATCAAATATTGCTGTCACATATATTATTCACTGTATCATTTATTCATTCAGTTGTACCAGTTAAAAAATTAAGAACAATCTTTCAAATTAATGTTTTCAAAAAGAGCATTGCCCAGAGATTTTTAATTTTGTCATAATTAAAAAAAAAAAAAAAAAAAAAGCATGCATTAAAAGTCAGAAAAAGGTACTTCAAAATTAAAAGTACACTTTACTTATGCACTGGTATGCATATTTCTTGGTCGGTAGTCAATGACAGTGTAGTGTTTCTAGAAAGTGACAGATTCAAATTAAATTTAATTGTGAAATTAAAAGTGAAAATTTGGCACCTAATGTCTTCTAGTAAATAAACGAAAATAATCATTATATATAAAAATTACACTAGAAATTACATTAACTCAGAGAAAATTACTCTTACCACTCATTAAAGATTTGATTTCAACAAAATGTGCTTAGAAAATAAGAATTTGAAAAGTGTATAAAAAAAACTGAATAGTTTCAAATAAAATATGAAGTCATTTTTTTTGCATCAATTGTTTAAAAAGCTGCTATTTAATTTTACTAATGCACGATTGTTAGATGGGATAAGCTGTGCCAAAAATAAAATAATGTTTGATAAAGTTAAGAGCTTGGCTAAATCATGGGATACGAACTAATTGAGAATGTTGAGATGAATGACTCAGAAGAATAAAGGCACTAATATAAATACATGAAAGCTAGAAAAATGAGACAGATAAATGGTATAAAAAAACTCCAATGTTTCACAACAACCACAACAGTTTCACGAAATAAATGTCATTCAGAGCAGGTTTTATTTTTTTTCTGCTAATATTTTCTACGTTTTGAAAGTGTCTGAAATGTAGAGGAGGAATCCCTTTCCAAATCTGTTTCAGAAGAGATCATGTTCTTGATCAGATGTTCTTGTTCTTGATCAGATATATCATGTTCTTTTAACACTTTTTCTCGATATTTTGGTTTTTTAATTTTTGTACCATGAGTCTTAGATTTATTGGTAATTGAAGTAGATGTTTTTGTGCTATCAGAAGTGCGATGGAAAAGTAAATATAAATGAAGAAATTGGAAGTGGAACAGATATTGGTAAACTACTCTTCTTTGCTGGATTGTTACTTATGTTTGCATCTATTTGTAAATTAGAAGAAAGAGAAATGATAACTCTTGTTTAGTACTTGTCTTGTTTCTGAGTAAATAATATTGTTTTATCTTGGTTCCAGAAGTTACAACATTTGAAAATTTCTGAAGTACAAGCACATTAGTTTTATGACCATATTGTGCACGTTTTCCACATAAAGGTCACTATTCCTATATGCCTTTTGAGAATGACCATTACTCTAAAATTTAAAATATCTAAAAAAGGTTAAGAATGCATGGACAAACTTTGCAACTTACATAACCTGCTTTTTAAATTTTAGTAATACTGATATTTGAAAAGTTAAAAACCATGTTGTGTGGGGCAAAGTACAATGTCACGTCGAATGTTTATATGATGTGTGGCATAAATTCCTTGATTATGAAGTTCTTCCAAAAATTCTGCTTCTGTAATATTATAAAATCATGGTTAGAAAGAAAACCATAAGACTCATTTAAAGTTTAATGAAATGATGTTTTGACTGGTAATTAACACAATTTTTAAATTACTGATTATCAAAGTTTGTTTTCAGTCAACTTGGACAAGAAGATCTCCTGATCATAATTTTTTAACATTTTGTATGTTACCAATAGAGGATGTGTGAAGTTTTGGTATTATAAAAAGCGATAATCTATGAAAAGTGTTTAGAATTTCTATTAACATGTACGAGAACATGAATTGATTTCAACAATGAAGGAATTAAAATCTATTGGATATTTGTAAAGGTTCAGGCTTGACGGCACAGCCCACCATGGAGTCCTATAAAGGAAGGCATCCACCTGCTCAGATCATTTCCAGCTTTTTATTTATGACAGTACTAGTTGATACCCATACGCTGTTAAACACAAATTAAGACAATGACCACCCTCAATGTCAGGCCCAAGGATGTGACTCCTTCGCTTAATTCCTAGCAGACAAGCCCCAACAGTAGCTAGGTACCCGCTTAGGTACCACAGTGTACCATGCATCCAAAGTGTTACCACATACAGCCAACACATAGGGATTTTGACTGCCCATGAGTAACAAGAAGAAAACATAATGGCTATAGCTACTTATAGGAAACTCCCTCCCTTGACAACAAGGGATGGAAATGATAAGGAAAAGATTAGAAGGAGAGGGAGAAAGCAGAGAATATAGATCCTTGAGTACCTGGGGATTAAAACACCAGTATTCACCAAAAAGTGAGCCCCATGAGGGATAAAAAGCTGCAATAAATGAATGCATCCAATTTTATTGCATGGTACTTTGCAAAAAAAAAAAAAAAAGGAAGATTTGCAAATAGATTAAATATAAATTAATTTCAAAATTACACTTTCTTCAACAAACTCTTATCAAAAGTATAATTTATTACCCTTGCATCAAAAATGGAACAAAAATATTCCAGGACACATAAGAAAGTTTCTATGATATAAGAATTCCCTAATACAATAATATATTGAATTTATCTCATTGCAGAAGCTAAGACAAATTAAAAAGCATATATATACTTACTACATTTGGACTAGTTGCAGGATTATTTCTTGGAGTTTGCATTGGAATATTTTCTTGAGGTGAATCACCACCACCAATTTGTCCACCACGCATGACAATTGTCATGTCTATATTTTATTCAAATTTCACCAACTCTTAAAAACAGCTGACAAAATTTATCCTTTTCAAGATCAACATGTGAGTATCTACTGGAAAAAAGAAAACAATGCAAATCAAATCAATTTATCTAATTAAAAACTAAAACCCTAATAATTTTAAGATCAGAAATATGATTAATGTAATAAATTTTAAGGAAAGGTATGCAACAAAATTAATGTGTTAATGTATTAATAATAAACAAACTGATATATTGTTGAAATTATAAGAAATTAATACTTTCTTATATATTTTACAATTAAAAGTTTTTATAACCTAAAAAGGAGTGTTTAATTAATGATCAGTAGTAATTCCAATAGGAAATTTCTCTTTACACTGATAATTAACCTCATCTTTAAAACATTTTTAAAAAATGAAGCAATAATACACCAACTTTGGAAAATTTCTAGGTTAGTTTTAGGCTTTGAAATAAAAAAATATAATATATATATATATATATATATATATATATATATATAATTATAACCAACAGCAAAAATAGCTAAAATTTAAATTTAAGTCTTAATTATGACTTTAAAAGAAGGAAAAAACACTATGTAAAAATAAATGCAAATCTAATCATGAATGACATTTATATTTAATAAAAAAAAAATTGCTGCCACAAACACTAATTGAAAAAAATATAACTGATATTTATCATAAAATTACACTTTGTGAACTCATTTTATCATGTAAAATACATAATTTTTCCAAAAATTACTTGTGTAACATCTCTCGTTTTACACACGTCTATGGAAGGAGAGACTTTGCATTCAAAATAAAAAATACTTATATAACAACTTTGTTTTATATATATCAACATAGCAAAGATATATTTTTCATATTTTTAATTTTTAATCATGTTTTTTAGTTTTGTTTCCATTAATAATGTTTATTCATTAAATTAGTAATTTTAATGTTTTATTTTTCTTATTTAAGAGATAGTAATTAAAGATTTCCAAAACTAAAAATTAAATACTATGAAAATATCTCCAAATATGATGTGCCAAACTACTATGAAACAAAAGTCAAAGATAACACATGATATTCTCAGCATACAATATGATATAAATTTGTAATATAGCTAATGAAAAAACTGATTTGAACATTTTACAAATATACAAATAGGAATTATATAAGCAGCATGATCACATTTGTGTTTCTGTCATTTTTTCAAATATGTTAAAAACATACCATTTTTAAAATGATCAAATCACATACATTTTGTATACATACAGGGAATAGAATTATTGATGTATGTGTAAGTAGTGTTACCTCTACATGTTACACATTTGTTTCTTCAATTTTATGATACTGAAATGACGATAAAACATTATCAAAATCAAAAAATGTAACAAGAAAAAAATAGTAATATAAGAAAAATAAACAATGTATATTATAATAAAATCACATAAACCTAGAGTTAAGAATGTACTCCCTTCTAAAAATAACCTGTGCTGTAGCAAGCACTACATTTATTTAGTGATCCGCATTTAGTAGATTAGTGCAACATTAGAAATGACTGATACTGAGAAAACAGAAACTTAGTCTGAGGGTACCAATTCTTTGGAAACTATGAAGGTGAGTATAAAAATTCCCCTGTTTTGGGTAGATATGCCTGATATATAGTTTCACCAAATCGATGCACAATTTATATAAATGATATAAGTTGTGAAAATGTCAAATTTAACTATATTACAGCATTAATCAAACTTAAATATATTAAGTTTATTTGAAATATAATAAGTGATTTAGTTGCTAGATATTCATTGGGAAAATTTCTTATTTTCTCTTAAATCTCTTAATCTTGCTTATTTTCTGTCTCTATAAATACATTTTTATGTATTTAAAGAGAGAGAAAACAAACGATTTAAATGTTTTATCATTGACATTAAAGTTAGCAAAATGAATCCAAGCCATTTATTGCAAAAAATGAAATTCTTGGTTACTAATGATTTATCTGATACAACATTAAATCAATAGTAAAAAAAATAACAAAGATTCATCTGGAAAAATACTAAAGATGTTAAAAAATGGGCGAAAAATTGCATTAGTTAACAGAAAAATAAAATTATTCACCAAATTTAAATAGCCCTCAGGATGAAAGATTCAGTACAATCCCTAATGATGTAACTGGATTATATTCACTATCAAATAGGAATTAATATTGTTTAACATATATCAATAATTTTACTTGATGGATGGAAGTTATACCATTAGAAAATGTAACACAAAAACAATCATAAAAGCATTTTATGCAAATTGGATTTATTGCTTTAGAGTATATTACATAGTGTGATTGCAGAAAGAGGGACTCAGTTCAGATCAGAACTTTTCAAAACTTTAGCTACTGATTGTAGAATCAACATGTACATAATTTAATACTATTCACAGAGTAATAGAAAATTTGAAAGATAATACAGAAATTAAAAGCTGCAACAAGAACTCACAATTCAGTCAAATAAAGAGAAACTTTGCCAATTATAATCCTAGATATTCATGTATTTTTAAATGATGTTGTCAACTGTTTCATTGCATATATGATTTAAGGTAAATTCCTGAAACGTCCAGAATTTTTTTAAAAACATAAGACCAAATTAAAGCTAGATACCTTCACTAGTGAATTGCGAAAACAAATGGCGTGTTGATGGGGCTTTATGGTGGAAGGTCTAGGAATGGACATGTTGCACTATTGAAAACAAATGAAAAACTAAAAACCAGTCAAAACCTTATATAAAAGAAAATAGAAATTGTTTTTCTTATAAGTATTTAAACTCCTATTGAAATGAGATAGAACTAAAGACATAAGAGATTCAAATCAAAACTTGTAGTGGGAGAAAAATTACTTTTCCAGAATATTTTCAAGATGTGTACATTTAGTGTTATATATTAATTTTTTAGTAATAATGGTAATTATTTTGTAAATAGTTTTTAAGCATAATATTGTAAATATTAAATTTATATTAATGATTTTTTTCCTACTCCCGTTGCATCACAACTATGTTGCTCGGAAAGGGAATAATGTAGCCTCCACATGTTATAACTGGTTTCTTCAACTTTATATAAATTTAAATAACAATAAAATATCAAACAAAAAATTGAAATTATTTGAAGAGCAAAAAGTAAATTAAGAAAATAACATCAGATAAACATAATAAAATATATAAATCTATTATATATTTTATAAATATTGTTTAAAATGTATTCCTTTGTAGAAATAACTTATACTGCAACAGCTACTACATATGTGTCCAAAAACAGTCTCATTTCAATTACTAAAGCCAAATTTACACATAAATTAAAAAATTTTCCAATGCTTAACAAATCACTATTTATTTTAATGCTAATAATTTGAAACTTTTCAACACACTCATCAGAATTAAGAGCAAGAGGAAAAGAATATTTTTATTTCTTTTTAAAAATTTATTTCTGAAAATTTTCGACTGAAAGAAAATTAAGAATGGAAAGTTAGAAAATTATGTTTTGTCATACTAATTGTTGAAAATAATTTTTCTTTGCAATGCTTGTTTGAAAATTTATGCAGTTTGAGAAAGTAAATGCTGCATTTTTTTAGCATTCTTTATGGATATATTGCATTTATAATACAATAATTTCCAGATGATTGTGTACAGTAAAATCTTTACATGTGCAACTTTAAGAATTTGACATGATAAAAAATTTAATAATTATTTTGATTAATAAGAGCAAATTTTCCATGTAGTATGGAAATTTATGTAAACTTGAGACAATCAATTAAACATAAATATAAAAGTGGTCAAATGGGGGAGGGGTAAAAAACATGAACCCTGTGTGATTAGATAGTAAGAGGAAAATAAATATAATTTAAAATTATCCATAAATTATTCAAAAAGCATAAAACTGTATACAAGATAACTATTACAATATAATTAAATAACTATAGCATGAATAATAGAAATAAAATTGAAGAATTCATATAATGAATGCTATATTTTGAATCATAATTTAATGGATTAGCAAGCAAAATGTTTTTTTTTCCCTCTATTGGATTAGAAAAAAATATGTAGAAAAAAGTGAGCAGTTGATAAATTCTGTAAAACATTTAAAAATAGAAATTTAATTTCAAAATGCAACATAATAATAAATTTTAAACTAATTTATTTAAAATGAAAGAATTCTAAATGAAGTATTAAGTTTCTATAACTTAAATAAAAATATTTTCAATATAACAGGCTGATAATACATAAAATTAGATTAACATAATATTTTATATTGTTAGAGATAATCAACAAAGAAAAATATGGCTGAAAGAACATTTGTTAAGATTTTATACTCAAAAGTATTAAAATAAAATTAAGCAGCATTTAATAATCAAAAAATCAAAACAATTATAATAAATCTTAGTTCATACACATTTGATAATAAAATAATACTGTGAATTGAGAATTCTTTAAGTTTTATTATTTTAAGAAACAAAAAAATTTTTTCAATAATTACTAAATGTAAAATATCATATTTTAATAAACAAAGTGAAATTTTTAGAAAGTGAATAAAGTTATAAAATTAATAACTGAACACAAAACATTACATAAGAAACTTATACTCTTAATCTCATTAATAAAAATGAAAGCCACAATTCATTATTAAAATATGATATTTAGGCTTTTTTTGTTGACATTTTGGTCATTTACTCCCATTTACATCCCTCTAACTTTACTCCCAATTTCTAGATATCATGATCTTTTGAATTTCAAAAATAGTTTAAGAGAATAAAAGGCTACATATTACAATATAATAACCATAAATTACACCTTATAAGAGAAGTTTTAAAATTGGACTGCGTGTGCAAGAAATACACGTATGCACTATTAAAAATTTTTATATTTTTGCATTAGCTTCTCCATAAAAAATTTCAATCTTTATATTTGTCAAATCGATTGTGTTTAGCTAGATGTTTTTAAATTAAAAATTTGTTTAAGAATATAAGTAATATAAATTATACACAAAGTGTAATTAGTTTCTACCAATAATTTAAGCAAAATTATATATATTTGCTGCAATTTAAATTTTAAACAAAATGGTTTTTAAATATAAATTGTGAATTGAGTATATTTAAGCCAAATAATAAAAAAAAAAAAAAAAGAAAGAAAAAAAGACATATATATATATATATATATATATATATATATATATATATATATATATATATATATATATATATATATATATATATATATATTATCTTAGTCCTTATTAATCATAAAGATTTGTATTAGTTAAGAAAATTAAGTAAAAAGTATATAGGATTCTTTTCATTATAAAGAATTAATACAGTTTTAAAGTATGCCTTAAAGTTTAATGCAAATATAATTCGTAAACATACTATTAATCTCAATGATATATAGATAATTTTCTAATATTTTGGAGATAAAACAACTTAAATAAAAAAATTACATAAAATATTTTCTTTCCAAGTATTTAATTTTTAATAACTTAAATTGCAAAAAGAATATTTGAAAGTCCAGCAATAAATTAATTTCCAATATTTTTATATAATTTATGTTTAGTTCAAGAATTGTTTTATATGTACTTTTTATAGTAATTTATCTTTTGTATAATAAAATGCTTGAATATGAAAGTAAATTATTTCTTCAGTATTTTAATAGGCAACATTACATTCTTATACATACATTTATGCTTAAATATTTCTTTCTTTTAAAGGGCAAAACTGAAGTATTAAAAAAAATTATGAAATTAGATAAAAATCCTTTTTATTTCATTCTAATTATTTTCCATCAATGGAAGGTTTCATTAATTTAAAAACTTTCTTTAAAATCTAAACATAACAAATTTCACCAATGATGAATCATTTATCGAGTTGTAAAGAATTTTAATTAAAATTTTTTATCTATACTTAAAGATAATCTGAAATTAACAATGGGAGTATTACAATTATCCTCAAAATGTTGATTGTATTATACTAGGGGTATATGTTACAATTATAATAAATATAATATATTTATTGAGACTTATTAATAACATGCATATCAACTAAGATAGTACACTATTAGTTTAACTTTATAATAACTCATATTTTGATTAACTAGTACAGTAGTCTATGTCTAGTAACTATAGACATATTTAAACCAACAGTAAAATAAGTAATAAGAATTTAAAAGAAAAATCACATGTGAAATCTAATTAGCAAAACTCAAGTAATAAATGTAAGATAAGAATCAATACACTCTTAAGTTTTTAGAAAACTGCTACCAGCCAAAATATATAGACGAAAATAATTAAAAAATAAAAGCAAATAAAATACTTGCTAAATTATACTATTATTGGAAATTGTGATAAATTAGTAGAAATGAAATTTTTCAATAAATTCAATAATGAGTATTAGAGAAGATAATTGAGTAGTGAAAAATTAAAATAACGAATGCAACTTTCAATAATACATTTTTGATATCTTAGCAAAATGAAGTTAATTTAATGAATGTTATGCACAAAAATTTCCATGAAAAGTGCTCATTTAAAATTTAAAAACATTTTTAAATTTGATAGTTATATTATTTATAAACAATATAAAACACAGTATTATTCTTTTATTCCTTTATAAAGTTGACTATGTTTTTCCCAAGAATTTCTTTGAAAAAGTACACTTCCCGATGAAGATAATTTTCTTCTTTAATAAAAAATTATATTAATAAAAGTACACAATGCAAAAGCAATTATTACGCACTGGAAAATATTTTAACTTCTCAAAACTTGATATTATATATTAACTAAGATTGGAAAGACATAAAAAGTAATTAGCTAGTTTCATATAATGATATATGTGAAATTTCATGATAAAATAACATTTGTTTACATTTTTACGTAAGTGTTTCTATCTGCTTAAGCCTATCTAGCTGGTTTTTTTCTTTTTGATGACAAGTTTAATAATAGAAGAGATGCCTAGGACTAGAAATATATCTTCATTTTATTTCTCATATAAATTCACACTTATTTCCTTGTTAAAGAAGATAACATTATCTCATATTTTCTGCTTAATAAAATCCGAAACAATATTTCAGACAATTGCCAACCCTGACGGCACTCGTATTGAAACGTCAAACTTTGTAATTGTAAATACAAATATCTGGATTTTAAACCAAAACACTGTAAACTCATTGGTATTAAAGAAGATTTCAGTATTATTTGATTAAGTAAACAATCTCACCACTAAAATATATAATACAAAATAACAATAATATTTGTGGAGGAATTCTTCCATGTTTCAAATGAAAGGCAGATTTACGTGCCAATGTTGACCGGCTAGTGAGTTAGTGACTCAGTAGTCGTATGAGTTTTTTTATTTTTGTAGGGTTGCTTTCTCAAAGATGTAAAATCGCTTTTCTCATATGATTTCGACTCATTTTTTTTATTTTTGCTGAAAATTAATATTTTAATCTAGATATTCAAATGAGTAAATTTTTGTACTTATTTTTATAATGAAATAGTTAAAACTATTACAAAATTGAAAGTAATAAAGAAAAACTAATATTTCACAAAAAGGAAACCGTAAATAAAGTTGGCGCGATTTTCGTGCATAAAGTGCTGTTATAGTTTGCAGGAACAGACCAGACGATCATTTTATGATTGTGCAGTTAGATACGATCAGTGTTGTAGATCATTTCGTTAGATTCATCCTATAAATCTGTTAATGGCTTCTTCATCTTTACTAATTTTTCGTTCTAATTTCCGCAGTAGATTTTTAAATTTTGCCAAATTAAAATATTCTTACTCTTTTGATGCATCAACAAGAAAAGTATGTATCGGATAAATGCATTTGTTTCCAAAATTTTTAAAATTGCTTTTAAATTTATCAGATGGTTTAAAATTAATATTGACTGATAACATAATTAAAACTTATCTGATTTTGTGATCAAAATAATCATTCTTTTAAATATAATGATAAGAAACTCAATTCAACATTAGCGTCATATTTAGTTAAATTTCTGAAATATGTACATTAAATAAACTACTATGTTTATAAATTATAGTTACATGCTAGATGTTACCAAGATATTATATAACGAATATATATATATATGTATGTATGTATCATTAAAATGTTTTAATATATCACTTAGTATTTTTATAGATCATTCAATTAAATTATTTATGAATGATTTTTATTAAAGTAAGTTAGTAAATTATAATTTTTATTTGTTTATACCAATCCAAATTAATAAAAATCTTAACACTTTTAATGTAACAAAAAGGAAATGTAAATATGTTAATTAAGGAAGTTGTGCCTTAATTATATATTTTGAAACAAATTAGTGAAAATTGTGCCAATAAAATTCTGTTTGCAAAACTGTTTCTAAGGAAGTTAATTTTATTTATATATAAAATGTTTTTGCAATATTATTTTAATGAAAGTAATTTTAACAGTTTACAAAAATTAGTAATTTGTATAAGTATTATAAGTACTTTTAATTAATGGGAGATGTTTAATATGTAAGTAGTATATATATGTTATAAAGTTAAGTGAAATTTAGATCAAATTTTCTAACAGTTGTAAAATATTATAGTTTACTTAAAAAGAATTTATGTAACTCAAATTTCATAAATAATCACTAAATGATCTAACAGATAGCTTGAAACTGTGAATCATATAAAATAATTCATAATTTATACATAAAAAATACTAGTATTTTTATTATATTTTCATTTGAAATTCATTCATATTTTAGATTGAAATCAATGACAAATATTGATAAAATGATCCTTTAAAAATATGATGCTTCTAATAACATAATAAGAAAATATCTTTAAGTATTGTAATATTTAGTTTTAAAGATGATTTATTTTATAATATGCTGTATAGTGTTTAAAAAAAATTAAATGTTTCCCCTTAAAGCACTTGGTCACTTTATTTTGTATCTAGCTCTTATGAAACAACTATTAAATGAAATTATTTCTTAAATAGTAAATATATTTAACTTTATTATGAATAAATAAGAATATATACTGATACAAGCATATTTTTATACAGTAAATTAAGAAATATAAATGCCATAAAATACAATATGCAACAAATGATTTTTCTTATATATATATCTAAATTATACCAAATCCATATATATATATATATATATATATATATATATATATATATATATATATATAGATTTGATAACATAATTAAAACTTATCATATATGGATGCAATAAAGTTTTGCAATATATATATATATATATTATATATATATACTGTAATTTTGAGTATAACTGTATGTAAACTTTGAGTAACTGATTAAAAAGTTGTAGTGTATTTCAAGATCATTAATGTAAATATAATAGAGTGTTTCAACAAATATCATTAATGATGCAATTTTAATTTAAATGTATATAAATCCATAGAATATATTAGTAATTACAAGAAAATATATTTAAGGATATAATGGCATATTTATTTTGTTTCATACCATATACACATTCATTTTTTAATTAATGGTGTTAAATTATCCAATCTTATTAATTTATTTATATTGTTAAATTTGCATTAATATTTTTGCATAAGTGTTTGTCTAAAATGCCACGTTTTTTATAGCAAAAATGGAGGCACATGTTTTTTTAAGAGATTCATGCTTTTTTATTTGTAAATGAAACAGACTCACTTGTAATTAAATGAAAATACATCATCTGAATTTCATTAGGAAAAAAAAAGAAAACTTTCTTTATAACTAAAGGAACAAAAGTACATTATATATTTAATTAAAAGAATGATTTTTTTAGAGGATTTCCAAAGTCAAAACATTGTATCCTATTAATTAGTTGATCAATTTCAGTTGTTTTGCTCCAATTGAAGAAAAACTAATCGGACAAAATGATGAATCATATATTGTAGAAAAAGTAATAAAACACTCTCATTGGATAGAAATGGAAGGAAGGAAATTGTAAACATTTTAATTTTTATCATAATTAGCAGAAAATTTTAATTAAAATACAAAAATAGTTTTATAAAAAGGTTCGATCTATTTGATAAATTACCTTCTTTTATTGATTTACTGATAAAGTATGCTAAAAATACATATGAACTTTGATCACTAAAATGTAAGTAATAAAAATGTATGTGTACCTTTTGAGATTTATTTCATGTTAATAAATTTTGTTAGCATGAGATTCACAATCAAACCTACATTTATTCAAATTCTTATAGTCATCATTCATATTTTTAAATTTCTGTATCTGTAATCTATACCATTGTAATAATGAAATTTATTACTCAATGTTTCTCTCCATATATTTCTATTACAACACTATTTATATGAAAATTGAAAATAATTTCTGTTTTATTTTATTCACAAGACTAGAACTTTATTAATTTTTATTTTTATTTAATTTGTTTTTGTATCATTTTTTCGATTGCTATTTGGTGAATCCAAATTACTTTTCTGATATTATTCTGACATTTGTAAAGTGCTTGTGGATAAAATGAAACATTTTTCACTACATAAAGAGATTTTAATGAACTATAGAACAACAGATGCTCACATAGGGTTGCTAACTAGCAATATATCTACCTACTGTGAACATGATTAATAATTTCAGATTTTATTGTCTGTAAGCTCTTTTAATATTTTAGTTTTATTTCTGACTTCTTAGCATTTAAAATATGTTTTTAAAAATCAAGTTATATAGAACATTCTTGTTTATATTTTCTGTTAATTAGCATATAAGGAATTAAATGATAATTTTGTTATTAATTGATCCTCTAATATATTTATCAACAAATTCAAAGTTTTCGACAAAAAGAACATAATTGCTTTATAAAACTTAACTTTCTACTAATTATCATTTATTACTTTGAAAACATTTTGGTATACAGGCAGACAACTGGTGCATAGCAATAAACGAAACAAACTCTAGCTATTCTGCCAATACAAGTAAATATGGAAAGCTCAGTTTTAAATTGTGTGCAATAAACTAAGACTTGAAAAAATTTATCATCTAAATTACGCAAACATAATTTTTTGTGGCACATTACTTTTTTTTTATATCATAGTAATGTGTGAAAAGGTTAAAATAAGTTTCTCAGTAACAAAACTAAAATCTAAATAGTGAATATCACTTTACAAGATGTTTTATTTCTCAACTTCTTGAATTTTTCAGTATATTACTTAATGTCATTAGAATTTAAAAATAATTTTAACTCTTAAAATATGACTATTTTTGCAATGTTAGAAATATCTTCTATAGTCATAATAAATCTATCAAAATTAGCATTATCACAACTTTTGCACCAAAACTTAAGTAGAATTAACGCATAACCTATAATTCGAATTTTTTTATGATGACTGTGATTTTATATGAATAACTATGAAAAATTTACTTATAATTAGAAGATTTCTTTTCCTAATTATAAGAAAAATTTTTTTAATTCAATTGAATTTAAAAGTTGCAGTGATGCTAGTACATAAGTACCAAATATACCTATATATTTTTCCTTTCTTCAATTATCTGGGCTTTTTTTTTTTTTTTTTTTTTTTTTAAGAATCTTTGTAAATGTTACATAAATGACTGAATTCTTTAAATTGTATGTGAATAATTTGCAATAAAGTTTTTTATTATTATAGTTTTATTTTTTTTAAGATTGGATAGAAAGAAAGCCTGGTTGCAACTTAGCAATAGCCATCTTAAAGTCCCTTTAAGAATAAATTATGAAACTGACTTTAAGTTATATAATACTCACACACACATATACAATTCTTCATTTAGAGCACTTGACCATATTTTCATAAAGTTAAAAAAAAAAAAATTGTTTTTCCAAATCTATAAATCAAATAATTTCTTATTGTTCTTTTCCAATAATTCCTACAAAATAAGGAAATTAATCTATCCATTATGTATACAAGACAAAAGTAGAAATCATTCTCACTATATGTACTGTTGTCTTCAAAACTATTCTCATTTTAGGGAATTTCATATATGAAAATAAATGTATGGATTTCACACATTTTATAAATAATTTAATTGATAGTCCTAGAATCAAAATTTTTAGTCCAAGATTATTTTTTATATTAGTTTGGTAATACTGTGTTTGCTTTGCTGGTGACATTATGAAAGCTAAAGGAATTTTAATAAAATTAATTTCAGACTTACTTTACTTGAGATCCTTGTTTACTCTCCAATAATTATAGAGCTGCAGAAAAAAGATTTGTGAAAGTAAAAAAAGGAATGTTTTTTTTTTAGTTCTAGTATGTTTTTTAATATACTAGAACTAAAAAAATATTTCTTTTCTACTGTAAAAAATGTATGTTCAAGTAAGGAATGTATATCTATGACCTTTTAATAATGACCTATGGATGGGAAAAAATTAAACATTTTTATCATACTTTTAATAAAAATACATGGATTTAAAATATTATGCAAATAGCCTATTTTATACAATTATGAAAGTAGCTTAGCCCTTATTGAAGCATTGGGCTTCTTTTATTGATAAAACTGCACTATTTGTAATGAAAATTTTAAAATACAGTTTACATCCATTTTCATTCCTTGCTTTGTAAAATTGTAATGTATTGTCTTATTAAATAAAGCGCTTTCTGAAAGAGATTTATTAATATCATTATGTATGTTGTATATCATATATTGTATGTTATATAAATTCTACTAGAAATTTAAATGAACATTTTTATATAACCTTTTACTTTTTTCCCCTAGCCAATCACATCAACAATTCAGATTCGATATTTTTCGGATGGAAAATATAAGCTAACTACATTGGATCCTATTGATCACCATGAAGAGGTTTATTTTTAATTAGATTTAAATAGACAATTTCTGTTTTCATCTTACTATATTTTTTCAGACATTCCACTAAGTTTTAAACTATAGTTAATAATGTTCCATAGAATATGACAATTTTTTAATAATTTCTCATAAAAAAGCACACTTTTTAATAAGTGTTTTTGTTTTCTATTAATGTATTAGTTTTAGAAAAAAAATTTGGAAGTTGATTTGCTTAAGGTAATATGACAATTTCTCATTGGTTTATATATAGGTTATGTATATATAATATTAGGTATATTTTTAAATTGCCATATTAGGTTATTTCATTGTTCAATATTTTTTAGTTTTGGAATATTTTTAAATAATTATAATAAAATTATTTTCCTATTTTTGTTCTAATGTATAATGGCTATTATCAAAAAATTTACTAATATGTTTTTAATACATTTTTTGTTTTAATATTCTGCTTTTACTTAAAAATGTTGCTGGGACTTATTTAGCTCATACATCCACTAATCCATTATTTTTTTGGATTGAAATATAGTAATCCTTTTTTGCATTTTTAATTTCTGTATTTCACTGTATTGACAATAAGTAGGTTTCATAAAATTAAATCTGAATTATTTAGGTAATTATCACAAAATAAAACTTGTATTCCTTTACTCATTATTTAAATTTTATTGACAATATGTGTTTAAATTTTTTTTATCCCATTTTTAATATTTAGCAATATTTAAAATAATATATATATACAGTTATATTATCTTCTGTATAAGTTATAGAATTTAAGCACTGATATTTTAAGTATAAATACTTAGATTATAACTTATCAAATTAATTCATGGTTTTATACATGGAAGTTATATTCATCAGTTTCACAGGCTAGAGAAATTTATTTTATTGTGTGGTTCATTGTTTGACTACATTGTCTTCTGCTTTTTGTCATTAAATCCTTTTTTATTCGATGTCATTAATTAAAATTTCTTACTGTTTTTATAGAACAATAAAATGTTTACTCTTTTGTCACATTATGACTATCACTTAGCCCATATCAAAATCTATGAATTCATTGTCATTTTGAATGTAAGACTTGACAGTGCTAATTGTAATATATTTACACTTTGTTATAAAATATGGTGTGACTGCACAGCTACATCATTGAAATATGGAAACACTCTGCCGATAAAAAGCATTAGTATATGAGAAAACAGACTAACATGTTTTAGTGAACCTTCTAATATATCCAATACCAAAAGAATTCCTGGACTTACATTTATGTATAAAATACAATGAACCCTAAAAGATTTTAAACTATAAGCCAATTCATTATACCAGTTAGCATTGTGGCAAATTGATAAAATTAATTGATTTATTATTATGATAAAATGAATCTATTGGGCATCACCTGATAGATTCATTTTAAATTTAAAATAGAAGTGGGGACAACTGATAATTGGTGACTCATTGTCTTCTATGATGCATTTTTTTTTCTGTTGCATGAAATAGAAAACCATTAAATATTGCTTGAAAAATATTTAAAAATAAACTGTTAACCACTGTTAATCGAACATATTTGTGGTTGTCTGGTGTGTGTGTTACTTATTTTCATGGCATTATTGTATTTTATCTCACCTACAGATTATATACACAATAAATTTAACAATGTATCCTGCGTGCCATTAACCATTCATAAAATTTCCTTAAGTGACCATTGTCTTTCAACAAATGATTGTTATATTCTTAATTGTTCAGTGTTGATTTGAGGAACATGGAGAAGAATCAAATGTATATTCTTCTCTGGTCCTAAATTCAGATTTGAATCCACTGAAGCATCTTCATAATATTGATCACTATATTTATGGTATCAATGCTACACTATGCACTTTGTGGCTGCCATTAAATAAGGATTCAGAGAAGAAATCCTAACTACTAGTCAATATTTTGCAATGAACTAACAGCCATTGACAAAGCCCTGGATTCTCTTCTGTCCCTTCTAACTAGAAAAGAAATGTGGAATTTGTCTGACAGCGAAAGTGGGATTCAGCCAATTGGCAAGTGGTGCATTGATACTGAATAAATTAAAATGGCTATCCATATCCCATGACATTCATCTTCAGTGGGTACCTTCCCATATCGATTTTGAGGGAGATAAAATTGTAGGCACCTTGGCTAAAGCAGGAGCTTGTGAAGCCCCTTAATCACTGGGACCTCTCACCTTTTTGGAAATTTTTCAAGAGTAAAAAGCAGGAGTAAAACCACATGAATTGTCTCTCCAGAGTACCAATGGTACCAATTTTCTCATCCGTGAAGTTCATTGACTCGCGGCTTTAAAAGATGAGAAAAAACTGCTCTTGACTGCTTTCGAAGTGGTTACCTCATATCATTAAAATTTTCTGAAGGCACCAAAATTCTCGAGACTTGTACCAATTGTTTTGCAGAACAAGCTACACCAAAACACTCATTGACTGCTGATAGGCTATCCAAGGATGATTTATATAACTATCCTTTAGTGATGCTTGATTTTTTGAGGGTGTTTAACATTGTGTACCTGGTGGCCAAACAAGGTATGCAACAACAACATTTGTAGCTGCTGTCAAATATACTCCTTTCTATAAAATACCAGATATCTGTAGGTAGCTTATGAAATATTATTGACTTTCTCTTGTGCTGTTTAACTGCTGTCTAGTTATTTTGTATTTTAATAATGGCCATAATAATGTGGTTCAATTGTACAGAAATTTTAGTAAATGAACTTAAATTTATGCGCTTTTAAAATGTTTTTTTCATTAGTTTTATCTCTCTAATATTATGAAGTTTATTCCTTTAAAATTTACCTAATTAAGTTTATAATATTGCTATTTTTCAGAAATTTGATAAAATACTTATTGCTAATCGAGGTGAAATTGCATGCCGAATAATTAAAACATGTAGACAAATGGGCATAAAAACTGTAGCAATACACAGTGATGTGGATTCTACTGCTGTAAGTAGATGGTTTTTCATTAACTTTATGCATGAACTGTCAGTTGTTATAATATATTATTTTTATTACTTTATAAAATGCAAAACAGTTTTTGAATTATTGATATTTGCTGTATAAAAACATAATAAAATTGTAATTTTATTACTCATTAATTAAATTTTCTTTCTATCTTTTCTTATTATTTTATTTTGTTCTTGTGTATTGATTTTTCAAAAAGACAATGTATAGTAAATTATTTTGCTTTAAGGATATTTTACTATTGCCCATTAAAACTTAATCGACCTTCAACATTTTAAGAAATGAATGAACTTTTACTTCATTTACACTATAATAAACTTCTAAAGAAGCTTTCTTTACAAGTTCAATTTTCACCTTAAGCTTAGATGCTTGTAATGAATCAGAATTTTCTAAAGTAACTGTATGTCACAATTCCTGTTTCAGGAATGTATAAGTTTTCACTTTAAAAATGTCTACTCACTTACAAAAAAATCAAAAACTAAAACTTTATGAGACCTAATATGTTGATCAAGGTTAATAGTGTACAAATACTTTAGAAAAAATTACGTAATACATATTCTTCAATCAAAATTATATTTCATTAAATAAAATGCTAAACTTCAAATTTTAATATAAAGCTAATTTTTTAGGAAATAAATCGTTCTATATATATATATATATATATGATAGTCATTTAGAAAAGTATTTTCATTTTGGAAACTATAAAATGTTCCACTTTAAAAAAAAAAAAAACTTAAAGATAAATTTATATATAGACAAAACAAAAACAAGTGGCTAGTATAAATTAACGAAGTATAACAAGTTTTACTACTGTTTCAGCTACAAAATGTTCCACTGTTAGTAACTTAGATGAAACAAATTTTACTTGGAAGTAAAATTGTACTTTAAATTCAGAATAAAGTTAAATTTAAAAAAGTCTTGTGCATTTTTTCTCAACATTTCTATAAAACTGAGAATAAACATTTAAAACTTTAAAAAAAAATAATTGAAAAGTTTAAATTTTACAAAAGAAAACAAAGAAAAAGTTGAAGAAATAAAAACTTATGAAATTTATCATAGATATGATTACAACTTAAGAAAAATGCACAATATTTTAAAATTAGGAACTTTTTCTGATAAAAGTTTTAGATTAACTGTTTTTTTAAGTTTGATTTGAAAGTTTAATCTTAACATTTCAAAAAAGAAAAACAAAAATATGCCAGAAGATGTATTTTATATGTAATTTCTTTTAATTCCTATAAATGTATCAATTAAATATTAGTTTTTTCTCTCCATTTGAAATAAAACTTAAAAATTCAGATTATTACATTATTTTTTTTAGAAAATAGTTTTTATTATTGATATGTTAATGCTTAACTGAAAATTAGCATAAAAAAGATTGGAAAAAATTTAATTTTATACATTAAAGTAATGTATTAATATATAAAATAAAAATTTTAAATTATGTATTCTATTGAAATGGTTTTATAATGTAGGTATTATCAATTTACCATCTAAAAGCAAATTAATCATACATATAACTGCCTACTCATGTTTTAGAAACTTTATATTGAGATTTTTATGCCTTATTACATAATCAAATTTAAATTTTCTAAAAGTGTTATTTATTAAATAAAGCATCTCCAAATAAAATTTTATAGAAAATAAAAATTACCTTTCTTAATAGCTGAAATATATATTTGGATTTTTGTTATATGTATGAAATAATGGGCACTGTAAGGATGAAGCATTTGGGCCTTTGAGTTTAATTTTTATTTATGTAATATTTTAAAAATAATTTCCATTTATTATCATCTAAGGAAAACATTTTTCTCTTCAAATCTCAGTTAAAAATTAACATTACATTGCAATTTTATTTTCTGTATATCTTTTTTTATTTTAAAATATTTAATTATATTCACATTATTTATCAATCAATTAATCATTGCTAATTTTGAATGAAATCTTTCACATATTTGAACCCAATTGACAACTAAATTGTTATCACTCTGTGATTCAGAATCTGCTTTAAACTGCAGAGGTTCATGTCTAATTAGTCCTTATGTGCAAAGAATGACCATTGAGCTACAAGTAAGCCAAACTTTTATTGTAAATCAATCAATAGAAAGCATATAAAAAATTACATATATTTTCAATGCTTTTTTAAAATTTCATTGTAGAAATCTAATTTTGATATAAAATATAATGTAGGAAAGTTTCTAAATTATTTTGTGGATTTTTTCAGCTTAACATTGACTTTTTCATATTTGTAGCTTCATGTGAAAATGGCTGATGAAGCTTACTGCTTAGGACCAGCACCAACAAATAAAAGTTACTTGAATATGAATGCTATATTAGATGTTATTAAACAAAGTTCTACCCAAGCGGTAAAAAATTAATAATTTTTTAATTCCATTTTTTAAGTAATTTTATGTTTGAAAATATGATTTTATCCATTTAATAATCAAATTGAAACTATGTAAATCTTGATATTTACTTTGTGTATCTGTATTTATCAATATTTAATAAAGAAGTTGAAAAAAAAAGTCTGCATAAATATGGAAATTTATTTTGTGTTTTTGAAGCAATTAAAACATCTTAACTATTAAGGATATTTCTGTTACAGGAAAATAAAACTGGGAAAATGATTAAAGTGTTTATTATTATTATTATTATTCCTATTACAAAAAAAAAAAAAAAAAAAAAAAACTGCAATTTTTAAGACTTAGTAAAATTAATATCATTTTCAATTTTGAACACAGATTACTTTCTTAAAAGTTACTTATAATTCTTGAAAAATATTTTCATAAACTATAAAGTTATAATGAAACAATTATTCACATACAATTGTATCTATAGGGCACATTACTTTGCTCTCACTTGTCACAGTACAGATAATATTGCATGCCTATCAGCACACTTATTTAAGGCTCTGTATTTTACATGACTTCTCTGAATGTTATAGGAATTGTTCAGTTAACAAAATCAGTCTTAAATTAGTGTAATAGATGTGCTACATTCAATTCCTTAAAAAAATTTAGCAAATTTTTATTTTCTTATTTCAAAGAATTATCAATATATGCTATAATTTTATTATAAATTTTATATGTGTCTGTAAAAAAATTTCATTTTAACTATTGTTGTACCTGTGATTTCTAATTTAAAACCATGCTTTCACAAAGTTTTTGGGGAATAATGAAAATTTAAGTTATTTCCTTAATCTTTTTTTGAAAAAGAAATTTAACTTATTGTCTCCTTAAAGTATTAAAATAACTGAATAACAATTTTATTTAATTAATTTGAAACAACAAATATAAGTTATTGATTTTTAAATTTTTATACCTTAATAAATATATTTGATTTATTAATAAATTTTAGGTTTATAAAAGTATAATTCTTTTTATGTGACTGATTTCTCAGGATTTGGCTTTTAACAATGCAAATTTTTTGTTTCTATTATTCACTATTTAAATTTGAAGAATGTGCTTATTCAGACTAAAATTTACTTTAATTATAATTTAAATTTCAAAATCTTTTCAAAACCATCTTAAATTATATCTCTTATTTTTACACTTATTAAATTAGACTTAACATATTAGACATTTTTGGGGAAAAAGTAAATCATGTATAGAAATTAAATAAAAAAAGATTTTCTTAATCTTTAAATCATATTAGTTAAAAAAAAATTAAGGATTGTATAAAAGTCAATTTTTTTATTTCCTTGTTTAATTTATTTATTTAAATCATATCATTTTATTCCTTAAATATAGTTATATCATATTTCATTTAATTTATTATGTAACATAACTGGTAAACTTAATTTACTATGTAGCTTTAGTTTAATAATTTTTCATTTGTAATGTGTTATACAATATTTGTGTTTCATGTTACTTATATCTTACTTTATTCGTTATGTTTTCATCTATAATCTTTAGTTAAAAATATTAACTATACATTTATGATTAAAGAAAAATCATCATATATTAATATATTTCTTTTTATTCCTACCTTTAATGAATGAGAAAACTTATGTCTTTTAAATAAATTATGATCTATTTGTAAACATTATGTACAGAGACCATTTATTGTTACAATTTCATATAAATTTAAATAATTACAAATTTAAAGTAACTGTAAATAAATGTGTAATCATGAATCAATATATCTTTAAATATATGGAAAATAAAAATCAATTTCTTTCCGAAATTTAATATTGTACTTGCTGTATAAATTAATTTATTTTAATATAATTTTTTTTGCCACAACTTTTTTCATTTTAATGATATATTATAAGAAAAACTATGCACCAAAAATTAAAAATGATCTGTAAGTATTACATCATGAAATTCTTTTTATTAAGTTTTTGTGTTGCTGATTATTTCTAGGTTCATCCTGGTTATGGTTTTCTGTCTGAAAATATGGAATTTGCACAAAAATTGGTGAATTTTTCTTTTTTATATTGAGCACATATTTAACTATTAAGAATTATTGATTATTTGTTTTCTAAACATGTTTATTTTATTTTAGGAGGAATTAGGTGTCGTTTTTATTGGTCCTAACTGGAAATCAATAGCAGCAATGGGTGATAAAATTGAAAGTAAAAAAATTGCTAATAAAGCTCGTGTAAATACAATTCCTGGATTTGATGGTGTTGTTAAAGTAAAGTTTCCTTCAGTTGTATTAGAAAAAAAATTCTTAAAAATATTTCAATATTTTAATAACTATTCAATCTTCTTTCTGAAAAAAATTTATTTATCTTTTATTTAGACTCCAGAAGAATGTGTGAAGATTTCTCAAGAGATTGGTAAGTTAATATCTGTATAATATGTTTCTGCACTTTTATATTTTATGAAAAAATATTTATATTTTCAGTAATTTCATGGTATAGTTTATCAAGAATATTATATATATATATATATATATATATATTACCCTTAATTTTGTAGTCTAATGTTACATATAAATTTTAGTATATAAATCAAAAATTTCAGATAAATTAATGTCAAGATAAATTCCATTAAAAAATAATATTAGTTTATATTTAGTGCTATTTTTATAAAGCTAAAAAAATGGAACTTTTGGATTTTAAAATAACTTAAGCTTTAAAAATGTTTTTGAATTTTTTAAAAATGTGTTTAGTTTCAATGGGTAGTGTTTTACTTGCTATTAAAAATCATTGAATAGTTTCTTATCTGTTTGAATTTTATTATTGAAACATAATGATAGAAATTAAAAATTTACCATTCATTGCAAATCTTAAATATCGAGAAATGATTAAAAACCATGCTTCGTTTTCAAATACTTTTTACATTCATATTCCTCAAGTAAGAGTTTGAATGAAAAAAAATTTTAATTAACATGGTAAAAATTCTACTTATTTCATTTTTATTCTTAATAGTTTAAAACAAAAGTATCTTTATTCCCTTTTTTCTAATTGTTTGATGATTTTAAAACCACTTTTAATATTTATGTGTTTTTATTGATAAATATTAGAGATACTGCAATTCAGTCTGTTACAGCATAATATTTTATATATATACATTAAATTTAATATGTTTATAATAGATGAAAATTTTCAACTACCATAGAATTAGATAATATATTTTTAAAATGTTATAGTAAATCTAAATTGCTAAAATTTCTAATGTTTTTGTTGGACATTTATATATGTTACAAAAATGAGATTTTAATATTTAACTTCTAGGTTATCCTGTAATGATAAAAGCCTCTGCTGGTGGAGGTGGGAAAGGAATGAGAATAGCTTGGAATGATAAAGAAGCTATGTATATATATATAATAGTTTAAAATAATTTTCTCATTATTTCTTAAGGTTCGGTAAACAGCAAAAATTATTACTTGTGTGTTTTTTTTATTTTATTGCATTTAAATAATTGCTATAAGAATTGTTTCCGAAAAAACCTGTTCTTGAAGTTAATTTTAACATTATATAGTGATTAATGTGTGAGAGAGAGAGTGAGTGACCAATTCTCAATAAATAATTTCCTTTCCTATCTTCACTTCAAATATATAATATTACTGTCATACTTTAAATCAGCTAAACTATTTTTACACCTTCCATTTGAAAGTACAAAAATAATTTATTTTATGCCTTACATAGATAATTTCATTTGAAAATCGCTATATTATCCAGATGCCTAGGAATTACCAACAAAGTATTCTTTGTTTTTGTTACTATCTTGTCATTGATTGTATTCCATAACTTATGTATTTTTAATTAGAAAGTTATAAAAAATATACTGGAATTTGTATTTTCGTCTTTAAATAACGTTATTAAAAATTGAATAATTGTAAACTTAAATGTATTATGAACAAATTATAGTGAAGAGTATAAAGGAAAATGTACTATTATAATTCATTCATAGATAAACTATACTAATGAGTAATTTTTGATGCCTTAAATACTTTTAACTTACTATTTAATGAGCAATTTAGGTACTCAGCAGTTTCATTTTCCATCCAGAGGACAGATTTCCGTGTTTCTAAAAAATTTTAATGAAGTCTAAAACTTCTTTTCTGTTATAATGTGAAAATAATTTATTAAATTTGAAAATAAAGTTAGGGACTAGTTTTATCTGAAATTTAAATGGTCTTCAGAGGAAGGTACATCTTCATACAATCTGGGTACTGTTGTAATGAGACTAGTTATGATGTCACCCTTGGAAATTTGAAGATTTTTTGTATGCAATCAAGCTACTGAGCACAAAGCAATTAACACTACATTTTTAAACTCAAATATTCTTAGTTTTTACTTTATTTTTAAACATTGTTGAGCTGACACAGGGATTAATTAATAATAAATTAGCTTTCTCCAAACTAAAGGTGAGGGAAATGTGTGCAATATGTCTAGTTGTTCTTATTGTGGCTAAAAATACAATTCATTTTTCGATGATCAAATTGATTACCCTTTTCATTAAATATTGAGATGAAACTAATGATGTTGACATAAAATAATGCTAAATAATATGGTTAAAGTTCTTAAGGATTTTAATAAAAAAGTTACTGTTCTGAGTTTAGGTTTCTAAAAGGGAAAATTTATCAACTATAAAAAAACTATATGAATAAAAGAGATGGAAAATTATCCTTAATATTTGTAAGTTAATCTGTTTTCTTTTGTGAAAAAAAAATTTTTGACTGTAGACATGGATTTTAAAGTTGATGGGAATATGATTCATAAACTGTGCAGTTCTTTTAAAAAAGAAAAGTCAGAACTTACGACACCTAAAAAAGTTCTTGTTTTCCCAGTCAAATAGTTGTTTAACATCACAATGATCAATTCCAAACATTAATAGAAATTATCTGTAGACAGTAAAACATAAAGGAAAAAATTATCATCAAATTTTGAGTTAAATGTTTAAAAATTTAGCTGTCCAAGTTAAGTATTTTCTCAAAGAATATTAAAAATTTTTATTTAACTACATTATGAAACTCCTTAAAACTATGAATTAATATTTTAATTTGAAAATTTTGGTCTTTACAATTCTTTACAGTAACCCTTGTGCTCTTAAGAAATAAAACTTATTTAAAAAATATATATAATTAATGAATGTTTCTTTCGGTTTTTATCAATATATACATTGAAATAAAATTATAATGTATAATTTTCTGTACTTTAAACTATAATTTTCAAAACAAATGAAGATTCATTTACATGTTTAAAAGTTCCATATTGGTTTCATAAAAGTTTCATACAGTTAAAAGCTTGCTAATTGGAAATGCATAGAAATCAAAATTTTATCAAAATACAAAGATACTATAGTCCTGGTGCTTAGGAAAGGGGATTTATAGTAAGAAAATGCTTGAGACATCTTAGTAGATTTAGAATATTTAGATTCTAGATTCTTATTTAGTTCAGGATTTGTGTGATTATAGATTTATGTAGTGAGGAACTAGATTTTGAAGAAAACATATGATCAGTTTGTTTAATTATTTTTTACAGTAAGTAAAAAAACTTCATTGTTATCCAATATAATATTTTTCTGCTTCTATATTATTTATAATTTGCTATGAGTGTCATACATATCGATTTCCTTTGTGTCAACATAAATATGTTGAGAACATAAATATATTTTTCTGTCATCGATACTTTTGAATTATTAATTTGTTGTGCTTTAGAAGCAATTTTCTTAAATAACAAGTCATGTTTAAGACAGAGGTCAAGATTTTGCTCATGTAATATGCATGGAGATACCATTTACAAATTAATTTAACTCAGTATTTACTCTGATAAGATGTTTCTTATAAATTTTAAGCCTTTTTTTTTAAATAGTGCCTACAATTATGCACCCCTTCTTGCAGAAAGTATGGAATATTAAAACTTAGGTTTCTGAGGAACATTTTATGACTTGAAAATATCAGTAGCCTATTATATTAAAATAAAAAACATTTTGAATTCTTATATATTTTCTTTTAGTTTTTGTTCTCAACAAGTGCTTAAATTAATTTAATAAACGAACTATGTATTATATATAATACGAGAAATAAAGTCTATAGTTATAGTGTATTCCAAGTTAAATACCGTATTTTCTTGTATATAATCCGCGGATTATGTGTTAAAAAAAAGTTTCGAATTTCGTTGTGTGTATTATACTCTGCTGGGGATATTCTGACAAAAAAATATTTTTCATCAAAAAAGTTTACAATAAATTTTTGAGAAAAAAAAAACGCTATTTATATGTTTCATTAAATATATAACAGATGATGCCAATACTCACTTGAATTATTTTAACTATAATCAACATTGTTCAATTACATTCAAGAACGAATTCAGTTTTTCTGAATGGTTATTAAAGTTGCAATTCGTTAACGTCATTTCGTATTCTGTTTTGACATGATCTATTTCGCTCTGAAAACATTCAAATTAATATGTTGTCAAAGGGAAGTGCAAATTATTAATTCTCATAGTAAATTTAAAATTGAAAGCTGTAGGGAAGGCAAATGAAGAAATGTCAACAAACGTGTAATGTAAGGTGAAGAACAAAATCTGCGCAGTACGAAAGAAAAATATATATTCCATGTCCAGTAATCCATTTCTTTCATTTAACTATTAACGAAACAAACATATTTTATTTTAAAAATATTTTTAATGCATGTTTTGAAAGTTTTTAAAATCTGTAAATCGATTAAGTTTTACTAGAATCTCTTCTCAGACATAGATCGATATCGAGCTTTCATCTTGGAATAATCACACTTTGCATTGAGGTAGATTCAAACAGATCTTTCTAAATGTTTTTTTTTCTCAGTAGAATTTATTGTATTTTTAATTACAATGAATGTAATTTTTATTTTATTCGGCACCAAATTATCTGCATAAATTTTTGAATATTCGTTTCAAAAATTGCTGCAGATAATGCAACGCTTCTTTTTCTTTTGCTCGAACAAAGGAGCTTGCGGATAATACGCCACTGTGGATTATATGCAGGAAAATACGGTAAATTGATGTAAAGTAATTGAATCATACATGTTTTTATATATTTGCCACAATTTTCTTAAACTTTGGTATTTAAAATTTTTTACATATTTTAAACTTTTGTAATTTTTGCTGGAAAATTAGTAATAAGCTATTAATATATCTTGTTAATCACTCATATTCATCAATAAAGGTTTATTCTGAGAATAAAGTAAATGTTTGGATAAAATATCAGTAACGAAATCAGATGTAAGCTTCCCGTTTTAAACTTAAAAGAATAAGTGAATAAAATCCACTAAATATACCAAAAAGCATCTGATTAATGAAACTAGAAATACTCACAGATTTCTTAAAAGGGTTTCAATTTAAATACAAACATATTTCTATCACTTCATTATGTATTACTCTCATGTATTCAGGCATTTACATATTGCTCAATCATTTTTTTTAATAGGGACGGGTTTCGTTTTTCAACTGAAGAAGCCAAATCAAGTTTTGGAGATGACCGTTTACTTGTTGAAAAATTTGTTGATAATCCTAGACATATTGAAATACAGGTGATTTGACAGTTTTTAAATTCGTTTTATTTAAAGGCTAGAATAGAAAGTTTAAATTATTTTTTAATTATGTATGCTTAAAAGTTATTATAGATGCATGATTTCTAAAAATATATTTAATTTTTGTGACAGTAGAATAAAAGTAATTATAATAATATTTTTCAAAGATAGTCCTTCAAAAGAGTAAAAAATTTAAGATTATATCATCAAGTACTTGTTACTACATTATTATTGCTTGCAAATTAATTGAAATATTTATTACAAATTCTAATTTTTTGGCTAATCTTTTATTTCAAATACTTAAAACAATAAGCATTGTTAAGAAAAACTAAATCCATTACTTATATTATAATTTTATTTCAACTTTTTGATGAAATTGAACTTTTTAAATAACTGAGATTTATCAGATACCATGATCTATTATGAAAATGCAGTTTTATATAAGAATGAGCAAGCAATAAAATTGTTCTGTGATGAGACAACTTTACTTTTTAACGGTTACTATGTGTAAGATAAGTTTTGTTTTACATTTAAAATTATGCAGTAGTAAAAATAAATAAATAGTTACATGAAATTAAAAAAAAAAAAAAAAAAATTATATTTTCTCAACTTGACTGTTCAAAAGACTAAGACTTCCAAATGCAACTTTTACTTTGTATTCATTGAGCTTTTAATAGTGTGTGTGTGCATGCGTTTTTTTATTTTTTTTTTATTTTATTTTAAAGTAAGTTGAAGTAAATAATTTCTTCTGCAAAGTTTGATGAAGTATGGAACTAGCTTATTTCTTTAAAAAAAATTTCAATAAACAATACTTTTATAATGGAACTCATTTTCTTCATGTTATCTCTGGTTTTTCCTTCATGAAATGATTTTCAATGGCTTATGATTATGTCATAAGTAATTATTGGAATAGGATAAATAAGGATAAGATATATTTATTTGTTCAACTGTGAAGGGGCTTTATTTGTAACTCTTAAATTTGATAATAGAATTTATATAAAAAATTTAAAAATTTTAACTATCTTTAAATAAGCAATTTAACTGTTTAATTTTTATAATAATGATATGATTCTCATAACTTTATTAGGTTTTATGTGATAAATATGGAAATGGGATTTATCTTAATGAAAGAGAATGTTCTATTCAGAGAAGAAATCAGAAGGTCATCGAGGAAGCTCCTAGGTATTTATTGTTATTCTGTTTCTTAAAGTTTTTTCTTTTTTTTTAATATTTATTTATAAATTTGGATTGAAACACAATTTAGTTGAAGTAGTTCTGTAAAATAGCTATAAAATATAAGAAAAAATGTAATTGTGAATAATTTAAAACTTTTTAATTGCTTTTTCACATTGTATTAAGTTTTTATTAATTTTATGAAAAAGAAGTTAACATAGATTCTTTATGAAGAATACTTTGTTTCAATTAATTTAAAACATGCTTTGTCAAAAAAAAATAATTGTGTTTGAAATTTTGCAATTATTGTTGTTGACAACTAAATTAATAGTTATTTTTGAAAACCTTTGAAAAGTGTTTTTAAGTTACTAAACTTGTCTTACAGAACCTAACAGTTACTTTAAAACCATTATTTTTTAACTAAATTTTGTGAGTAAAGAATTAATAATTTATTTTGTTAACATTTTACTTAAAAAACATGCATTTTGCTTGAAAATTTTTGTGTGATAATTCTTATGCTTGTCTTATTTTTTCTTGCATATAATTAACATTTACATCCCATCTTCGTAATTTTGTATTTCCTGCCTACTTTTACTTTTGTCAAATTTTGGAAAATACTAAACATTAGATTTTTAATTTGTACAATTATAACATTTACTTATATGCTGATTATGCTTGAGAAATAACTGTTCTAACAATTTCTTATTACTTTTCTTTCCTTTATAACTTTTTGCATTTTATTGCTTTACAAACAGCTTCCAATAATGTGCTATATGAAGAACTAACCTTGTTAAAGCTATGCTTTGAATTTCAAATAAGCAAACTCTAGGTATGTATGCTGACAATAAAATAATTTGGTTTCTCTTAATAATATTTTTCTATACCATGAATAATTAATATTTTATTTTAATAAATTTTCAGTATTTTTTAACTGTAAATTATTTCTCCTGCTAGTACATTTGTTGATGAAGACTTGCGGAAAGCAATGGGTAATCAAGCTGTTGCACTAGCACAGGCTGTTGGATATGATTCTGCTGGTAAAATAAAAACATTTTCTTATACTTGCATAGAATCATTTTAGTCTAATTATCATACCACAAATAGAATAAATTATAAACATTTGCATATTTTTTTTATCTTTTATTTTTATTTTATTTATTTATTTTTTTTTTTACTACTGTTTTAAGACTAGAATTCCATTGCTCAAAGAAATTAGTTGCAGAATAAACAAATTAGTCTGTGAAATGTTCTCATGTTGATTTCTTTTAATATTTTTGTTTATAAATACGATTAAAATGAATTATTAATTAAAATGTGACTAAATATAAAATGAATTATTATGAAGTAAGCTTGTTTATTGCATTTTTGCTAATTAAATTTTGTAAAAATCATTATAATAGATTTTTTGTTTTCTAAGTTTTTTTTTTTTTTTTTTTTCCATATATTGAAATTTTAATTCTATAAAAATATTACTTTTCACATTCCTAAACTTTAGTAGTATATAACTGAAAACTAATCTAATTCTGATAATATTAAAGAAACATTTTTGGTAATAAGTTAAAAAAAAAAAATTGCTATCTTGTGTTGCATTGCTATCTGCTATGTTGAAAAGAATGATTTTATAGGTAGTGATAGTTTTTGTTATTTTAACATTTAGTAAAGTGTATTTTGAATAATTACAAATTTATGCTGTTTTACCAATTCTTGTCATTTTGATATTCATATAATCAAAAGTTTGCTTATGTGTGGCAATCTTATTCAGTTGAAATTATCTTTATTCTTAATGAAGAATGATTTAAATCTCTTAATTTTTAAAGGTTTCAGGTGTAAAAAAATTTTATTCGTAATCGTAAAAATGTTTTTGATTGCTATTAAATTTTGAAGAAAATCATGATTTATCTGTATTAAATTACTTTATTTTTTTTTTAGAAACAAGTAATAAAATATAAAAGATTGATATATTTATTATTAAATTACTATCAAAATTCTGCATATGTTGTATTTTTATGCTAAATGTCCCTTAAAAAATTTTTCAGGAACTGTTGAATTTCTTGTAGATTCAAAAAAGAATTTTTATTTCCTTGAAATGAATACAAGGTTACAAGTAAGGAATTTTATGTTGATACATCTTAAATGATAGACAAATTTTTGCTTTTTGTTATTGCTGATGCTAATTTTTATAGAAAGTTTTGACTACATTTTTGTTTGTAAAATTTTACTAAAATTCATTGCATGTAATAAGATTTTTAAATTTTGTACTGAATTTTATGAATTTGTTCATTTGGTAATTTATATATTTATTTCATGCAATAGATTATGTATAAAATTTTATGTAAGTGTAAATGTAAAAAAATCTAACAAACATATAAGCTAAAAATTAAAATAACTTTTCTTTTTAAATTTAATATAAAATTTAAAAAGAAAAGTTATTTAAATTTTTTTAATAAAAATAAGTCAGTTAAAAGTTTTATTTAGTTTTGGATTGCACAGTTTTACCAAAACTGTTTGAATTTTCAATATGTTTATTAATTTTGAGTTATATCTTAGCAGAAATATACACTTACAAATATTATCTCAGTGCAGGAAAAATTTAAATGGTTTTTTATGTATACTTAGTTTCATTGAAAAAAAGAGGTGAGACATTAGTAAGTGTACCAAATATTTTTGAATATTTATTTCCATTATAATTATTTATTCAGACGACACATTATTTTTATTATTAAATTTACCGGTTACCTGTTTAAAAGGATACAAAATATGTTTCAGCAATGTTTAAAAAGTATGTGCCCATTGCGGAGTCACAGATAATGAAAATGTAGATTACCTTGCAAAGAAGAACACTTTAATTACACAGACGCCCACATGCGCTATGCCCTTTTGTTCTATTAAACATCTTGTCAAAAGAACCCATGAGTCCAGAACTCATGAAGAGCTTACTAACCGTATTTCTCTTAAATCTTGGAAGAATGCCATCCTAAATCTGTGCAATAGCCCAAGATATAGAGCGGTGGCTGAATTCTTCCTTGCCACCAGGCACGACTGTCTGCAGAAACATCTGTATAGATTTGGTATCGTTCCTTCTCCAGTCTGCAGTTTTTGCAACATTGGTGAGGTCATGGATGCAGCGCATTTTCTTTGTTGCCTTGCACTTTGTAAGACATCTCTAACTAAGCGCTGTTCAAAAGCTAGGGACTTTTTAAATTAATAGACTTTGTTGCAGTATCTTTCTGTGTTATTGTTCTATCCTTTTTGTTTATTTTGCTATAACTGTTTATAATCTGCCATTGGAAATTTAAAAAAAAAATGTTTAGAAAGGATTCCATTTGAATGAGCTTAAAATTGTTTTGTTATAGCGGTATTTTTACTACAAAAATTTACATTTGTTTTCATTTAAATAAGTATGATTTTTTTTTAAAAAAATTTTTAAATATTCAACTATTATAATAATTTTTTAATTAAAATGTTTCTTGGTTTTATTAAGGTGGAACACCCAATTACTGAATGCATTACTGGTGTAGATCTAGTTCAACAAATGATTAGAGTAGCAAAAGGTAATTTGTCAAAATGTTTCAATTGTTAATTCTATTTTATTTAAGATTTCTTTCAAGTGTTAATCCTTTGGCTATATTCTTTTATTGTTTCTTATATGAATTTATTATAAAACAACTAAAAATATTAAAATTATTGAAAATCATGGTTTTGGTTTGTGATTTGAAAAAGCTAGATTTTTTATTTATAATATCTAAGTAAACCACTGGAATTACTATAATTACATTTAGTGATGTATCAAAATAAAATTCTATCAGATTTTAATGTACTTTTGACTGTGTAATTTAGTTTTATAAGTTTATTTATCATAGTTTTATTGAAAAAATATTTATCATTAATTATTATTATTATTTTTTTATTATCAAATATATTTTTAGAATAAATAAAAATAATGCTTATTTTTAAAAAATGTTTAATTAAAAGTGTATTAATATATAAAATAAATCTCGAAAAATAAGACTTTTATTTATTAATTATATTGTTTTCTTACAAATTTAAGTTACAAATAAATAATGGGAATAGAAGCTTTTTTAGATATTTTATAAAAAGTCCTAAATTCTCACAGTTTAAAACGTTAAGAATTTTTATATTCCAGTTTTTATGGCGAGAAAAATAATTTTTATTATATCATATCTTTTTAGCAAAATAACTTTTAAAACATTTCTTGTGTTTTATAAGGTTTTCATTGTATTATTTCTAAATGTGTTTAACATTAAGACCTATATAATTATGAATTCAATTTAATTTAGTTCTGTAATTTTTATTATCTATATTTAAAAATGAAATTTCTTTGACTTTTTATATAAATTGCAAATGTGAACAAAACTTATTATATAAATAATTATGAATTCAATATTTTTTCTTTTTGAAATGGGAGTTTTATGTAATTTGCGAATGAGTTTGTGCATTTATGAACATGATTATTAAAAATATGTTTTATTTACATGTTCTAGGAATTTAGACTTATATTCTTTAACCATATGTTTAAAATTAAGAATAATTAATTAATTGTATTTTTCAAACTTGTTGTAAATTTTCTTTTAATATTGAATAATACAATTAACAAAATAGGTTTTACATTTAAAATGATTTGCTTTTACTTCAAAAGATCTATTTTATTAAAATCATTTTATATAATTTTTGTTATATCCTAGGTCATCAACTGAAAATCAAACAGAATGATGTTGGTATACATGGATGGGCTATAGAAGCACGAGTTTATGCTGAAGATCCTTATAAAAATTTTGGTTTACCATCAGTTGGTCGTCTGTACAAGTACATTGAACCATTGCACATTCCTAATGTAAGTGAAATAAGATGTTTTTTTGTCTTATATATTTTTTCGCAATAATGTATGTTTTTATCTTATTCTCTATTAATAAAAATTATTTTTAATTTCCAATAATATTAGGTTAGATGTGATAGTGGTATTCAAGAAGGAAGTGAAATCAGTATTTTCTATGATCCAATGATTTGTAAAGTAAGTTAACTTTTTTTTTTATATCTTTTCAATTTTCTTACTTAAATTTTTAACTTTAAAAGAAGACCAAGTTACAGATGAAATTAAAAATTATAGTAATTATATATGATTATTCAAACTACTTTACTTTCTCAAAATTAATTAAAATAGATTTTTAATATCAGTCATTTCAAACTTTTGATGCCTCCAAAAATAGTTTCCAAGTACTCCTTGAATTTACACAAGTTTCATAAACCATGATGGAACAAGTATCATACTGAAAAGAGAAAAGGTTATGGACTATTTTTCATACATGTCCCACTATAGAAAAACTTTGTGGCTTGCAAAAAAGCTAAAGTTTTTGCTCTTTAAGTGCAACAAATTAGCTGCACCATTATGCTTACCTGTAGTTTGCCTTGAGTGGACTCTACTAGTTAGATTGAAGCAACCAGGTGAGATTCACCATAATTTAAAAGAAAGGATCAAGCAGAAGACTTGAAATACTTGACCTACCCCCCCCCCCAAGGGTATAGAAGACATTGTGATCAGGAAATATTTATCATAGCAACAAAATAGTAAAAAAAAATCTTGGATAAGATTTGTGTCCTCTATCAAATCATCAACTTCAACTTGGAGTTGTGGAAGACAGTTAAAGTAGGCTGTAGTTCATATCTCTATTTAATCAGTATTTCTCTATTTTAGTATTACAAACAAGAGCTGTCATGTACTCATCTCAATATGATATAGCCAATCATATGAGTAAATCTTTGATAGAATATTTATTGCAGTCTCTTATAAATTTAAATTTCTCAGGATCAAAGAGTCAACTATAAAAGTCTGGAGTTTTACAATAAATCTGTACACCTGTATAACTGTAATTTCTCAATTTATAAACTGCAGAGATCTATTCCCATTTAAAAATATAAATCTAGGACCAAATGATAATTCATAAGATGCTTTGTCATCTTAGCCATTCTTTTTTAAAAAACATTATTTTAAGTACAATAGAATATGGAATGAGTTTATTCCAGTCTCTGGAGTAAAGCATTAATTATTCCAATATTGAAACTTGAATAAGATCCCTCAGAAATAGCATCCATTTGCACTCTTGAGTTGCCTTGCTGAAACTTTGAGTTTGTCTTCAATACATGCAGGTGATTTATACAGGTGATCTGCTGATCCATAAATATTGTACATTACACTGATAATATTTGAAAATTATCAGTGTTATGTATAATTCACCTTATCAAAATGAATTCCAGTATGGAGATCCATTTTAGACAACATTACATATCTGAAGATTCAAATTAGGAATATGCCTCTGATTAAATAATACTGTTTTCATCTATCTTTTTTAACATAGAAAAAGCTTATAATCATACATTACATTATGCCATTATTTGTATTTTATGTAATTTAAATTTCTGAGAAATTTACCTATTTTTATTTGAAATTTTTTAATCTCTCTTGCTTTTGTAACTCATGGTATGCTAATTGTAAAACATTATGCTTATCAGCCTTTTATTCTATCTTTAATTAACTATAGTAGTGCAATTTATGGATCAGCAGATCACCTGTATAAATTAAATCCTATACATAACTTTACTAATTGGTTTTGGTCATTCCGAACTTCTCCGTTCAGTGCCTTTATGTGATTTGCGGCCAATTAACTCATGATTTGAGGTGTATGAAATTGCTTCTAAATTATTTAATGTTTTGAAATTTCCACCTTGAAGGACATCCCTGTTGCCAATATAATTAACTTCTTAGCTGGATGTAATTAGTCAGCCACATTTTTTCTTATTTGGCTACAGATGTTCTCATGTATTTGTTATCAGCTTTCTTCCTATATTCTGTATTTACAGATAGCTTAAAATCAATGCTCATATTGATTATTGTATTGTTGGAATTTACAATTATAATCTTCATACATCATGTCTTGTTTACACAATCAAAGCTATTGTTCATGTATATACTCTAGATCTGATATAATTCAACTGTCATTGAAAATATTTCATCTATATAAATTATAGGAATGATAGTGCTGTTTGACCATTTTAATAACAAAAGCCAATCATTTATTTTAGAAATATTAGGTATTCTAAATATGCTTACAAGCAAAGTATTCATGTTCTAGCACAACGCATGACGTATAGAAAAAAAATTAACTGTGTCGCTAAACATAACTCTCTGCTTCAATAAGATAGCTTTTTCTTTAGTTAAGACCTAAAAGCTTTTTATATCAATTTTAATGACCTTTAATGTCCTCCCAGACTGCTTCAGCTCTTCTTTTTCTTGGTTGCTTTTTTGAAATATGTCCTGAAAAAATATATGTATACATTTGGGGCTTGCCCCATTGGTGGAGCAGCAACAATATTTTGATCCTTAGAATGTCAATGTGTGTAAAGACAATGTTGCTAAAGTTGCCACTGACTTTTTACATAAAGCATTATTAGCATTTTTTTTTTAATCAAAGAAATTTTCAAAGATTTTATTTTCTACTTGCAAAGAATTTGTGACTTGCAAAAATTACAAAGTTTAAGAATTATACGCAAATTTATTCTTTGATTTAATTTTAAATATTTGATATATTATTTTTCATGACTATAAATTTTAAAATATGAAATTCAAAAGAAAATTATAAAAAGTAATTTTATTGTTCAGAATTTATATTCTATAAATGAATATTCATTAATTTTTAGTATTGTATAGTGTTTGTTATGTCAGTATTAATTATCAACAGAAGTAATTTTGTTCTATTAGAAATTAGTTTATCTTTTTCAATGATTTCTTATTTTTACATTTTCTTTAGCTTATTACTTATGGACCTACTCGAAATGATACGATAAAAACCATGATTAATGCTTTGGATGCTTATGTTATCAGAGGTAAAATATTTGTGTTATAACTTAATTTCTCAATTCTCTATATTGCTGCTTAAAAATCACATTCATAATTACAATATTGATAGTTTAAAATTTACTTTCTAAAGGTGTTAGTCATAACATTCCTTTATTACGAGATATAATGACTGAAACCAAATTTGTCAATGGAAATATAAGTACTAAATATCTCAATGAAGTGTATCCAGAAGGCTTTACAGGTAATATAAGTTTATAAATTGTAACAACTTATTCAAAAAATATTTTTAGAAAAATATTGAATTTTTGACTGTATTTTTAAAGGAAAACAATTATCTTCAAAAGAAATTGAACATCTAGCTTCTTTATGTGGATGTATATTTGTGCGACATGAAACAAGATCTAGACATTTTCTTAATCAACCCCTGTAAGTATAAAGCTTATTTTACATTTGAGCAAAATAATAGGTTGTATATTATTGATATATATATATATATATTTTTTTCATTAGACCACCTTTAGAAAGTACTTTGCCCAAAGAATGGAATCTCATTGCAGAAATTAAAGGAAAAACCATTGAATTACTGGTGTCTGAGAAAAAGCAGCATTTTGAGGTATGAACTTCATTTTAATTTTAATTTCTGTAGTTGGTTCTAATTGTTAATTTTACCAAATCTATGTAATCAACAGCATTTTCTATTTAATAAAATGTTTAAAAGTATCCATTTCAAAATGTTTTATGTTCACTATAATGAATTAATAGTTTGTACTGAAAAATATTTTTTTGATTTTTGAATTCTCATAATTTATTTTTAATTGTTGTGACATATAAACTTTGCATTACACACTACTGTGCACCCTGAGGGAGCCATGTAAATCATCAGATTTTATAATGCACATATACATCAAGGACTATTGTACCACCTTCAAGTGCTATGTAAAGGTAGAACAGAATGCCAATTTATGATAAGTCAATTGTTTTTTCAAAAGCTGTTTAGTTATGCCTTATAAAAAATATCAAGTGTCTTTTGGGCAAGTTTCTGAATTTGACTAATGGAAAAAGTAACTTATGAAGGTTGTGAATTATCCTTCAGAGAAATCAGTGATAATGTTGGACAAAATTAAACAACAGCTGTAATGCTAATCTGTAATAGCTAGTTGCAGAAGAGAAGTACAGATTGCCAGGTCAATTGCTTCCACTTCATTGCACCACTTTATGTGAAAGCAAAAATTATGAGCGTTGTAATGATGGATTTCTCAGTACGCCACCAATCATAGTATAAGAGATTTAGTCTGTTAAGCATCATTTAGTCTCTATACCATTCAACATTACAGTTGGATGGAATTTCCATAATACAGCCATTGCTTCATTTACCTTAGACTAATATCGACAGGTATTTGTGTTGCCAATGGTACAGTGACTGGTAGACAGATACAACAGAAAGAAACATTATTTTTACTGTGAATTATGCTTCTGCCTACAACACTGTTAGTCAGATTCGAGTCTGGAGACACATGTGAGAGGCTGCTAAACTGTTATGTTATGCATTGCGACACTAGTCCTGCTGTGGCATCATAGTTTTAAGTTGGATTAAATTTAGCTCCTACTTGTACGCATTGCTGGTACACTAAATAGTCAGCACTATATCTTTGAAATGTTGGAGCCTGTGTTCCCCAAATACCTTCAATGTTTGCCATCAGGCATGCTCCAATAGGATATTGCTCAACCACATATGACATGCAATGTTCAAGAGTTCTTTTTTACCCACCAGTTTGAATTGTTTTCTTTGCTTGTTTGTTGTTGGCCATAGTTAATTAACATATATTTTGATATGGCCTATCTCCATTTGCCCTGTGTGCGTGTGCGCTCTTCAAAGAAGCCACATTGTAGAAACTTGTTCAGCTAAAGCAAGAGTGACTAAAGCATCCCAATGTTTAGGTGTTTCTAGAAGTATATTGTCTAAAATCATGACAGCATACACAATATGAAAAGACAAGTTTGGAAATAACAGACAAGGAAAAGCTCATTTAAAGAGAAAGAATATTTAGATGGATTGCAATGTCTAAAAACCTAACAACTGCAACAAATATGACTCCAGAACTCGATCAGCATGTAGATTCTCTATTGCCAGTGAATTCTATTAAAAGGATTTTCATTAAGAAGACATTTATGACAAGAAGTTATTTCCAAGCCACTTGTATCCCATACTGATGCTAAATATCTACTTTGGTGTCACACTCACAAAATCTGGTCAATTGATAAGTGATGGAAAATAATATGGTTTCAATTGCTACAAAAGAACTGATGCATCCTTAAAGGACACTTGCTAAAGGGTATGATTGTAATTGTCTCTTTCCAACTGTCAAACAGGGAGGTGAATCTATCAGAATATCCTCTGCCATCTTGGGGCTTTTCACTGGACCAATCATAACCCTGAAAGGAAAGATCACTGCGCATTAGTATAAAGAAATTTTAGCTAATTAGATTCGGTTTATGATGCAAAATTTATTTACTGTAGTTGAGGAAATTTTCCGGGATTATAATGCATGATTTGTCCAATCATGATTTGATTAACACGAGAGTGATGTTTAACATCTACTTTGGCCCTCACAACTTTGATCCTACTTATATGTGATTGAACTATATGTCTACTATGGAATCATTATTGCCTATTAGCATCTCTCCCTGAATTTTCCTAATATCTCCATAAAGAATGTTACATAATTCCTTTAAACATCATTCAGCACTTTGTAAATTAATTCTTAGATGAATCAGAGCTGTTCGACATGGCAATAATGATTCTGCTCTATACTAATATTAAATATTGTTGTTTTCGCTTCATATCCTCCATGTCTAATGACTGTTAGATAAGGTCCATGTGATTATTAACCCTCAAAACTTCCAAAAATATTAAAGGATTTCTAACTTAGTCGTCATGGAATATATATTCTTTATAAATCTAGGTTGTTTTCATTATTTGATCTGCATATGTGTATGTATGTGTGGGGAGTATATTCATAACTTAATTTTTTTTATCTTTAAGAATTTGCTTATCTAAAGGTATAAGATGTTTTATAAGTTACACAGTTTTTTAATAATTAATTTTTTATATACTATCATATATTAAGAACTTGGTTAGAAATATTAGAAATCAGATGATTTCTAATGTTTCTAACCAAGTTCTTAATATAGATATGATTCTTAATATATTAATATAATTTTGAAGCTTGCATAAAAGCACTACATATTTGTGTTAATAATATTAATTAAAGTAACATTTTTGATTATTTTTATTCAGTAAATTTTAAATTAAGGAAAATAATTATTAGACTTGTCAAATTGATTAATTAAAACTAGTTTTGAATTTTAGGAGAACCTAAAAATATTTTGCTTACATTTTTGTTTTTAATAATTGATAATTTTTAGTATATCTTGAAATTCTCTTTGAAAGTAAATTTTCATGCATCTTTAAGTAAGTTTTAAATTAAATTCATTGTTAGAAAGTTACAAGTTATGAGTTCAATAATACTTCTTATAATCTTTTTATATTTGCATTATTTTCAATTGTTTTTTAAAAGAAATTATTTTGATGTGTAAAAATTTGTTTTTGTTATTACCAAGACTAAATGGTTTTACTTAACTAAAATTCCCTTGTTAAGCAATAAAATTCTTGAAGCTAAACTAAAATTCTTGAAGAAAAATCGATGAAATATTAAGAGAGACCTAATTTAGCAAACCATTTGAAAATGTCTTATATAGGCTATATTTAATTGGCATTATATACTTTTAGATGTTTGTGCTTTTTTATATAATTGAGCATGTTTTATAATTGGAAAACTGCCTATTTTAGTCTGATTGAACATCGCTTACAACATAAACTTATGATTTTTTTGTTCAATGAAACCTTTCATTTTTGTCAGTTGAATTTTCAATATGTAACAAAAGTATTACATATATTCAAGTTCATTAGAAAATACTTTTTTGCTCTAACTCATTCCTAATTATTTTGTACATTTATTGTATTCATATTTCTGCTAATGAATGTGCTGTTGTATGTAATATTTGAATTAGCTTTGAAGAAAAACTAATAAGTGAACATGAAAGATACTGTTCTTAAATTTTAATGTTCTCATAAATTTATATTTTAAAAAACTCAACTTTGTTATGAAAACTTGTTTTTAAAATTTCATTTTTGTAAAATCTTTATTAGAATGGGTTAAATAAATCTGATAATACACATTTCTTACTGCTTATAGTAAAGAAAATTATATTCAATATTGTTATCATTACCATATAACTTGCACTTTAATAGAAATTCTGTATTAAGCATTACAAATTTATAATAATTGGTATTAAAAGATTCATGCCAATGTTAAGAAAATTATAGATTTTAGATTTATTAAAATATTGATTGAAATCATTATGTTCATACTTTGTTTGTATTTTAACGGCAGGATTATGAAGGCTTAGTTATATTGGATTCTTTTTTATTTCAATATTTGAAAATGCTGATTTGTTTGTGTCTAGGTATCAGTTAATGGAAGAAAGTTATGCATTCCTGGTGATATACATCTTTCTGCTCCAGTGTTAGAAACAACTATTGAAGAAGAACCATATACATGTCAATTGATTAAACATGATGGAGCTGGAAATTTGAGAATTCGCTTTGCTGGTACTACGGTTAGTCATTAATTTTCTTTGGAAGGTCATTTATACATGAATAGGATAGCGTGTATTTCCTTTAAAAATATATAATTGTGACTGAACTTATATTAATATATAATTGTGACTAAACTTTTTTTAAATGAAGTATTGTTAATTTATACATATTTTTTCTTTTACTATTAGTTTAATGTTAGAGTACTAACTGAAATTGCAGCTGACTATGAGCGAATTATGCCACCAAAACCTGAGGTAACTTCAGAATTTTAAAGTAATTTGTAAAATTCTGTCATATGGATAATGTAAAATATGCTCCAATCATTTGTTCTTTTTTATCTCCATAGAAAGATGAATCAAAGCATGTTATAGCTCCAATGCCTGGGCTTCTAAAATCCATTTCTTGCAAAGTTGGAGATACAGTAATTAGTTTCTTTTAATTGCAACATATTAATCTTGCTTAATTTTGTTTATGTTTAATCTTTGTAACTATATTAAAATAAGATTTTTAAACTGAAAAACATCTCTAAATGCATTTGTATTTAACCTGCTTCTGGCTTATTTTCCATATTTTCTCATTTTCCCAATGTTTTATTTATTTCTGGTTATTTAAAACTAGGTTTGATAAAACTTTTAATTCAGTATTATTGGTAAATATATTTTTTACTTAAACCTATTTCGGATAATTTTATAAATTTAGAATATTAAAATTTTTGTAAATCAATTTGTTACTGACATAATATTTGTATTAGCTCTAAAGAAAAACTGAGTATAAAATATACTGTTCTTCTGTAAAAGTTGATATTTATTGATGCTTACAAAAAGATCTTTGTAAATTATGAAGTCATTTCCATGCAAATAAAATTTATTATAATTTTATTATTATATTATTATATTATATTATTATATTATGCCAAAAAAATTTATTATAACTAACATTATAAGAAAGATAACTTTATCTCTTATTCTTGATTAAATTTATAATATTAAAAGTCTTAATAGATCATTTAAGCTAGACTATTTTAAAACACTTATATTATTTATTTACCTATTCTTTTAATTTCAGTTATTAAAAATTCTATGTGTTTTGGCTTATGACTTTATTCTTTTACTGTTGTATTTTATTTATCACAACTAACTAAAAATATTCTGATAAATATTCATTGAAGATTTTATATTTGAATAATTATTTCTATATATTAAACTTTTTTGACCCAAAACAATATGTTTGATATCTTTTTAATCAAATTTCATAATCAAAATTATGTCTCCGCTATTTTGGTTATGAAAGTTAATTATTAAAAAGATATCAGATCTCAGATCAGTTATCTGTGGAAGAAAAGAAATGTAAGTCTTCTGTTTTATACAAATTAAAATTAATGGTTTACTAGAAAAACATAAAAATAATAAAAAAAATATGTGTTCCGTTTACAGTAGGCTCCTCCTTTCTCATTCATTTTCCATAACTTTCATAGTATTTGATCACAGAAATAGATTAAAAATTCAACATTTTTTTACTTAAGTGGGATAATAGAGAAATAGTTTAATAATAATAACTTTTAAACTAACAAACTAAACTACACACTAGGCATATGGTACTTAATTTTAAAATATATACTCATTCCATGTAAAAATAAATAAATAAAACAAATTTAATTTGTAGTTATTGGCCTTATCAAATTCAAAATAAAAATTTTTGAAACATTAATTTTTGAGAGCTAAATAAGTAATAATATATTAAAAATTCAAGATGTAAAAATATATCTATTTAATGCTTACTACATATGTAATCTAATAAAATTTATACCATGTTTATTTAGTTATCAAATTAAGTTTTATCCATGAACCTTCTATATCAAGAAAAATTTTCAACTGCAAGACAATGATTTGTACATTATGTGAAGAATTATGTCCCTCTGTAGTGGATTTTTTTACTTTTATTCAACTATTTTTTTCTTTTATAGACTTAATTTCAATTGATTTTTCATGAAATATGATATGAAAATAACTATTATTAGGTAATAAGTTTTTTTTTTTTTTTTTTTTTTTTTTTAATTTTAACGAAATCATTTGATTTTGTATATTGAAAATATTAAATATATAGAAAGAGAAAGATAATATTGCTGATGTGATTTTTCATTTATAAATTATATAATTTTGAAATGAACTTGCTCCATAAAGTTAAGCCTAAATGTTTACTAATACAAGTGCAAGAAACTTAATAAAAGAATTTTTTTTAATCTGAAAATATATGTGATTTTTCAAAAATATTTTATAGGTTGCAGAAGGACAAGAAGTATGTGTTATCGAAGCTATGAAAATGCAAAACAGTTTAGCAGTCAGTGCAACTGGAAAAGTAAAAGCAGTATTTTGTAAAGAAGGAGATGCTGTTGATGAAGATCAACTTATTATTGAGCTTGAATAATTAATCTACATGACAGTACCTGTCTTATATAACTATTTACATTGTTGAATAATATTTGCTATTTACTTTTATATCATATTTGTTGCATCTGTGTTCCTAAACAGTTGAATTTTTCATGTTATTTTATTACTTATAAAATATTTTATATTTTTATAAATGTTTGTGATGCACCCTTATATATAAATAGAATCTCATTGTTGAATAATATATACTACTATATATTTTGACATTGAATACATATATTGTGTTCATTTGATCTTTATCTAATGTCCTTAATATATTTAAAATTATTTTTGAATATATAATTTTTTATAAATTTGTTTATTTTTATTTTGTTGAATCTTGCAATAAAATAAATTCATTATAAAAATATTATTATGCTAAGTTTTTGTTAAAAGGATAGAATTTTAGGAAATGGGAAGCTTTACAAATATTAATGTATGACAGAAAAGATATTTAATATTATAAATAATTTAGGCATTGTTGAATAATAACTGATAAATTCATATAAAATTATAGTGTCTTCCAAAGTTATAACATGTTAATTTTATTTAATTACTTTATATATATATAATATATCATTATTTAATAAATAAAAATTTTGGAAGTGTTTGTCATATTTACTTTTCTACATCAAAGTATTTTTTTAATTTGTAAATATAATTTTAGCTTTTGTTAATATTTGAATTAATAAATTTTATTAAAATTTAATATTTTGCAATATTTAAAATACAAATTCATATATTTATGTATGTATTTGGTGCTTCATATTTATTTAAAAAAAATGTCAACATATATTTATGTTATTGTGGAATTTCTTACTTATTTAAATTTATTTGATTCTGTTAGTTATGCATAATCTTTTTAATAATATGAATATGAAACTTTTTCACTTATCTCTTATAACAATATTGTTTATTTTAGGGCAATGATAAAAATATATATTTGAATAAGTATTTGTGTATGTTTTGATTTTGTTTAAAATATTTGTGCTAAATGCATTTAACAAAATCTGTTTTAATTTTTAAATTCTGCTTGATTGATTTTATTTATATTTTCTCTTATCGATGTATGTACCAGTTTTGTAAAGTAAAAAGAAATCCATCCATGACAATATTCATTTCAGCTAACGCAATATTTATTTTTTATTTATATCAACTCTCCTAACTCTTAACTTTCCAGTTTTATCACATTTTAGGTTATTCCCATCAAGTCCTAAATTATATTGTATCCTTCCTCAATAAAACAGTCACTTTATTCAATGTATTGAACAAAATATGGGAAAAAATTTATTTTTGTACACATTGTAATTGGTTGTTAATACCTTAAGATAACATATTAGTCAATTTAAATTATTGATTTTATAAATTGTGAACTTTTTATTCAAAATAGACTTCAAAAGTATATTTTATAATAAGATTTGCAAACATTTTCCCTTTGTTTCATGAAATTTTTTTGACCTTATGCTTTATGTAAAGATACTATAAATCTTTATATATTTATTTAAAATTTCAGAAATATGTGAATCCTTAAAAATTTGAAGATATAATCTCTAGAACAGTAATACATTTTTTAAAACTATAATTAATTTAGTAAAAAAGTTTCTTGCATTTCTTTGACAAGTGGAATTATGAAACTTCCTAACTATATTTAAAAAGAAATCATTGATAATGTGTAAATGTGCTGATAATCTTGTAATATTCTTTTTCATTATATATAATTTCTATTATAGAAATATACACATGTCCAGTTGCAGATAATGGAAATAAAAATGTATTTAAATATGAAAGATAAACAAATTATTGTATATATAAAATACATTTTTTTATTCAAGTCCATTCAAGAAAAATTTTTTTAACTGTATTTAGAAAATACTAACAGAAATTTATAATTTAACAATTCTCTGATGAAAACATTTTAGAATATCATTAAGAAATTAAAATAAATTTAAGTAGGAAAATAAGTTCAAAATTTTTCTAAATTAATTTGCACTATATTCCTATTTTAAAAAATTCAATTTTTTTGTACTCAGTCTAAAGATATTTTAATTTTTGTTGCGAGTTGTCTGAGGAATCAGCCCAATCATTTTCATACATTAGTCAACTACTTTAGCTCCTCACTTTTATAATTTCGAACTTGCGATTTTCACAGTTCTAGAAATTAATTTGCTCACTCCCTGCACATTAATAAACCCTACGAGTGTTTTCAATTTTAGAAGTTAATACACAGTAAACCATTATTAATATGGACAGTTACTTAGATGTACATACTGTATAAATAAAAGACTAGTTAGCGCAATAATAATTTTTGTTGAAACTGAACTGTTGAAGCCATACACTTTCTCTCAAATCCCTTAGTCATGCCACTCATTTTCTGTCTCTGTCTACTCATAACAATTATATTTTCATACCTTCATTTTTTGCGAGCTTAAATATGAGAGCAAATATAATATCTTTCAGTAAACTTGTTGAAGGGAAGAAACAAATAAACAAGTTTCTTTCTTTGACTGATAAACTTAGCCTAATAGAAAGAGTTCAAAAGGATGTGTCTGTTTCAAGCATGTTTAGAATATGGGTTAGCTAAACAAATAGTATCAGATATTCAAAAGAAAACTAGTTTTGTGAAAAGATTGTGTTTGCCCTTTGAGCAAACTGTAAACGATGCTATTTATGAATGGTTTTGATAACTTTGTTGTTATAGATTAGCTGTACGTAGACAGCTAGTCTATACAGCAGAAAGATAATCCAAACAATTAAACAAGCAATTTTTAAGTATTAGGATGAGAATTTTCGTTCAGAAGGCATGACAAAAAATATATGGTGAAAGTCTCAGTGCACACACTCATATATATATACGATAATGTTGTTGAACTATTTAGAAAAAAAAAAATTGAATGGCATTTTAGGGAAGAAAAAATACAGCTTAACAATTACAATAAAACTTGCTTGTTGAACTACATGCTTCTCTGCATCTAGCCATAAGTTGAGCTCTGACAGTTAGATGGAAGCAGCCAAATGAGTCTTCATTATTTAGAAGCAGGTACCAAGCAGAAAGTCCCCCGATGCTTGACCTTCCATTTTCAGAGGTATCATTTCACTTGGAGGATATGGCGATCAAGACTATTGTAACGATCTTTGGTTAAGCTGGGATTCAAACTCGCTGTTTTTCGATAATGAGAATGATGCTCAAACCAACCAAACTACTGTAGCCTCTAAGACTTGTATTTTAAAATAATACTCGAAGCAATATCCAACCTTCTAAAGCTGAAAAAAAATCCGGAAGGAAAATAAATAAAGAATAAATGTTATTGTTATGTGAAAATGCTGATGGTTATCACTTGTTGAAATCGGTGATTGTAGACAAAAGTAAATAACCACAGCCATTAAAATTATTTTGTAAAATTACCAGTATGCTACTATAATTCGAGAAGCACATGGTTCACTTCAGAATACACAATGGAATAGTTTTATAACCTAAAAGTGACAAAAATCACGAAATACAAAACAAATCTTACACATTCCAGAATATGACTGCAAAGTTTTGTTTTTACTTGACAAACGTCCAGCACATTCAGGTGCAGAACATTTGACTAGTTATGATATAGATTAAGTTCATGTTCTTGGCAGCAAACAAGATCTCTATGCAACCTGTGATCAAGGTGGCATCTGTATGACCAAACGTCTTTATCAAATGAAATTTTAGAATTTGAAGAAGACAAAAACTTTTTATCGAATTCTGCCTCAAAGTACTATAACTGTCCAAAAATAGTTAATTTAATTTTTTTTTAAAAAAAAAAAGTGGTAGAATTTAGATAATTAGCAAATTTTGCTGCTTTTTTCCTACAATCAAAGTGATTTCTGAAGAAGAGAAAAAAGCTTCGATGTGGTTTAAAATGTATTGTTATGTGAAAATGCTGATGGAAACTGTTGAATGTGCAACATTATCAAGATTAATTGGACTGCCTCTTGAAAATTTCTTATTCAACTGAATTGGTTAATATTAACTGAACTTGATATTAAATATTACACATTTTTAAATAGCTTAAAAAGTTTAACATTAAAAATTGATCTAATTTTGCAAGGACAAATTGTATTCGCTTAATAAACTTATTTCCTGTTATAAAAGTTTTTTCTGATGAATTTTATTTAAATGTCTCCTAGTCTTCAATAAATATTGCTGATACTTTTTATATAATTAATATTACCCACATAAAATACTTTTATTAACTAGATTAAATGCAATTCATTTATCTTTTCTATTATACAATCATTTTCTTGTTAATTAAAACAATTTATCAGGTTCACTATACCAGAAATTAAACACTAAGTCATGAATCCATTCTTTATTCTTTCTTTTGTTGAGTATTGGTTCGCATTCGTACGAATTTCCATTTTATGTATATCAAATATTGTTTCTCTTAATGATGAACCTTCTGGTAAATTTTAGCTACCAACCCTTGTATCAATATATTATATAATATTCAATTTTAAAATCTTCAGCGATTGTGCTTTAAAAATTTCGTCTTTAAAGCTGAAGTTCGTCAAAGACCCAATTTAGAAAAAGGTAATGTCAGGAAATTTTTAAAGAAATATTGCTGAAGATTTCAAAATTGAGTATTTAACTGAATTAATTATTAAAAACTTTTAGAAAATAATATTCCATAATGTTTAAAAGTGATACTAAGCCATATCTGAATATAATAACTACATTGTTTAAAAGCAAGATGACAAATATATAAATTTGATTTTTATCACGAATCCAGCATTAAGGTCTTTAGTATGTAATTATTTATTATTTAAAAACACAAATGTAAAACATTTGAATTTTTAAAGGAATTGCATCAAAAAGAATCTTTGTCATAAGTTATGTTATAATATTCTTTGTCATGAGTTTGGTTTTCAAATAAGAGAGTTGCCATTTCTATTTGATACGAAACATTTTTGTTAATATTTTTTTCGCATAAAAAATTTAACAGTTTTATCTTATTTTGACTAAAAAACACAATGAAAAATTTTCTATAAAAATTATTATTGTGGAAAATTGTAAAAATATAATTAGAAACAAAGCTCAGTAAACATATTTTGGACTAGAATTCCTGGCAAGATCCCAAAAATCTGTTCTTTAATAAGAAATAGAAGATTTTGATAACCCACAAAAACTTCCTTTCTAATAAAATTAATTAATTTATGTACTATGCTTTATTTTATGTTTCTCAATAAATTACTTTTCCTATTAATAATATTATTATAAAATTTTTGCTATAGATAAGAGAAAAACTAATAAAGACGAAGACTAAAGAATAGATGTTTTAATTAATCAATCATACCATGATTTTTCTTAAGCATTCAATTTGACTCAGATAACATATAAATAAATAAGACGTATTTAAAGAATTAAATTATAATGCATCAATTTCACATAAATTCTGCATGAACCGCTTAAATGTATTGACAGCACCAATAAAAAATAATCATACATTCACTTATAGCAAGAAAAGCTGTTGAAATATAAACTACAAAAAAAAATGTGAAATTACTGACCATTGCACTGAATGAGAATGAATTCTATTATCTATCACAAATTGTTTTTCTTGGTTATCAATTTAGTGTGTCATTTGCGCTCATGCTATGCTATGAGAAGACTCTTTTTTTTTTTTTTATGCATTTCTTTCGTTCTTTTATTAATAGTGCTTTTTAACCAAAATTTATATTTATCCCCTGTAAGAAACTGATCTCTAACAAAAGAGGGATTCGCCATAAAACAACTTTTAACGCGTCCAAGGTATAGGTTTCCATTTCGCTTCTTGAAAAGAACATACAAGTTTGAGAATCGAAAAGGGATTACAGTAGAACTACGATTATCCGAATCAGTTAGGATCAGACTACAATCGAATAATCAAAAATTCGAATGTTTGGATTCTTTCGAAAAAGGGTCCATTCAAATTAATTATTGTACATTGAAAAGGGGAGTACTCTATAATATTTTTAAAGGAAAAGATTTTTTAATCTAAATGAAAATGCAATACTTTTACATATTAGAATACTTCTGTATTCTACATTGATGAAGTATGTGTGCACAGAGCTAATAATAAAAGTCATTGCTTGCTGAGCATCTCGGTCAGAGTAAGTTGTTTCTCTGCAATCATCCATTTTTGGGCAACTACGTCGCTTGTCCACTTGACAGAATTAGCAATGTGGTCATACTCGGGCTGATGCTCCATCCGTTTTAAAGCCAGCAAATGGTACCGTGTCTGCTTCAACTTGGACATTAAGGTCATCTATTTAATCAACATGAATAAGCTTATCACCATTTCCAATTTTAAATCCAGGGTCTCACTCTCCATAACCCCTTCTCAGCACTAACTTCTGGACATCCAAGAAAGAATTCTTTTGAATTCCCCAAGTGATACGCCCTTCTCATCTTCTCTTTATTTTTCCTTTTCTTAAGCTTTCTCCCTCTCTCTCTCTCTCTTTTTTTTTCTCTCATTTTCCTTAATCTGTTTAATTTATTTCTCTGAAATTCTGAAAGCAATTCGGATCTCTAAAGTCTCAAAATTCTTTCAGTCATTTCAGAGAAGAAATTTCATTTCTTCTCTGAAATGATTAATAGACCATTAGATTCTAGATGTCCCTATCTGACCACTCACATCTTTTCATCTCTATTTAAATGGTGTATTTTTCTTTGCTGTAAAATACTTTTAAAAATGTACATTTTATTGTATATATATTTTTTCTGAATATATTTTTTTGTCATTATAAACATAATAATTTCGATTTATATAATCTTAAAGTATAAAATTTATTTATTTATTACTTGAAATTGTTAACTAAATATAAAAATTATTACTTACCAGTTATTTGTTTTTGAAAAAAATTTTATTTGATTTACAATTTTATTAGCTTTCTATTAGTACATTATTTTGAGGATTTATTTTAACAATAAAATTCAAATCTCAGCAATAAAAATATTCTTTTTTAATCACATACAATTAAATAAAGCATTAAAAAGTGCTTTTTTAATTGTACATGATGCTTTCTGAGGATATTTTTAATCAATTATTTTAATGTATAAACATTTTTCTGTATTATGAAGCAGTTAATTTAAAGGAATATAAAAAAAATCGTTCATAATTATTTTTCTATATAAATTCTTGTTTTAAGTGATTTTAAGATTATATTTCAAAATTAAAAATATCTATGATTATTAGTCGGAACTCGATATAACAACCCTCTGCATCCTAGAGCAAAAATCTTTGTAACGAGTGATCGCTATATAGAATATAATTAATAAATGTACTCATAGATGCTTACATTTTTGAAAATAGGTTATTTAAAAATAATCCAATAAATGCTTAAGTTATTCTTTCTGTAAAAATATAATTTTGTCAATTGAATTATTTTTAAAACATCATTTTAAACCACAGCAAACATTTTAAAGCATTAAATCAAAACAAAAGAGAAGTAAGATGTACAAACAAAATATACATTCGGACAGTTTTGTTCGTCTTTTCTGCCTAATTAATTTTTACAGCAACAATGCAACATAATTTTTCATTTCATTTAAAGAGTATAATCGAAATTCAATATTTTTTCTTGTCTCTCAAAAAACATTTTAAAGTTTCAAATGCCCTTGAAACACATTTAATGCTAGGAAGTATCGCAATCATGTCTTCGACTTTTCCTCCGATATTGATGCAATTTTTTCCTGTGAACAAAGAACGTTAAATCAGTTCATTTACAGTGAGATCTTCGATGCACTGAAGGTCGTAATCTACTGTAGCACGTTCAACAAAAAACTTAAATTTTCATCAAATTACACTTACTTTTTTTCAAAATGTTTTGAAGTATTTTCTCTTCATCGTCGAATTTTTTTTATTTTCGATTATTTCATCAGTAGATTTTATTTCTGGTTACTCTATGAAAAGAGCATGTTGGAAAGAATTCTACATGTTATTTTCTGTATGTTGCTTTCGAGAGCTACAAAGCCATAAGAAATAGCTTCTTCGTTATCTTCACCTGTATGCAACAGAAACAGTTCTTCACAAAATCAAATTCTTTTAATTATGTTTGAAATTTACAATGATCCCTTGATCCAGAGGTTGAAGAATCGAGGTAATGTCGGATGGAAAATACTCCATAGAAATTGACTTCAAATCTTTTATTTGGGGATCTACTGTATAGTTATCAACAACTAAGAAACATTTTATGTATTTAATTGGCATTGGCAGATCTAAACAACGTAACCATTCATCAAAAATATTACATTCCATCCAGGATTTAGAGTTGTTGTTGTTATTTATTACATTTGGATAAGCTTGTTAGCCGATGACTATGCGAAATTAAATCAGAAGGGTACGTCTTTTAATTAATCAGTCCACCATGAAGATGAAAGTACGTTTTTGTTCTAAGACGCCGAGGGCAAAATTTCAAGGGATCCAAAGGATCCATTCCCTCAATTTCGACTTTGATCTGGAGGGAAGAGAAATTTTTTACATATCATTGCATCCATGGCAACTGCTCAACGACAGACCTCGGGACATCCGATTCCACAAATATAACTAGCACCTATATTACCGTATGTACTTGGTGGGTCTTTAGCGGCTCTGGAAATCGAATCTGGCTCCTCCGGATGGAACCATAATACTAGGATTGTTTTATAGGTAAGTGGTATTGAGATAATTATAAAATACCTCAATGTTTTTCGAGTTACAATTTCTACGAGTTTAAGTTTTCAAAACCATATATAATAGCATACAGAAAAACCCTATAATTTTTTTTTTCTTTTTTGGCTTCTGTCCCACACCTCGCAGTTTTGGGTTTGAAAATGAAAGACCTGTCTAGTTTTAACCTATAAAGTAGTTCGATCTAATCACCATTAAAAATACAGTGTGAAGCATAGTTTTCCATAATATATTTTAGTTTTCCTCTCCCTTTCTTGACTCTTTTTTTTTTCTATTTTTATTTCGTTGGTAGAACCATTTTCGCCACAAATCTTCAGAAAATGAAAACCGCATCTCTTGTTTTAATTTTCTGGGACCATTTGTCTCACGCTTGTAATGAAATTTATAAATTTCCATCTAATGGGATATTTTTTGTCGTATTATTTTTAATCCATCTTCAAATATCTGAAATTTTCCATCACGAGATCAATTTTTTACGGCTGGCTTAATGCACAGTTTCTTTCTCAAAATTGAGAATCCTGGCAGTTAATGTATGCTAAATAATGTGCTTAAGGATTTTAAGCAACCTTGCAATTTGATTTTTTCTCTCTCATCACTTTTTTTTTTATCTACCTCTTTTTATTTCGGTTTCTAGTGATATCGTAGTATTGTTTCTAGTGTTATCTAGTGATATTGTTTGAAACTGCCGTGCTGACATCTTGTCCTATGGCCAAAATGTAATTCTTAATTGCAAATTTGGTTTGCTCCAAGAAAAAAGAAATTGAAATGTTCTTTTAACTCTTTCTTTCTTTATAAGCCAGGCAACTTTATCCAGACAGTCGTTCCCTTCAGCCAACTGCCATATCATACTTGAATGATCACAAATAGTCCTAGGCATATGATCACGAACATTAATTTCTCGAGTAGAGCGAGTATTACATGTCTATCAATTTACTCATCACCGGAAGTAAACCTCAGCACTGACTTCTGAACATTTGTCAAGGTTCCTCTTATTAAGTAGAATGATATTGTTGGCTAAGTAATTCTTAGCTTCAATTAAGAATTACATTTATCAACAGTAGTTGCTAGAAAGAAGTAATTCTTCCCCAATCTTCATTCATCTAAGTTGAACGGAAGTGGCAAAGATTCTACATCTACAAATTTTGGCAACAATAAAATTGATTTTGATTTACATACTACGAAATAATTTTTTTTTTTTTTTTTTTTTTTTTTGAAAAAATACCGGGAAGAATATTTGCTAAATTCGGATTCTGTATGGGAGTTAGAGATGTTCGAAGCGGAGGAAAGAAAGTTGGAGAGCATTGCGTTGGAAAAAACCAATGTAGAGTGCGCAGTAAAAGAGTTGGGAATTTTATTGCCGTCATTGTAATGGAAGGGTCTCAATAAAGTGGGGTTGTTATAACGAACTCTCTTCGATTGTATATTTTTATATTACTAGCTATTAAAATTAGAACACATTAAAGAAAGCAAATTTAAAAAAGATGTTTTTTTTCTACGCAATAATTATAATATGAACAAATTCGTAAGCAGTTCAAAGATTTATAAAGATGTGAATTCATTAGAATATCCTATGGAGTACCTAGAACGACCGTTTCTCGGTTTAATATGGACGTGTACTGAGCTTGGAGGACCGCAATTCATTCCATGTTATTTAAAATATATGTTACAATTTATCAACAGTAGTTGCTAGAAAGAAATGTGAAGGACCAGTCTCTCAGCAATTCATGATCCGATATTTTTAATTGGTCAGGGATCTGGTGACCATGAAATTCAGGACAATACTTGAATATCCGCAAAATCAAGGGAAGTCAGAAAACAATTTGAAAAATGTATTCTTGGATTATTTTGTTGAAAGATAACTTTTCTCAGACTTCGAATATAATGTTAAGGGCATAAATACTGAATGTCAGATAGGTACCGATTTCCTTTCAAATTATCGTCAATCCAATCTCAATCTAGAAAGTACATGTTGTATATTTAATGACCATCCATCGCATCATTCCATACACAGAGTGCTTATTACAATATCGAATACAATCAAATATCAAGTGTTCTTTTCGGGGCCTTCAGACGGCTTTCAAAATGCTGCTATCAGAACCAGGACTCATTTAAAAAGAAAACGTTATGCCACTCAGTGAATCCAGCTTTGTCATTTAGCTTATCAGAATCACCGCCTGTCTCTGTGATGATCTGTCTAGGTAAACTGAATCAATGGTTACTGTGCTGACAATAAGTACTTTTCCAAATACCGTGTCTGACTTTCCATATTGCCTTATATCCGTGGCATTTTAGTAGGACACCCCTTTTCAGAGCGAAAGAAAAGTTTGATCTCAGCCACTGTTGAACAACGAAAGAGGAATATTGCACTTCTACGTTCTCCGTTTCATCTCTAGAGGGGTGAATGCTTGGGAGTTTTCAAAGCTTCCTTTTTGTGATATATCAATAAAGCCACTATTTATGAAATATCCTTCCGGAAAGCAATTTACGTGGTAGGTGCCTTATAAAAGTCTTCGGTCATTAGGCTGTTCATTACGCATATCCAAGAGTCTTCACTTTGTGCGAACAGATACTGGACGAGCTACAACCCTATTATCTTTCTGTCTAATAGTCTGTGATATGGTTCTACTATTTTGCAAAGCCAATCTCACAATATGTCTTTTCTGTCGAGCGTTAGTCATGCGAGATCAATGAGGTGCCGTTCAGTTTCATAGAAGCCTCAGAAGCTTATATAATTCACATGATGCTGATTGGATTTCGACCAGTGAGAATAACAAAACCACAGAACTATAATCCGCATTCTCGATAGGCAATGATTGTGCTTCTATCGAATGCTGACACTTGTTGGTAAACATGCATTCTTAATCGAAGTAAAACAGGATTTTTTTAAAAAGAAATCACCAATCTTACATACTTATTTCTGAATAAGAAATCTCGTGTCGATCTTATTTTTTACGCGGTGATTCTCACGTCATTTATCCTCTCCTACGTCATTCAAATGAGCCAAAATATTAATTATTTACATATTCCAACAAGTTCTTTTCTTATAATTTAAGGTTTGTGAGATCACTTTTCCCAGTGTTGCAATTTTGACGGACAGCAGTGTATTTAATAAAAAATATTCTACTTGTGCGCAAAAGTATATCCAAAATAATTTTTAATAAAAATAAGCAATTGTTTAAGTGATCGAATAAAAATACTGATTATAAAGATTTATGCTCCATTAAAATTATGCTGGTCACCGTAAATGAAACACCTAGAAGAAAGAATGCAAATAACATGAAATTTACAATAGATATTAGTGGAATTGAGATATGCAAATGATTAGAATTTCAGCATAGACGCACAACTCACGCACCTGTAGCACTATGTCAAAGCGCTATTAAAGGCCTGGAGATTTCGACGATTTCAAGTTCTGCAATTGTGTTTTTCCTGTGGTTTTTATCAATAAACGATCAATTATGCCTCGTAAAAAACAGCGATCATTTTTTGATCAAATATCCGGGTTCGACAGAGGAAGGATAGTGGCCTACCGAGAGTGTGGATATTCTTTCAAGGAAATCGGTAGTCGTGTTAGAAGAAACTAAGAAACTGTAATGCGGATATGTGATCGTTAAATGCAGGAGGGATAATTCGGTTCATAATATTAATACGGAAAGATAAAAAAGTTAAAATAAAAGAAATTGCTGAACAGATGGGTGTGATGATTCTAGAATCTATTCAACTAGTAAACTATAAGAAAATTAACGTTTATTAGTAAAAGTTTAAAGGAGAGTGTAATGAAAGATATATTACAGTGAAGAAAAAAAGAATAAGGAAACAAAAGAATATCAAGTGAGAAAATGGAGAATGGATAACAAATTAAAAAAAGGGAACATATTTCGTAATTGAAACGGAAAATCTCTTTGACTTTTAATGGGCTGGTCAAACTCAGAAAATACTGTTAATGCTATATGTTACAGGATTTTATCTTATTTTTTCCAACCGTGGCACTTGGGTGACGAACCCTATGCTACAACAAGGCCACAAACTGCTACTCGTTTGTCGTTACCCAGTGGGCACAAACCAAGTCACGGAGACAAGTAACGTTGCCCACGCTATACCACCACAAACCCTTCTATAGGGTGGATCATATTCATACATCATCATAGAAGAAAGGACAGAGAAACACAGAGAGAAGAGAGAAAGAAAGTAACATCCATGCCCAAACCAGGATTCGAATTCGGGACCCAGAACTCAGGAGTCAGGAACGCTAACCACTCAGCCATCGGTCGGCGGATTTTATCTTATAAAAGTTTAAATTTATGTATAAGAAATTTCAGACTTTGAGGAGAAATAGCTTACATTCTGAAGCAGAATGTATAGTACATATATCTTTTAAATATTTTACTATCTCTAATATCTTGTGAACTCCAAGATGACCCCAGAAAAGGCTGGTAACAATGATTATATGAAGAATCTTTTTTTTTATAGAGTTCAAACTGAATAGTAGAAAACTTAGAAATTTCCTTTAAAATCTAGAAACTTCCAGTGTAATCGAGAAGCTAATGCCCATAGACATATAGTTACTTTAACAAATGAATTAATGAATTACTAATCACGATTATTGAAAAATTTGATGAAATAATGTTAACAGATTAACTAAATCATCGCCAGCAGGCACCAATAGAAATGAAAGAACAATTTCAGCTGATAAAAAGTAGATTCATTTTTCAATTTAATGTTCGCTGTAGTTTTCTGGTATGACAACTTATTTCAAATCAAAAAGTTTCGAGTTAAACTCCAGTGACTGAACAAAAGAAGTTTAAAGTTGAATTGCTTTCTTTTCCTTCTATATTTGTAAAGTGGAAGTTAGTGAGTTTTCTGGTTTACCACAGTCATGACATATGAAAACGGCTCACAGTTCCTGAGCAGCTTTTGCAAGAAGGTAAAAATGCCACAGATGCCTAAAGACTTTATAAAAACACCCAGATATAGGCTATTCATTATGTTACATCAAAAATTGGCATATATATCTCGAAGAATTCGATACTATTTGTGAATGATAAGGTCATATTCTTCACAGCTGAAGCTTTCTGGTTTGATCCCATCGATTATTGAATAACGGAAAATGAATGCCATATTTCTAAATGAAGGAATGTTATTTGGAATTTCTCCTTAACAACAGAGATAAATTAGAGTCCCACACTTGGTACCTTTAGAACTTATTACACCAGTGTTCCCATATCACAAGAAAATTTACTCGGAAAATTTTGCATCATGATAGAAGCGTATGATAAAACAAAACTGATAAAATGACAGATCTAATCTTTCAACCAAATGGCAAGATTTTTCTAAGGAGACCAAAGCAACTGTATATTACAGTAATGCAAATATATTTATGAACAGATTAAAAATAATTTAAATCAGAGATAGTTTAGGAATTAGTTTATGTCTAGCTAGAACATTTATCATCGAATAAAAATTTAAAATCTATGTGAATGACTACAAATTAATAAAAATAAATATTCTTTGGCTTTTAACCTTCTATTACTTACATAATTTTCCGATTTCAGAACATTTTCTTTTATTTTCATTTGAAAATGGTACCTACTATTTTGCCTACACTATATGCTATTTCTTAGCCTCTATTAATTTTTTACCACGTCCTTCTAATCTAGCGTCTGCTTGTCAGTGAATAGTTTCGTAAGGGAAATCATGCGATTGTTGATTGTCTTTACAATTGGTGATGCTTATCTCATATAATTTCATTTTTTAGTTTTTAATACATCCTTATTGTAACCTGTTCTTTGAAAAATGGCAGACATCATACGCTCTGTGATATCTATGTTTATATCAGACAAGTGTTTCAATGAATTTTTCGTGAAATTTAATGTTACTGATGGTAAGTAAACTTACACTTTAATTTTAAAAGTTAACCAAAAAGTTTACTATTTTCTTAAATTGAAAATTCTTGTGTCAAATTTTGATTTTATGTTTTTCTTACATATTTAAAGTTGAACGATATTTTTTCCATGAATTACGGAGCTAGTAATTTAAATTATTTAGCGAATGACAAAACTAATAAATGTATGAATTTTCTACAATATTCATTATTTCATTGAATTTAATTAGCTTTTTTCTGAAAAATATAGCTATACGTTAGGGAGCTCCGAAATCATAATTTATATTGCAATTTTTATTATGTCATTAAATTGATGTTGTATTTTATTATAATTTATTGTATTAATAAAAATACATGTCTTAAATTTAAATTTCTTCGTTTTGTCCAATATTTTGGTGATATATTTAATGTGAATTAAGTAAATGTCTCAAGCAACACAAATGTTTGGTATTATTACTAGAAGATTTTTTCCCCGAATTATTCAAATGTATTCAATATAAATACCATTTTAAATATTTTTTAAATTTCTGAAAATCAATTTATATTGATTGATTTTTATATATATATATATAGTTTATGTATTCTTAAGAAGAAAATCCTTGCAATTATTATACTGAATTTTTTTATTGAAGTTGCAGTTAATCAATTTAAATAAATTACTTCATAAATTTAGTTTACTTTTATTTAATGCTTTGAACTTAAAATATAAATTATTATTTTATGCTTAGTAATAAATAACCTTACACCTCTTTTGCACTCTATTAATAGGCATTAAATTTTTTATTTCCTTAATATAAAAAATAATACAAAAAGTAATTCTAAAATAAATATACTTTTTCTTCGTGTAAAAATTAAAAAAGATACTCCTATGAGAACATTTTGTTTTAATTGCTTATTAATATATTTTGTGATTACCAAAATTTTTTTATATGATTTTAAAAAATTGAGAAGTTTTATATATAATTTTGAATTATTTTTATAACTTTTTCAAAGCTGAATTTATGATTTCCTATAATTTTTTTTAACACAGACAACATAGTAGAGTGATAAGTTGTTTTTGCACTGTTAAGAAGTGAACATGGATTTTACAATCTTTTTGTTTACCATGTATCTAAATATTTTTTAATTGAAAAAAATCCAACTATGCTGAAAGGTTATAAATTATCGTATGAAAAAACTGACTGGAAAATATAAATTTTAACTGCTCACAAAATGAAGGAAAATCACATTGTGGCTGATCCATAGCATATTTAGTTAATATATCAGACTAATTTTACAGCTTAAATTTTTTATTTGCTGTTAAATGAGTTAGTGGGTTTTGATATTGGTTCATCAGTAACTACTGGTAGTTTTTAAAAATAACAGCCTATTTACGTATGTATATATATATATATATATATATATATATATATATATATATATATATATATATATATATATATATATATATATATATATTCATTCATTCATTCAGATAGAAACTGCAACTTTGAAATAATATTCACATTCAAATATTCATAAGTGAAATTGAGTATGTTTTCTCTGTTATGTCTTGAGTGTAAAGAGGACCAATTCAAATATTGAGCTTACTTTGTAATTAATTGTTCTTGAAAAAATTACTAGTCTGTCCAAGTCTGCTACAATATATGGCAAAACTTGTAGTGGCTTGGTTAGTTAAGGATTCCTTCTCATTATTGGAATGCTGTGAGATCAAATCCCAACCCATCTAAAAGTCTGTTTTATTCATTAAAGGTGGCTGGGACATGCTAAATAATTTGTGGTCCAGTGTCCTACAAGTGATATAATATTTTTGGGGTGGTAGGTCAAGTATTGTTGGGCTTCTACTTGTTACTTGCTTTTAAATTACAGACTCCCACCTTTCTGTTTCAGTTTAACTGGTAGTTCAACTCAAGGCCATTTGTTGTTATTGTTACTAATCACACTTGGACAAGCCAAGCTCGCAATGCCTTGAGTATGCGAATTTAAGTTAATTATGAGCATCTTTCATTTAATCAGAGCACCATGAAGGTGAAAGCATGACTTTTGCTATTCAAATCCTGTGATAAATGGCAGCACCAGAGAATCTACTTCCTCAATTTTTGCATTGATCTGAAGTCAGAGTAAATTTCTCCAGACCATTGCACCCATGGTAACTGCTTAACAACCAAACACAGGACTTTCAATTCCACAGATTTAACTAGCGCGTATATCGTATGTACTTGGTGGTTCTTTAAAGGCATTGAGAATTGAACCCCACCCTTCCGGATGGAAGGCCAATACCCTAAGCACCCGGCTACGACAACCATTTAACTAGGAAGCATGCTGGTGTAACAACAATATATAGTAGGAAAATTTGTGCACAGCACATAGTTCTAATAGAAACAGAAAATTAAAAAATTCTTAAAAAAGAAGTGAATTGAACATTCTGACACATGAGTACAAGATTATTTCATATTTCTTTAAATTTTAGTTGATTGCATCTGATAATTGAATTTGACTCTTCACTAATTAAACCTTGGAAACATTGTGGGACCAAATTTAAATTTCATCTTTGTGGTTTATTTTATATAATTCATGTTTTTCTCTCGCATCATTTCTTAGTTCCCTTTATAATGTTAATAATTAATACTAATATTGATATTAATAATTCTAGACTTTTTAAAATAATTGAAAACAAAATTGATAAATAAAAAAAATGAGAGAAATACTTATTGTTAAATTAAGAATATGCTATACTTGTCCAATTATAGTTACTGTAATCAATTGAAAAATAAAATTTTACAGTATGTAAACCTTTAGGAATTGACTGACAGTCATTGATACAGTTAAATATTTAACTAACCTTAGTTGATCATAAATAAATATAGATATATTCTATAACATATTCATTGAAAAATTCTTGTACATGGCCTTTAATTGTGATTATTTTGAAAATTAGGGTAATATTTCTGTCTCTTGTGTTAAAAATCTTAAGTGACATGAAACAATAGTATGTTATTTATATTCCATATATTTTCACCTTTCCCTATAGTTTGTATATATATTTCTTTAAAAACTAGTTTGAACCTGCAGAAGGTTATTATATATACAATGCATAAAAGCAGTGGTACTTAATTTCTTCACTGAGCTTTGAATGCTCCAGAACTTACCCTGAAGTATGACTAGATGTTTGATGATACGATCAATCTACATACACAACAACACATCCTAGTTATTTTTTAATCTATTTTTTTTATTTGGGAAACAGTTAAAATATTTAAATGCATCTTATTATTGAATAATAGTTTAATACAACTTAAAACTTTGCTTAGAATTAAGATAATGGGAAAATAATATTGTTTTGAATTTTTTTTTATATTGACAGATAATCTAACTATTATTTTGTTTTCATGTTTATTTAAAGTGCTTTTCTGTAAAATTATATTTCCTAAAAAAGACTGTATACTAATGTCCTCCCCCCTTTCTTTTTAATAAATAGCTTTAACAGATAATGCTTTATTTTCTAAGAAAAGTAATGTGTTTTAGATTTCTGATTTAAGAAGTTGAACTCTTTCAGGGATAAAAATCTTAACATTATCCTAATTATTATATTTTATATAAACTGTTAAAAGTTTATAAACATAAAGTTGCCAGAACCATACATATTTATCTTATGCTGGTTCATCCTTGCCCTATAAAGAAAAATTAATTTAATTTTTGAATTTGTACTTTATTTCTAAAAAAGTGAAAAAGTTGAAGCTTTATAATTTTGAAATAAATATATTAGTATATATATTTTTATGTTTTGATTTTTAGTTGATTGTTTGAAACAAACCATCAGCAAAGCTCTAGGAACAGGTATAATTCTTGGTTCAACATTGGGTAAGTTTACAGGATTTTGCCATTTTCTCATTAAAATGAAGGTTAGAAAAAATTAATTTAGTCCTTCTGAATATATATGTGCTTCTTCTATATCAATATTTTACATGAAAAGTAAAGATAAGAATTATGCGCATCAATCTAAAATTGAAAAGTTATTCATATAATTCAAATGAAAATTATAAGCATTTCTTTTTATAATTCTGTTCTTAGAATTTTTTGACTTGTGTTTCTTTCTTTAATTTTTGAATTGGTTTTTTTCTTTTTTAGTGAAATTGCCTCAAATACTAAAAATTGTTAAAGCTAAAAGTGCAGAAGGTATCAGTTTCTTGGGAGTTTTATTAGAATTGATTGCAGTTACTTCTGCTGCTTCATATAGTTTTGCAAAAGGCTATCCTTTTAGGTAGGTATTAATTAAACTCCTGCTGAATTTTGAAATAGCATATAAATAAATAAAAAAATTAGAAGTAAATATATTTTTATGAAAAAATGTATTGCATCATGAAATTACTAAACATTTTAAAGAATTATTTTCCAGCTTTTATTTTAAAAATTAAATATTTTCTGTACAACATTTTTCAAAATATAATTTTATTCTCAATATTTTATTTACTCTAAATAATGTAAGCTACATTTTAATTGAAATAAATAAAAACTAAAGAGCATTAATGCATTGAAATTTTTTTAATATGTATTTTCTTTGGTAGTTTCATTATTATATCAGATACCCTCTATAGATAAATGTTTCAACATTATGGATGATTTTCAAAAAAAAAGTTTAACAGAAGATATTTTTCATACCATGTATTTCTCCTTTTATTTCAAATTTATTAATTATTATTTGTCTTATACATATTATGCATAATATATGATATAATCAATCATGATAAATTAATTTAATGTTTGGCTAATGTAATTAGTATACATTTGTGTTAATCTTAAAATTTCTTTAATTAATTTTTTTAATAATGTTAAAAATAATCATTATATTTCACATCTCATACTTCATCATTAATTGTGTGTTTGAATTTTCATAAATTGGTTTTGTTTAAATTGCATTATTAATGGATATTCAAATAAATTGTTAGTGTAATTTCAATATTAAAGCAATTCGCGTACTGCTCATTTTAATAATGTCTAAAAGGTCAATTTTAAATCAATCTCTTAATGTTTGGCAAGAGTTAAAACTATTATTATACCTAAAAATATACAGGAGAGATTGTTTTTATATTTATATATAAGTGATTAAAAATTAATGCTTTTGAAATGAACACAATTGGGGAAAAAGATCATGACTGAAATCATGAGTGTTGGAAGAGATCCTGACTGACATGTACATGATCCTTTTTTAAACAATATTTTAATATTAGTATAATAGACTAATTTGTTTTGTTTGTTTCTCAGGGGTCATCTTGTACACAGGAATACAAAATAGACCTGACCCTACAGGTTGACATAGAGTATATATATATATATATATATATATATATATATTCTGATAATTACTGATATTAGTCAAACTTTTAAAATCTTATGATTTTTATGAATTATTATTTTGTAATATAAATAATATTTAATTACTATCAATTATTAGAGCTACGTGCATTCATTTGACTAATTTTTCATTAAGATTACTTATACACATAGCCATGTCAGGGTATTTAGATAAAATGCTGCCATTTAGTAACAAATAACAAATTTATTTTTAAGATTGCAAAACAATTAAATAACAAATTTATTTAAGATATTTGATTAAGTCCACTGTGAAATGCATTTCACAGTGGACGTACATCAACTGAACTTTTTATTGTTCACCCTCTAGTGGCGACGTTTTCTTTTCTGACACAATGAATAAAATTTTTTAATGTTAATATAAAATTTCATGCTGTTTTTAATGAATCAAAAAAACATGACCTACAGAAATCCTATTGTGGCCTATTGTTACTCCTTGAAATAATCACCATCCAGCACCTTCTGCCAATGTGTCTTCAGTTGTACAATATCTTTGTGGTAAAACTTGGAGGTTTTGGATGCAAAAAAGTCCATTAGTGCTTAGTACAAGTTGCTGAAGGATTTTCTACAAAGATGAATGTCCAGGGAATGGAAGAGGGGGGTAATCTGATGGTACAAGAACACTTGTGTAAGGAGGATGGCACAAATCCCTACCAAATCACAATATGGTGTTCCTGGCCACTCCATGATATGCATCTTTGAATTATTGGCTAAGAATAATACACACTTGCGATTAACCAGTGCTGGTTTTTTTCTGTTACAATACCTGTAGCACACATTCCGAGTGCTATGAGTACAAGTCCACATTGACCATTTGACTCGCTGGTAGCAGCTCACAGTGAATTACTTGATATCTTATCCATCAGACACCAGCTTCATCACAGAGGGACAAATCTGATCTTAATTTATGAAATCAATACTTTACTATACATTCATTCCAGAACTATTCTGAAATGCTTATCATATTCAGCAACTTGATGTAGTTACTGATAAGCTCACTTTGAAGTCATGAAGCAAACAATACCAATTAAGCTCCTTCTGCATGTCCATTTCTTTTCTCTAATGTACAAGTTACAAGGGAGGAATGTTTGCAAAGGACCTGCTTCTATATTGACTGATATTCCTAGTTTCAACTGAGCAGTGTCTCAATCACATCTGTGGCATCATGCACTGAAAATGCTGTGCTGACCTACTTCCTCGGAAACCGATCCTGGTGTTTCCGGTGGTTAAAGCCAAGCTGGCAGTCGAGTGGTTAGCGCTCTTGCCTTTGGTTTAACAGTTCAAGGGTTCAAATCCCACATTGTGCATGGATGTTTGTAGTGGTTTGGAATCCACTTTAAACTGCAGGTCCCGGTCTAATTAGCCCTTGTGTGCAAAAAATGACCATTGAGCGACAAACAAATCAAACCAGTCTGGTGGTCAAAATACCTGGAGGGAAGTACTCATTCATCCCTCAATTTTCCAAAGATACAGATGGCATGCAGAGAGAAAGTAGGAACTGTTGTTGAGTGGGCGAGTTAGCATGGTCTGTTTAGTTTGAGATATTTTACTATAACTTTTTTGTAAAATAGTGAATTTGATATCACTAATTTGCATAATTAATTTGTAAATAGTCAAGAAATGTGTGGTTATCAATAAAAAATATATGCAGCTAAAACATCTGAAGTTGTTCTCATAAATATAATCAGCTTTTATTTCATCCAGAGCATGTGGTGGTAAATCTTTCTCTGTTTTATTCATTACCTTAGTATATTGTTATTGTCCTTGGTGGGGATTATTAAACTGGCACGAATGCTCAAAATGTCATTAAATTAATGGATGCTTATTTTGTGAATATTGTAAATCTCCATTGGGATAACATCATACACTGATTTGCATACTTTTTCTTACTTCATTCAATGGCATAGCAGAAACAACAAGAACTTTCTTGTTTACCTTATAATTACTGTTATTATAAATTTAATATCTAGTTTACTGAAACCTCAGAAAACTAATGTTTTTAACCATTGCTTCAATTAAATTTGTGTAAACAAACAGAATAACAGCATTTTTTAATTCATTCAAAAGTGGTTGTATTTCAAGATATATATTTTACTGTAATGATTTGTCAAGGATTTTCACCAAACATATTTTTTGAAATTTATGCATTAAAAATTGCTATACCATCAAGATTTTATTTCAAACCTATTTGGGAATTGGAAAGTAAAATATTAACTGTGGGTGCATTGAATATGAATTCTATACTAATTTGTAATCTACTTAAACTGTAAGTCCTAGTCAAACTAAATCACTGCATATGTCACCATGCGGTATGTTTAAGTAATAACTTTTTATTGACAGTCTTACAATTTTGTGATGCAAAATTTTAAGTATTTTCTGATAACATTTTCATAAATTATTAAATTTCTAATTACTTAATTTTATGTTAATGGATTTAATATTTTCTAGAAAATCTTCATTCATGTGAAACATTGTAGATTTTTGGAACAACTAATGCAAAACTATTTGACATGAGGTTTCAAAATTCTGCCTTTTGAAAGCAATCCACTGATTCTGATTTCAAATAATTTTAGTTCACATTTTTCATTAAGATCTATTTAGATATTAGAAGTATAATTAAAGTTTTATTGACTTTTTTATATCATTTTTAATCTTTACTAATACTGACTATCTTAGTAACATTGATGCTTTAAAGGTAAATTCTGAATTTTAGAGAAGTTTCACTGATTCATTCTCAGTACTCATGTATTTAAATTTTAATTTCTTTAATACTGAGATTTTTATTTAATGAAAAACTAATTTATAGATATTCTACATAATATTTTTTCAATTTCGATTAAATTGTAAACTAACACACTACAGTTTCATTATCCATTTAAATAAAAAATCTTCAATTTTTCATGCTCGAGAGCCATATCAATATATTTATAAATATCTGCAGGTCACATCTAAAAAAAAATATTATAATTAGAAAATTTGGTTCTAAGAAAAAAGATGGTGTTACAAATTTAAAATATAAATAAATATATATATATATATATATATATATATATATATATATATATATATATATATATATATATATGCACAGAATGATGTAACAATATAGATATATAGTAAAAAAATGTAACTCAATTATTAGTAATTTCCTAAGGTAAAATTCGTTTTTACCACCTATTTAAATCTTCAATATCTAGTTTAATTAGTAATGTTGTGAATTTCCTTCAAATTTCCTCTACGTTCTTGTAAATTTTGTTCATTTTATTAAAACTTTTCTCATGTATTAGAATTACCAAAGATAAAAGACTTCAGCAATACATGTTTTCAAATTCTTAAATATTTCTTTTTCACTATGACTTTGATTAAAATTTATTACTGTAAGATTTTCTAGAAGTATGCTATTTATTGCAGATCAAAGTGCAAATCCTTAACCTCTTATTGATCTTCAGATCCAATGCTTCCAATATCTATTAAAAATGTTAAGGAGAACATTCTGATTATGATTCCTGCTGGTGATATTTGGTTAATTTACACTTGTAAACTGTTTTCAAAGTTTGAATGCATTTACATAATGATTATTAAAAAATGCATGAAAATTTTATTTGTCAATTGATTTTCTCATAGTATTGATTTTGTCTCAAAGGTATTCATAATCATGAAGATTATGAGCAAGTAGATCTATTTTCAGTAAGAATTTATTCAGATCGTTCAGATAAATTGTAATATTGATAAAAAATGCAAAATCTCTTATACTGCCCTTTTAATTGAACTCGGGAATATATTTCCCTTTAGAGTTCACGAATTGTGAACTTTCACGTACCAAAAATAAATAAATAAATAAATAAAAGTTGAAAACATCTTTCCATTCCTCCAACAACATACTTTCATGCGATGCAAAACATCACTATATTTACATATCAAATTATTCAATAACTGTTGAATTTGAATATTCAATCTGATAGATATTCCACATTCAATCTTTTAGATAGAATAAAATTAACCACCTTACATGAGCAAAGTTTGAAGAGAACTTGCGTAAACTTTCTTGGTAGGGGAAAATCTTTTTTTCCTTTCTTTTGTTATCTTTTTGTGTTTTTAGAGTTCTAAGTTATTTGTTTTGAAAATAAGGGGTTATTGCAGGATTTTTTTCAAAATAATTAAATTTATGAAAGGAGAGCTTATTTTAGTATATTAAACTAAATTTGCAGAAAAGGAAGCGATGCAGGTTTAAAAATTCTTATTATCTTTAAATTGGTATCTATTCATGTTAGAATTTCTTCATGAGAATGGGGAAAATATATTTATTAAATAGGATATTATTATTCCCATCAAGTTTTTAATCAATACTATTAATTTGTATTGTATTTGTTATATATTTAATTCTTGAATCATGATCATAGCTACATACTCAATTTATACTGACCATTGAATGCAGTTCAATTTTGTCTAAGCTGACATCTGAATGGTTAGCACTCTGTTCTTCGATTAAACTACTGATGAGTGAGTTTGACTTCCATCTTAGGCAAAAATGTTCAAAGTAGTTCGGAGTTTATTTTAAACTATACGTCCCAGACCAATTAACTCTTGCATGCAAAACCGTAACAATGGAATGTCAATCCATCAACCAATTCAATTTGTGGCATAAGTTGCAGTTTTTCAAAATTATTAAATTTTTTAACATTTTATTTGTTCATTATTATCATTTAAGTAAGATGATTTAAATGTCATTAAACAAATAGGTGTACTTAATAGTTTAAGCACTATGTGTGTGTGGTAATTGGTTTTACTCTTTGAATTTTAATTGTCTAAAGTAGATAATAAATAACATTTATGTAGACAAATTACTTATCTAAATGTTAACATGAAGCTAATTTAGTAAAACAATAATTTTTGCTGAGGATTTTTAGATGAAGGAATATTGGGAATATAATTTCTTTAGTATGTTAATGTAAGTGTACAAAATATTTTATGTTCATTATATATATTTATTGAAATGTTTAGTCATAATTAAAACTTTGATTATTAAATCAAAACTTTTCTTAATTATGACTAAACATTTACATAATACAATTAAGAAAGTTTAGAAAATTTTTTATAATGTATGAAATATATTTTTAATTTTCTTCATTTACTTTATTTATTTTAGCTCATGGGGTGAATCATGTTTTTTAATGATTGAGACTGCCATTATTGGATTTTTAGTTCTATTGTACAGTAGCCAAATACGGCAAGCCAATATATTTGCAGCATTTTACAGTATTGCAACATACATGCTCTTTAATGGAATGGTTCCAATGTCTGTTCTTTGGAGTATGCAAATTGCAAATGTGCCAGTTGTTGTGTGTGGAAAAGTAAGATTTTTAAATATTTTACATTTAATAAATAATTGATATGTAGTATAAGTATGAGTTTATAGTATGATTTCTTTTTATATTTATTAAAAGAAATTAAGAATATGGTCTTATATAAATAATTTATTAGTCTCATTTCACTGTTATTTTTATTTTTTTATTGATAATTTTATTTGCTGTTCAAAAGTCAGTAAATACTTTATAAAGTTACTTAATAAATAAGTGTATTGAATAGCTTATTTATTTTTACATTCATGTTTTTTTGTACAAGATAAATAAATTTAATTTTACGTTTTATTACATTTAAATCCTGAAATTACTTGTTAATGTATAATTTCTATTCTTTTGATAAAATTTACTTTATTGATTTAATATAAGCAATGCATTAAGTGAGGTTGTGTTCAAATAATTAAAAATGTTCTTGTTTGAAGTCAAGAAAGTTTGCAATTTAATTTAAACCAAGAAAGGCAATTTTTATATGTGTGTAATTCATATCTAAAATTCTTGAGGTATGTATTTTAATAACAAAATCATTAAAATTATATTTTAATGTTCAACAAGTTTTATTTCCCTTTAGTGTACATTTATACACTTTATCAGCCAGTCAATTTGCATTACAAGAATAAATATCACCTATCTTTATTCTTGTAATGATTCTATAGAATTTGCTACAGTGGAAAAAATTAACATTCATTAGTTAATACACATTTAAAAAGTAACACATAATCAAAAAATTAGTTTTAAATATTGAATAGAAAATTTTGTAATGATAACTAACAACAGATTTTCTAAAGTAATTTAGAATACAGTTGTTAGTAAACAAAAATATTAATTATATTAATGTTTATAGAAATATTTAAAAATAAGAATTCATTATTTTCTTAAATGTATAAGAAAATGTTTTGTAAATCAAACAAAACTTAATCTAAATTACATAGATTAGGTATAATTTTGATTTATAATTCCACCCTAACTTCTTTTTGTAAAAGTTTTAGCTGAAGTACAGTATGAAGCTTCTTTTAATTAAGAAAATAAATATTTAATTAAAAAAAGTTTCATACAGATCTTGAATCAAAATTTTATACTGACAACAATATTTACTTGTTGAAAATTATTGACCAATTATTTTAATGTAAACAAGAAAATATAATCTTATTGTGTTATTATGCATTAATTTAGACTTTTCTGTTGTGTTACAATATTTCTTAATAATACTTGAAAAGAATTGTTTTAGTGCTTCGCTGTGTATGGTGAGATTTGATAGGTTAACTTAAGAATTAACAAAATAAAATTATCAGCCTTCTGCTTTATGTGCAATTTGTTAATATGATAAAAAGGCTAGTTTTTTTATATATTTTTATTTTAATAAATGTATAAACTTTCAACCATACATTTGTAGATATAATTATTTCTATTAATCCCATCTAAAAATAAATCTGAAATGAATATTAGTTTTTAATTCTAAGTTGTCCTCTGAGAATTCAGCAATAGTGTTTACTTTATTTCTCTAATTTTCCTCAATTTATATGTATGAGTGATGACATTCTATCGGTTTAGGCAACTAATTTAAGGTCTTGTGCAATAAATTAGTTGTTATAATTTCTTCATATGACTGAGATAGTTCATTGATAGTTTGTGGAAGATTTCTTTTTCTGCATGCCTTTTATGGGCTCACCTTCTTTAGGTGAGTTTGGGTGTCCTGATCCTGAGGTACCCAGGGATCTATAGTCCCTCTCTGTTTTTCTTCTCTTCTCCTTCTAATCTTTTCCTTATCGTTTCCATCCCTTGGCTGCAAGGGAGGAAGCTGTCCATGAATACCTGTAGCTGCTCTGTTTGCTTCTTACTTCTCATGGACAGTCAAGATCCCAATATGTTGGCCATGCATGACTACCCTTTGGACAGGTGGTGCAATGTGGTCCCCAATGTATTAATCTGCTGGTACTTAGCTACAGTTGTGGCTAGTCTGCTATGGATCAAGCGAAGGGGTCACATCCTTGGGCTTGGCATTAAGGCTGGTCCTCTGTATAAGTGTTGACTAGCACTATAGTAAGCACCAAGGCTAGAAATATCCAGAGCTGGTAGCTGATATCCCTTGTAGGGCTCCATGGTAAGCAGTGTCGTATAACCTGAACCTTTATAAATATTCTATGGTTTCTAATTATCATGCTATTGAAACCAATTTATCCACCTATTTGATAAGCACACCAAGTAATTTTCATGCAGTATCGCTCTTTCAGATAGAAAAACTACTAACATCAACTATTAGTAACATAGAAAATGTTAAAAAATTATGATCAGGAGATCTTCTTGTTTGAGTTGATGCAAAACAAGCTTTGGTTGTCAGTAGTTAAAAAAAAAAATTGGGTTCATTACCAGTAGAAACATAATTTCATAAAATTTTAAATGAGTCCTGTAGTGTCCTTTCTAACCACAATCTTATACATGTTACAGAAGCAAAATACTTGGAGGAACTATGTGATCAAGGAATTTTTGTACTATACATCATATAAACATTCCACATCATGGTGGACTTATTCCCACCCAACATGTTGTCTTAACTTTTTAGGCACCAGTATTGCCAATATCCATGAAAGCAGGTCATATAAACTACATACTTTGTCCATACATTCCTAATCTTATTAGGTGTTTTAAATATCAGAGATATGGTGACTCCCAACAAGCATGGAAGAATACTGATCCTATGTTTGGGAAATGTGCACAATCTGTTCATGAAACTAATGCCTGCACTTCAGTAATTTGTAAGTATTGTAACTATTCTGGGGAGCACATGCTGCATTTTCCAAAATATAGATCTTTAAGAAAGAAATAATTAAAGCCAAGATAAAATAAATTATTACTTTCCTAGAAGCAAGACAAATGGTAAAAAACTGAACACCAAAAATTGGTCTTTCCTATTCTACTCAACAAACAAATTCAAAAATAAACAATTATACAGGAAAGAAGAGTAGTTCATCCTTATCTACTCCACTTTCAACTTTGTCATCTAAATCCACTTTACCACAACTTCTAACAGCACAAAAAATTTTACTTCAATTACCAATAAATAATCTAAGACTGATGATGCAAAACTTAAAAAACCCAAATCTCAAGGTAAAGGTATTAAAGGAACAATTAATATATCCTCTTCTGAAACAAATATAGAAATGGATTCTTCATCTACAACTCAAACTGTTTCAAGATGTAGAAAAGACAAGCACAAAAAACAATCAAATAAAACCTTCTCTGAATGACATTAATTTCATGAAACTGTCGTGGTTGTCAGAAAACATTGGAGTTTATATATATATATATATATATATATATATATATATATATATATATATATATATATATATATATATATATATATATATATATACACAACATTTACCAGTCTCACACATTCTTTCTGCCTCTCTTGAATTTGTATTAGTGTCTTTATTATTCTAAGTAATTCATCTCAACACTTTCAATTAGTTCTTAAGCAATGATTTACTAAGTACTTAACTTTATCAAATATTATTTTATTTTTGGTGCAGCTTATCCCATCTGAGGTTCTTGTGCTAGTAAAATCAAAATCAAATGAAATCAAATCCTTTTCTGCATGATTTATGATATCATAAGGGGAATAAAATATTAATGTTGGTATTAGTCTTTTATCCGTATTTGTATCAGTAGTTAACTATGTTTGTTAATATCGTTTGTTTGTCAATTTTTATATAAATGAATTGTTACATACTAATATAATATTAAAAAGTTTATTTCAGTGTTTTCTTATTTCAAATACATTTGTCAGTTATGAAGATTGTTTTGTTCTATACAGAAGTCTAGACTTAAAATTGCATATATCCTTTTACACACATAGATATGCAATTTTAGCATCATCACATTGATTAGTTGCAGATATTTATTAATATTATAATAAACTGGTGTAATGCCAGCTTTAGTCATTGGAAAAAGTATTTAACTACTTGATATATTTGTCAGGATTTATTAATAAAATGAAATAATTTCTTGATATATTTGCAAAAAATTTGTAAGTATAACAAACCAATACTTTGTTTTTAAATTATTTTTTCCACTGATATATCTATTTCTTCTTATTTATTGCATAAAAGAATGTTGGATACTCATATTAATGTTTGATATTTTTATCCAAATTTTTAGATTTTTTTATGTATTTATTTAAAATATTGAAAAAAGATAAATTACTAATATGTAACAAAATTTGTTGATATATTAATCATTTGTTTCATTTTTAAACGTTAAACATTTCTGTAATGTAAAAGTTTATAGGAATTTTTTTATAACTTTGATTTAGATGGCCAAGTTGGTAACCAAGTGATTAGCTCTATTGTCTTTAGTTTAACAGTTTGCAGGTTTCATTACAGCCTTAGGTTTGGGTGTTTAAAGTGGTTTCAAAATCCAATTTAAACAGTAGATCCTGGTGTAAGTAGCCCTTGTGTGCAAAAAATGACCATTGAGCAACAAACCATTAGACTTCATTTTGGATTTATTATATATGTAATAATGATATCATTTTTACATAATAAAATATATCATCTCCATTTTTGATCAAAATTACTCTAATATTTAAGATATTTTTCAAAACTTTTTTCACATTATTTAATAATTGCATATATCTTATTAAATATCATTTGTACATTTATTACTTCCTGTTTTTATTTTTCATTAGTGGTCTATAAGAATTAGTTACAAGGAATAAAGTTTAAGAACTCTTAAATCTCCCAACTTTTGAGTGATGTCCCTCTTTAATTAGAAATTCAGAAACTGTTTTCTTCTATTCAAAAATAATGATATTAAATCTGTTTGCTCCTATCTTTTTCATGGACAATAGCAATGTAAACAATTATTAGACCTCAGTAAAAGCATTTATATTTTTACTACACATAGTTGGAAAAGTGAAATACATGTAAGATTTTTGTGTATCTTTTGCAAGAGGACATTTTATTTTATAGCGGGAAAATTTTAAGTTTCTATTTTTGGAATAAGAAATTCAAAAGAATTCTTAAACATTCTCATGAAAAAATATGTTATATAATAATTTAAGAAAATCTGTATCACATACAATAATTTATTCTAAATATTTTTGAACAATAAAAATAGAATGTTTTATTATTATCATTAGAATCTGAACATTTTGGGGTATATAATATCAGATTACTTAATAGGAATAATTAAGTTTCAATACTCTTTTATATGCATTTTTTATAAAAATTAATAGCATATTAATAGTTATAGAATTTTAGGTTTAATAAAATTTGTATGAAAATATTGATTTTAAAGAGGAAATCCAAATCTTTTTTTAAAAATAACAATGTTTATTTGAATATTAATGTTAATCTGTATTTTAAACACAATATTTACTTTAGTTGCAAAATATTATTAGTAAAATAATTATATTTATCATGGAAACATATTTTAACTTTCATGAAAATTTCAGTGCAGAAGGAAACTTAACATTTTCTTATTATTTTAATTCTTTTAAACAAACAAAAATCTTAATAGAACAAAAGAAAAAGAAATTTTGAAGAAGAAATGTGTGAAGAAAAAAATTTCTATAAAGTATCTTTTGCTTCCAAAGAAATATATTTTAAAATATACTGTTTTATAGCTTTTTAAAGTTTAATTAAATCTGGAGTTGCAAACTATTTTAATAAAATTCTAAAATGTTTATTTAAATTACATTTTTTAGTAACTATTATAAAATGCTATATAGAGAAAAACAATTTTTTTAAATTTTTGATGAAAGTTTCATTTTTACCCAAGATTTGAAATAGATTGCTAATTTGTATTTGAGAAATTTTATCTTGATACTAATTTATTTTTTCTATAACCTGTTTTATTAAGAATTTAAAATGACAAAGTAAAATATTCTTATTTTGAATGTAATTTTCTACTTTCAAATTGGCAAATATGTGAATGATTATTTTGTCATACAAAATAGGTTTTGTAAAAAGTTAAAATTTATTTTTACATTTAAATTCACATAAATATTAATGTTTCATGAAATTTCAGGGAAATAATTTTAAAAAAATGAATTATTGAAATTTAAAATATTATTTGAATATTGATTGATTGAATTTGAGAAAAAACTTTAGTATTGATAGCTATGGTTATGTACACATGACTTTAAATTTGGGTGCTCTGTAAACTTATTGCGAATAATGCATATTTTAACAGCATTGTATTACTTAAAAATTCATGCTTTCTTAAGAAGTCAAGTAAATTTTTAAAAATGTAATATTAATCAATTGTTAACAAAGCAATGTGATCTTACACTTTTGATGCTAAGTACATTTAAAAGATAAGAGAATGAATGTTATGGTTACAAAGCAAAAACTTTGATAAAATACAAGAATCAAAAACTAAAAATGATTCATAGTAAAGAATAGAGTATCAAGGATTTAATGAAGTTTGGAGATGCACTTGCAGAGAAAACTGTAGATAATAATGATACAGTTTCAACCTGAAAATCTTAAAATTAAAAAAGATCCTCAAGTAAAAGAAGGAAAATTATTATAAATAGTTGAAACAATGGAAAAGAATAGTGACTAAATGAGTTTGATTAACTTTCTGAATTTTTATTGTAATTATTCATTGCGCTCTTAAAATCGGGAATAGTGGAACCTCCATAGTTAGAGCAGATGAAGAAATTTTTTGAGTTTTAATAACTACCATTTTTATTACAAAACCATTTTAAAGTTGCAATTTTATAGGAGTATTTAGTCATATTTCATTTTGATTGTTTTTATATTGATAAGAATATTTAACTATACGGTTTTAAATGTGTTACTATTTGTTTTTGTTATATAAGTTTTTTTTTCATCAATTTGGATTGAAGGGTTTGTAATTATTTTATTGTTAATTAGAAAATTTAGAATAAACTTTTTCAAATAGAAATTATTTCTTAAATCTGAAAATTTCAATTAGAATATTTAAAAAGGAAAAAAAAAAAAAAAAAAAAAAAAAACATTTTTGAATAATTAAAGTAGACACGATATTTTCTATAAAATTAAAAAAAATATGTTTAATGCTATGAAATATAGTATTGTTTTGGTATTCTGAAATTATTGCTTTCAAGTACTTTTAATAAGTCCTTGAAAAATGTCATTTTATCTTTGAAAAGTTCTTAAATTCTTCCAGAATGAAAAATTTCATTTCAGAGTGTGAATTATGTAAACTAAGATCTCATTAATTTTTATATAACATAGAAAACGAAATGAATAATTTATAATAAAGAAAAATTATAATTAAGAAATTACTCTTATATATATATATATATATATATATATATATATATATATATATATATATATATATATATATATATATATATATATATATATATATATATATATATATAAAATACAGATGTTATCAATGTCGCCATAGACCCAGCAAGTACATGCGATATACGTGCTCCTTAAATCTGTGGAATCGAAAGTCCTGTGGTCGGTCATTGATCAGTCACCATGGGTACAATGGTCTGGAGAAAATTTCCTGCCCCTTCAGATAAATACCAAAATTGAGGGAGTGGATCCTCTGGTGGTACCATCTATCGGAGGATTTAAAGAGCAAAAACGTACTTTCACCCTCGTGGTGCTTTGATTAAAACGAAAGACGCTCTCCGTATTGACTTAAATTCGCATTTAGGAAAAGGATAAGTTAGGCATGATATGATTTAATTTGTAATAAAGTTTGTCACATATATAACTACTAAGAAAAATTGTACAAGGTAGTATTTGTAATAATACAAAAAATCCTCTTTAATGTTTTGGAAATATTAATTTAAGAAATTGCATTTTAATTCGTACTACAATTTTGTGTCAGCTACCAGTGTCATCATAGTATATTTTTATGTAATGATTATCGATTAGAAAAAAAGTATTTTACAAACTTGGCTATAATTCATTGAGACGTAAATAGAAATTCTTTTCTGCTGCATTTCATAATTTTTATATACATTAATGAATATATGCAAGCAAAAATATCAAACTATGTAGAATGGAAATATATTGAGATAAAGATAACGCTATATTTTCAATTTAAAGTTGTACATAAGGCAGTTTCAACAACGTAAATATTGGTATAATTTTTTTTTTTAAGTATTTCCGTACTATAAAAAAAATGAAAAATAAAATTATATTACATTTATAAGTTTCAAATGAATTCGTAATTCTAGAAACTGGTACACTTAAACATTATGAGTGAAAATTTAAGTGAAACAAGTAAAAATTAAGTTTAAAAAAAACGATCAAAAACTTTATTAAAAAGTAGAGAAGGGATTTATTTACTTCAAGCGGAAAATTTCCCGTCCATTCTTATCACTTAATGTAATATTCGAATTTAAGAATTAAAAATGTTTGACTCTGTTCATTAGCATATGCTTTGACTAATTTTTTTTTCACTCATTCAAAATTAGAGTATGCTATTCAGTATTTCTGATTTATTTATTATTTTTTTAGTTATTTGAGCGTACTGTGGCCTAGTGATAGGGCACCGGTCTTCAGAGCTAATGGCCCCCGATTCGATTTTATGCACTGTTGAACAACGAGAGCTGGGGGTTGTGTTTCTGCCTTATGCTTTATGTCTTGCTTCGGTGTTTTGCGGGTTTACTCCCTTGCAATACTTGAATGCTGCCTACTATCTATGAAAAGTCAGTCCCACAACCTGGTTTCAAATAATTGAAAATTAGCTGCTTTTTTGTTTTACCTTTAGGTTTTCTCTTGTAATACTTCGATTTATAATTAATGACAACATTAGTTTTTATTTTGATTGTTTAAATAATTAGTAAGATACAATTTCAACTAATTCCAAATCTCTTGATATTGAGTCGCATATAGTATGTTTTCCAGAACGGTTTGAATTGAGGATTACTGCAAAACATCAAATTTGTCATAAATCTTTTGGCATCAATAGCATTGTGTTTATTGAGTAAATGAGAGAACCACAATAATTTAGACTTTAGATACTGAATGCATAACTTTATAGTCAAATTAGCTTTTTTTAAGACTAAAATATTTAGCTCAATTTTTGTTTCCAGAAATCTCAAACCAAATTTTTGACAAATTTAATCATATTTTTTACAAACACTATGGTTTATTGTACTTCAGTGTGGCAATGATAAATGTTTTTACATATCCGATTAAATATAAAAAAAATTTTATATATCCGTAAAGCACTATAAATTTAAAAGATTTGCATAACATTATACTTTAAAATTGGAAAAATTTTTATTCAATTTTTGTTAAAATATCCACCGATTTTTAGGTCCAAATTTCGAATTGAAGTAAAAGTATTTTTCCTTCAATTTGAATTTTTGGATTTTGTTTTTCTCAAGAATAAGATGTTCCATAAAAAATATTGTTTAATGACTAGTTGTAGAAATTTCTTGGCTACTGTGAGCGGTATTTAAACATTACGATCTTATGCCAAAGGATCTATATTTGTATTTATTTTCTTTGTCTTTTTACGTAATACCATATTTAATCCTAAAAAGAAAACTACCGCCGATGACGTATGGGGATTTGTTGAATGCTATAATTACATTTTTGTTATAAATATCCCTGGCTCCCTCCTTTTCACTCCTCCGCGGGGGCATTTTAAATTCTACTTTAAGCTCTTAAAAGATTCGATTAAATTTGTTTCTGAATACTAGAGTCAGAGCAGGGGAACATCAGAGGTTAAGATAATGAAATTCTTCCCTACGATGATAAATTGGCTGCAATCATTTATGCAGGAATACTGCTTGTCAGAGGATATTAAATGTATGATCGTTATAAATTATCCCCATATGCGCAGAGGATGGCTCATTCAGGGGAAAAGAAAATGAAATTTACATTAAGAATTTTGCTTGTTATGCGGTTGGTTTTTCCCTTTTCTTTTCTAAAATGGAAAATTATCTTAAATGGTTGTTTATAGGAAAATGTTCCGCTAGCATAATTTGGGAGGGAAATCTATAAGAAATATGCATATTTAAACGCGTTTTTGTGTTATTTGAACTGTTTAAACTCGTTTTTCTTTATATTACGTTATATTTCTTTAAATTTGGTTGTGATAAAACAATGTAAGATATTACAAATATATTTTTCAATGTTAATATTTAATATTTGAAGATTCTCTTTTTTTACTTCTTTAATGAAATGACTATCCATCATTCGTAATGTTCATAGGATAGAATTATCAGTGTTAGCTTTCCTGATTTAAATGAAATAATCATTTTATCTTTCTAAGAACATCGTTTGTTCAATGTGTTGCTGTAAAAGGGCATTTTTGAATGTCATCAATTCAACTCACCAACAATTATTGTTTGTTTCGGGCATATGTCCTATATAAATGTCTTTGCATCAAAGTTTACATTAAGTACTTAATTTAAAATTAAAAAATAGATATACAGTAAATCCCCATAAATACAGATTTCACGTAGTCAGGAAAACCATTCAGATGTGCATACATATGTATGTACATACAACATAAATAAAAGGCGAGTTAGTGCAATGATACATTTTTGTTGAAGCCAGAATGTCGTGTTGAGCTCGGATGAGTCAAGCCGTACATTTTATATTTCATTTGTATAATTCAAAGTACAATTTTTACTGTGCACATTAGTTAATGTAACTTGACTCAATTTATATAATACTTTTATTAATTCGGACCACCTGAATCTTCTATTAATCGGGATAAAAGAGGTTTCACTGTATACAAAAATGAAATTTATTAAAATTTTTTCCCTATTATTTGAAGAGTATTTCAAATATTGAAAATTTAAAAGAATTTTTCTCACAGGGCAGGGAGTCGGTTTTATTATTAAACTGATCAAAACAAGAAAAAGAAGCGTAAAAATATTTATCAGTGTTATATATTGAAAAATAAAAGAATTTTTTAAATTTGTCTTAAATGCAAACACTTCTGTTATAAAAATCGTGATTGGTAATGTATCATTAGAAAAAAATGCGTTATTTGAGGGAAAAAAATTATACTCTATAGTGTTTTTATTGCTTTTATTTTAAAACTCATTTGACTGCTATTTATTTCACTTCCATAAGAATCCCAGAACTTCATTGCAAGTGCAACAAAATCAACTAAAGATAGTAGCGGTAATTTTATACAATTAAACTTTTCCATTTGTACCAGCATTTTCATATGAAAATGAAGTTGCTTTTCTTTAGTTTATATTAATAAAATTTTGTAGAAATAAAAAAAAAAAAAAATAACTGACTTAATAACTGCTATAAATTTGACAGTGGAATTTTTAAAAATTTTTTTTGGAGAAAATTATTTTTGTGGTTTTTGTTATTACAATAAATAAATATATAAATATTAAATAAATACACTTGCCAGAAAAAGTCTTCGTACAAACGCACAGTAAACATTCTACAGAGAATAAAAGTACGTTATAGTGTTAACATTTATTCAATTTTCACACATAATGCTTTTCTTTAACAATTCCTTAAATATTAGTAACAATTTCATAATCTTCCAATTGTTTAATCATAGGGTGAGTTACCTTGGCGGTTTCTGAAGATGAAATATTGCTCCATTCCATCAAAATTACTCTTTTTAGCATATCTTTCGATATTATATTATGCTGCCGAATGTTTCGTTCCAATAAATGCTCGATGGGGTTTAAGTCTGGTTATTGTGGAGGAGTATGCAATTGATATTTGATATTGTGCAACGGCCAGAGTTACGTTTTGGGCAGTGTGTTTTGGATCATTGTCTTGTTGAAACCAAATGCCATCACCAAGGTTCAAATCTTATGCACTCTACTTCAAATTTTCTTTTAATATATTTAGATATCGCATATGATCTAATGTGGAGTCTATAAATGTTAATCAATCAACTCCACTTGCTGCCATGCACCTCCAAATCATTACTTCACCTCAATCACGTTTACTGTAGAACAAAATTTTGCTTCTCAAAAGCCATGCCTTGTTTTCTCCACACCAGTTTACAACCTTTGATGCCAAAGATACAAAACTTGCTTCTATCAGAGAATATTGCTTTTTCAAAAAACTTAGAAGGTTTATTAACATATTTACTGGAAAAATTTAAACGGTTTTGCTTATTGGCAGTTTAAATACATGGCTTTCGACGAGCAGCTGTACGGTCGTGTTAGCCAGATTCCTTAAGAATTATTCGAATAGTATCTTCATGACGAGAGTTTTAAACCTTTCTCTAATATCAAGTGCTATTTGAGATGCAGTTATCTTTGTATTTAAAAATATGGATTTCAGGCTGCATATCTTTTCTCGTAAAGTCAGCTTAGATGGTGGGGTACTCCGAGGCTTTAAGATAACTGATTTCGATGACTTGTAATAATTGATTACTCTTTGGATAGAAGAATGAGTTCTTCCAACTATCTATCCAATTGCTTGACGAGTTTTACCTTCATTCCTTTGTCTTAAAATGATTTTCTTTTCGTCCTGAACAATCTCTTTTCCTTTAGAATACATTTTAAGTTTATTTGTTTGCAAGTACTAATGTATCATATCAAAAAAAACAATGTTTTTTTATTCTATTTGTTGTATTCGCACCAGAGTTAAAATGAATAAGTAGTAAAAAAAATGCAGACAATATTTCATTTCATACAAGCTCACTGAGGCTAAATAAAAAGATTAATTTGTTTAATAAGATTAATCTTTGTAATTTGTGCCTGTAAAAGAATTTTTCTTTTTTGTTCGCTCACTATTTCTTATGGTGACGACAGATTTTATTTTTACTCATTGACTTTTCGGTTAGTTAGACTCAAAAAAGATAACCAAGACAAAACAGCTTTAATAGTGAGAATAAATATTTATTTAATCAAATTACAATTTCCTTAAAACAATGTATTTTATTGATAATACCTATGCTTGAAGAAAAAATGTATTCCTCTTAAAAAAATAATTATTTTGATCAAGATACTCATTTTGTGTGAAAAAAATCACTTGAAATTTAAAAGTTTTCTCATAAAAATATTTGGTATTAATTTTCTTTATATATACACACAATTTATATTAAATTTTTTTTTTACAATATAATATAAAAGATTCTGAGAGTAAATATTCTCATTCAATATTGTATTGCAATTTTATTATTAAATAAAGTTTTGTATCATAGTAATAAATACTTAAAAAATGAAACATATTTTTTGATTTTAACTTGTTCTTGATTAAACGAAAGTAATGATTTAAGAAACTGGGCTATTTAAACATCCAATGTATAAATGAGATATTCCTGGAAAAGTTGATTAGTTATGGTGCCTCTGGTTGTCACAATTTAACAGAAAGCTGTTTAGTTTTTATAATCTTTCTATTTGATAACTTAAAAGAGCTCTGTAAGATTTTGTAACATCCATTATTTTTTCGTAATAATTAGATAGTTGGTATATACCGTATGTGTGCCGAGCTTGTTGCTGAATGGATAGTATTCTGACTTTGGTTTCAATAACTGCTGGTTTCTACTCTATCAAGAATGCAGAGATTAGTTATGATTGTTCGGATTTTAAACAGTAGGTCCCTGTCGAATTAGTCTTCATATGCAAAATATGACCATAGACTGACTACCAGCCATTTTGCGTATGTTATTGGGTCATTTATGGGTGGGAAGAAAGAGGTTACTTCGTTTGCCGATTCCCTTTTCAGTTCGAATTTGATTTAAATATATATGTAATATCTATCCATATATTGCTATTTTTATCATTGATAAATTTAATGTTTTTTTGTCTTGAAGAGAATTTAATCTTGAATATGGTTATAAGAAATTGAAGTTTACTCATTACATTATTCAATATATAAATAGGAGATATTTTGAAAAACGTTAAGATAACATGCTTATTTAATTTATAAATTGGAAATATATATAAATAATAATTATATCCACGTATGTGCATTAAATTATATCTACGCTAACTATAAGCTTGATTATACCACGAAAATAACATTGGTTATCAAAGAATTTATTCAATTACATAAGAATTATAACAAGACAAAATTTTTTTTTTCTTTTTATGATTTTTAATCTAGCACACTCTCTATTATATTACTCATATCATCTTTCAAAGTAAAATCTTAACTGATACATTCTCTCTTTCCGCTAACAGTAAATCATTTTTATTATTACATCATTCCATGTAAAAATTAGATTTATTTTTCAATTATAAATATTTCTTTGCGTTTAACAATAAATTATTATGTATCAAAAGCATCAGGGAATTATAAAAGAAATTGTTTCAAAAGCATGATTTGCCGTTTGTTATGTTTCCTAAAATGTATTTATTTTAAGAGGCAGGCCAAATAGCAAGTACTTTTATGGAAACTTATTGAAATGCTTAAAGTTCATATGAATTTTAACCATTTAAAGCGTGTGCGTGACATTGTTATAATTGTCTATTTAGTAAATCGCTGAGTTAAGAAAATGCTTCTCTTTAACCGTAATTTCGTAAATTAAATTCTAACAATAGTAACTGTTGCATATCTTGTTCACTGTGCACAATTAGTATAAGTACGGCGTTGAATGATAACTATTAATCAATGTTTTGTTCTTTCACAAACATATCTTACATATTCCAGAATATATAATAAGTTTTTTTTATTATTTCACTTTATATAATACAACTCTGATCCTATAAGCTAAAATTTTTTAACATATTTTTTCCTTACATGCAAATCTTTAATCTTGTTTTATTCACAAAGTAAGTTAAGGACGTGTTAAGTTATAATATAGTTCATCCATATATATATATGCGCGAATGGCTATTGTTATTGCCATCTGTTCATCGTGGTTTCGAATTCCACCTTGGGTATGGATGTTTGTAGTGGCTTGAAATCCTCCTTAAACTGTAGATCTCGGTCTAATTAGCCCTCGTGTGCAAAAAAAAAAAAAAAAAAAAAAAATTGTTGAGCGACAAATTAAACGCTTATAAATAAAAGTTTCATAAGTGCCATGTTGATATGTTAAATGTGCAAATGAACTTAAAATGGGCTTTGCCATCATTTTTTATGATACATCTATTTAAGTAACCCCTATTTTTTTTCAACTTTAATACCATAGTGAAAAAAGCTTTTTATAAGGTTTTTTTTTAAAGGATTTTGTGTGATCAAGTTTTTCGTTATGGTTAATCGTAGTTTACTTAAAAATTTTTTCTTCCATCCTATGTTTTTCAATCCTTATTAGAATGACTTAAAAATTGTTTTAACCTACTTAAGCATTTTTTTTTTTTTTTTTTTTTTTTTTTTTTATGTATTTGGAACTTTTTAGAGACTACCGGGAATTTGTTCCAGTGATAATCGAGGGAGAGATACAATTCTTGTTCGGTCTTAAACTAATTTCCATTTGCGTGAAATGAATTAAAAAATAGGGGATACATTTTTCAACTCCATTAAATTCTATTTTAATTTTTTTTTCTCCTTTGAGTGCGTTCTTGAAAATATTATTAATAAACCCTCTTCCTCCAAACACCCCTTTAGCGATTATGACCTTCTCTTTGCTGCGGTTATGTTAGAAAGGGGAAATCGGACGAAGAAATTGGCTGCATTTGGATGTTCAGCAGCCATGAAACAGTATTAGGTTGACATGCGGTTGGCGATGATAATCCTTTACTTTTAATTTTCTGGAGAATAGAATGAGGGGGAGAAACTACCACCACACCATCTCCAGTCTCCCTTTCCTGCCGTGTGTACCGCTGGGAAATTCGTTATTCCTTTCAAACGTCTTTCATGTGCTTCACGATGTCTTCTCGACGTTCGCCCATTGTTGTGCTAAAAGATAAATTTTTGAAAGAAGCGCTGCCTAGAATGGAATAGCTTTCTCCCTACTTTTACGGATTACAAAAGAACGTTTTAAAGCTGTTTTTCCGAAGAAAAAAGAGTAATGAAATAATGAACAACATAATAATAATACCAACGGCAGTGAAATATTAGGGAGCTGGAAAAGAAGCAAAAGAGGCTCTTTTTTGAAGGGAAAAACAATTTTCTCTGTTCTGAAGACAGAAACAGCATTTTTTTCCCCCTGTTTCCTGTTTGGTCATTTCGCTCACGTTTTGCAAACGACTTGATGAAATTACTGTGAGATGAAAATTGCTTTCTAAAGCGTTGTGCAGCTGTTTGAAACATCCTGAAAATAATATTATCGATTGATACACATTTTGTTTCCTTAACCTTCACTGCAAATTTCTATTTAGATTTTTCTTATTTAATTTGTGATTATTACTTTTTTGCACTGGTTGTTAGAATAAGCTGTGCTATATATAAAACTTCTGAAAGAAAACTTATTTTTCTTGTTCTCCTAATAATTTTTTTAAATTTTTATTTTTCCAAGGATTTTTATTCATTTTCTTTTATTTAATAAGTACATTCAATAATTTTTACTGTTTCTTTACTCATCTCAATTTTAATGATTTTGTAATTAAAAATGTATTTAATTTTTTTATTCAATTTAATTTTCGGTACTTTTATTTCCGTTTTCTTGTAATATATTTGTATTTTCACTGATATTTATGTCGCTATGCATTATCTATTTTCATATCGAATTGCAGCTTCCATTCATAATCTTTTCTGTTTGTAAGAAATTTCAGTTAGAAATTTTAAATTTAATTTCTTAGAAAGATATTTAGGATGTTAAAATTTTTTGTGGAATATTTTGTTTAATTTGGATTTCTTAAGTTACACTTTTATTTCTAAATAAATTTTTTGAAAATTTTCATTTCATTGAGAAATCAGCCTCTGATTGAATAAAAGGAAATACCCACAATTTCATTTCATAGTACTGAATATAAATGTTTGTGAAATAGTAAAACCATTTCTTTTAATTTTTAATTTTTTTTTTTTTTTTTTTTTTTTTTTTTTGAAAAATTTACTTAACATGTATAGTTGTTGTTTTATATTAAAAAAAAATTATTTTCAAATAATATCTTCGCATTCAAAATTTAAGATATCGAATAAACTTTCATGGAGAAAAAAGTTGCCACCTGCTTTCTAAAACTCGCGACCTATTAACGCTAAGTGCTTTGGGCATTTCTTATTTTTCTCTTTTTTTATATATATATTTCTTTCAGTAATGGCATCGGCAACTTTGCTGGGAAAAATCAGTGAGATAAAAACCAGGACTCTGAAAAGAGGGGAAGCTTTAGGGGTATTGAACCCTCGCTATTCGAAGTTTTTAATGTACTTGAATTAATTTGTGTGTGTGCAGATACTACTTTCTGTTTTGTGGGCATGTGCAGTCCCACCCTCCAATGTGAAGGAGGGGAATGGAAAAAGACAGGGCGGTGGGTGGGTGAATTCATTGATGACTGTGTTTGAGTAGGACAAGTGGCAATTTAGCGCGCGCACGTCTTCGCCCTAATTGTAGCTCTTGTGCAATGGGTGATGAGATGCGGTCACGCATCTTGATTGAGCGACAGTCTCAAATTACTCTCCCCCCTTCCCGTTTCCATTAAATAGTGAGTGGAGTAATCTTGCTTGATTTTAACAAAGTAGTATTCATTCTTATCTGGCATATCAAAGGACCCGATTATATTTTTCATCAGTGTTTAATTTCTAAATTTCCGTTTTGAGGAAATAATTGTGAGGTAGGTTAATTGTGCCAAGTTTATTGGTTTGCTCCGCAACAGTCATTTTGGAAAATTGTTAAAATTTTACTAGCATATTTTTCATTAATATGATTAAAATTAATAACGTTTTCTTTTGAAACTATTAGGGAAAATATTGTAAACTCACTCATTAGGCACACCAAGAAGAAAAATATAATTTTATTTAAATTCAATAAAGTTAAATCATTACATTGGATAAATTAAGCTAATGATGGAGTTAAAAATTATGAAATAAAATAAAGTTATAAAAAGAGAGACCGTAGGATCCATTACTGTTATAATTGAATTTGTTGTATTCAACTTTTCTAGTGGCCTGATGCATCGAAAGTGATAGGTGATACTTTATTACGCATGTTTACCAATGCTTTTTTATGTATGAACGCTGAGCTAGAAGACAATTAAATTCAATGCTTTTGATTCCTATTGTATTAGGTTTTTACATATATTTTACATCTACAGAAATATTTCACACATTTTATTTCAAAAATTAAATTTATTGTATGGCTGATGAAATGGATGCTGTGATATATATAAATGAAGTATCTCAAATTAGTTTCCTCATATACTCCAATACTAAAACATCAATATCTTTTTTATTCTGGAAAGGAAAACGGGAAGATAATTTTATATTTTTGAGCCGAAAGTTAAAGTTTTAAAATAAATTTACTTTTATGCAACAGGATTAGCTCATTTCATCGGCAATTTTTTGCTATTTTGATAGACATTGATGCGAATCTGACTATGCTAGTGACGTTTACTTTTCTGAAGTCTGATTTTAAAATTTGGTTGTGTGGTACTTTTAAGCTGTTGGAATTGTATGCATAAATATGATTAAAAATAAAAATGTTTGACTTTATTTTGTGATGAGTTTCTTTAATTAAGTTAAATGCATCTGTTTGGAAATTAATTGATTTTGAATGAGAATGAACATACAGCATGTGAATTAAGCGATGAAAATTGCAAATTTATATGATCATAGAATGTCCTGTAATATAGTTTAGAACTAGAGGTTAAATTTTCAATTCTAAAGTTATGTCCAAAAATTAAATCCTGTTTAGTACTTGAATATTACTAAAATGTCAAGTGTGTTAATAAATAATCTTGAAATTTTTTCATCGTGCCATAATGTATCGTGTCGGATACAAGGCAAATTAGAAAAAATAATTTTCTAATGAAATGCAATGTTATCAATATTTTTTGAGCTGTAACTGCAATTTCGATTATTGTCAGTAATTTATATTTGAGGTTGTGTGAAAAGCAGGAATTCATGTAGAACATAAAAACAGGGGCATAAGAATACATGATTGTTGGCGCCGCAAATTAATCACGTTAAATTTGGGACTACTGATTACCCTATAAATTGATACAAGTCCCTATCCAGCTCATTGAGCGCGACTTGAAATTCATAGGTTCAAAGTCATCCCTGGTTATAACTCTAGTCCAATTTGTAGGGCTCTAAGTCAACGATGTGTGAAGGAACAAGGCCTTATACGTCATTATATCCAGGAAGCATGGGGAATTCTGTGCCTAATTAGAGAGTTGGTGGTTCGCCGTTCGAATCTTCGCGCATGCCGTTGTAAACTCCCCTCTATCGTAAGCTGAGTATATATGGATGCCTCCTCCTTTTCCCCCTATCTTTGGAATCTTCGATATATTTTCAATCCAGTGATTTTGCTATCCTTTCACATGAATCGGTTCTTTTGAAGGTTCGATGCAATTAAATTATCGAACTTGGGTTGAAAGGGAAGCCAGCGACCAGTAACTTTTTCTTACGGTGATTCACCGGTTATACATTTTCCTAGCTTTTAATATGTACTTTTCTATAAAAATATGTCGACGAATTTTTAATTTTATTTCTAAAGCATTAGATTTTATTCAAGTTATTATTTTTTTCGAATTATTTACGTCCATTAAGACTTCTTTTATAATGTAATAAAGTGAGTAGAAGTAAAATTTCTACACAAACCAATGATTTTTCGATATAGTGCAGTTAATTCATTGCGCTCTAGTTAATTTATAAGCAAATTTCATTGCCATTTTAGGAAAAAAAATATTGAGGTTATACAATTTTTTACTTATTTATTCAATCTTAATCAATTAAAGCTAGAATAATTATCAATTTCGAACTGTGTATACTCTTAACGACTTTAAGAGAAGAATAAGGTAGTATTCTCTTGTAGTACGTCCGCAATAACAAATACGTATGGCGCTGTTGAATCATTACAATAGTTATTAAATATGCGACTTATCTCAAATAACCATGTATAATTTTAAAGGCGAAGATATAAAAATTATATTCTTAAATTAATTTTATCGAAGAGTTTAAAATATTTATACCAAAAATATAATAAAAATGTCAATAAGTGAATTGTACAATGTAAGTATTTATAATAATTTCATGTAGATAAAATTTAAATAATTTCGAATCGAACAAAATTTCTAAAAATTTTTAATTTTATAATTATCTCAATTTTTTTTGCATGAGAATAATATTAAAAATCCACTAAAATTTTTAAAAAAATGTCAAATGAAAAAAATTTTTTTAAGAATGCTGTTTTTAAAAATGCAAAGTTTAAATGATTCTAATTAAATTTTAGAATCAAAAAGGAAAGTTATAGGTGTAAAAATAGGCAATTTAATCACCGAAAAATAGGTTTCTAAAAGTGTTGCTTTTCTAAGGAAATTATTTTCGTTTATCTGCGAAAAAGTATTAACTCATTTTGGAAACTAAAGTACCCTATTATAAATGCAGCTGTATTCTAATAGATTTTTAAAGGAAATGACTCCCATGTAATGATATTATAAATAGTTACATATTAAATTAATATTTTGTTACAATAATCCCTAATTACATATTCAGTTAAAAATTTTTTTTTAACAATTTCAAGTTAGTTTCAAAACAGAAAATTAAAAATTTTTTTAGCAAAAGTAATTTTTTTTTTCACAAAGAACTATTTATTTCTTACCTCATTGTTTTTTTTTTTTTTTTAAATTAATGCTTAGTTTTCATATCAAAATGTTATTTTTGATTTATAAAATTTTTAAAAATATTTTAATCAGCATGAAAATGTTACTCATAAGTATATAGGAAGTTTTGAGAGAAATTTTTATGAAATTTTTGAAGTAATAAATTTTACTTCGAAAATATTTTTCGAAGGTTAATAACATTCATTTAGAAGTTTAATTTGAAATCCTACTCTTGAATATTTCACGAGATGACAGCGCTATGGTTTTACACTCTAGCCAGTGATACTCACTCACTCAATTCGTGGGTTTGAGTCTTACCTCGGCCTTAGTGGTTTATAGAGGTCTGAAATCCATTTTAACTGTAGTTTTCAATTTAACTGTTGGCTTTCATACGCAAAAAATGAGTTTTGTACGACAAAAAAATCAAACTGATGTATATGTGTATATATATATATATATATATATATATACATACATACCGACCTTGAAATGATATACCAAGAAGGCAAGAAGGAGTGGTCAGAAAATTATGCAAATTGAGAGTAGACACAATTTAACACATTATGCAAATGATGTTTAACTGCGCAGCTTTCCAAAGTAAGTACAATAGGATATAAAGCGAGGAAGCGGCAGTGTGAGCAATATTCGCATCGATTTCTGTTTGGAAAATAATCGTTGAAAGTTTGTTGTTGTAGCAAAGGACGTCTGTAATTGCGGAGAATGCAAGGCCATCTTTGACGGAGTCAGTTCCAGCAGAGAGACGAGTTTATGAGGGCCATGGGCATGACTGAGAGGAGTAGGTTGGTCCTTACGGCAAATGTCAGCTGACAAACACTTGAACGCGTCCACAGTGCGGTTGTGGTGAAGATGGTTGGAACAAGAACTCTTTGGAACGTTTGCGGGGTGCTAGTATAACCAAAGTAACGTCAGCACGCGTACGATGGGAGGAGGTAACGGCACCTCTAGTTCGTATTCACAACGCTAAGACAGCCCAACTTTACGTGGGTGATGTGCTGCCTCTGGTGATGCTCCTCTACCTTCAGAGAGTGTCCAATACCGTTTATCACTAGGATAATGCCAACCGCGCATTGCTCGGATCAGCCAACATGCCCTGGAAGGTGTTCAGCTGCTTACTTGGCCTCCATTCTCGCCAGATCTCTCACCAATCGAACACGTTTGACATATGATTAGGCGTCATTTATAGACACTGCCACAGCCTCTTGCAGAAGACGCACTTTGGCAAATGGTTGATAGAAAATAGAGGTCCATTCCTCAGAATACCATCCGTACTCTCATTGACTATGTGCCTAGACGTGTTACTTTGTGTATCGCCATCCACTGTGGTCCTACAACCTACTGACCCGACCCTGTTCTCGCTCTGTATTAATCGTATCATTTCGAACACAGATCTCTTATTGTTTGTGGCCATCTCTCTGGCGAATTTCGTCACTTTCTGGCAACTTTTTCTCTTGGTGTTGTGTGTGTGTGTGTGTGTGTGTGTATATATATATATATATATATATATATATAAATTTGAGAATTATTTTTTATATCTTATAATTTTTATTTTAATAATGTTTTAGAGTTTGTATAGTTTAGCATACTGTTTAGAGATCTAAGATCTGTATAGATGGAACCCTCACAAGTTTAATTTGTTGAATGAACAAAAGGAGGAAATAGATAATTCTAAGATCATTAATATCTTATATAATACTTTGTTTGACTAAATTACCCTATTAATATATTTTTTATAACAGAGTAACTATTAATTTACTGAAATCTAACTTAATATATTAATACTAGAAATAAAAGTACAAGCAAATTCGTTCAAATCGTTTTATATGATGGAAGACAGTATAAAGTGATACCCTTTGAAAATAAATTTAAGTAGGTTTATAAAGGATTTTCTTATAGTCTTAGCAAATAATCAACTCGATTCTCAAAGTTAAAGGCTCTGCTCGATCCTAGCCATTGTTTGACAACTGTAATTGGATGATGTATTTGTTCATTTTTTATGCTGTTCTGATGAAGTAGATGCTTGGAAATATTCTAGGTTTTGTATTCTCTTGTGACATTCATGCAACTTATCTATGACAGGTCCTCCCAGAAAGCAATGAGCGGCAGATGTTTCCATAAAATAATCTTTAATCACTTTCGCGGTCTTAAAAGAAACAAGTAATATAAAAAAAAATAATTTTTAAGATCAATTCCTACCTATGTTTCCTAAGAAAAATGTTTTTTTTTCCTTCTACCAAATAAAGCTAAAATTCTTTAATTAAATTAAAATGAATCAATATTTGAATAAACTGTATTAACATCAAGTGTCATCCACTACAAGTTTGAACAAATGTATTTGGATTTGAGTGTTTGAATAAAAAGTATTTTATTATACCAATGGAAAATTTGAACAAGATATGTATAGGGATAAGGTGAACTAATAGCAGGATTTTAATAATCCTAATTGATACTGAATACTGATGTATGAGATTACTATCTTTTGAGTTTCCATCTCTTGATAAAATTAGTGTCTTTAGCAAAAAATTGAGAAAAATAAAATAATAAATTTAAAATAAAAAAATTTGCATGTTTAAAATTTTCTCATTTCTTCGCTAAAGAGTTGGTTTTCATACTGAGCAATACTGCGCCCTTTTAAAAAAATGTTTTAATATTTACAGTTTTAAAATTATTTTTTATTACATTTGATATATTATCTAAAGTATTTCGATATTTTATCTAGCTATTATTTTATTGTTTGGGTTCGGGATTATATTATAGTTCGGATCCAGGTGCCTACTGCATAAGAAATCGAACATTCTTGTAGAGCTATTAGAAGTTAATTAATTTGGAACGCGTTAAAAAAATGTTTGCAATAAATTCGTGATTTTAAATATGACAGAAATTAAAAAGAAACGATATTATTTCTATAATTTTGTTAACATCATACATATGTACAATAAAAAAAAGCAAACTATAAGCATTGCAAATAATTTATGAACTTAAAGATAACGACTCTATTCTAAGAATATTGACAATGTGGATGTTGCTTATAAACGTTTTAATATTATCCTTTTGACAACTACAAAATAATAATAAAATATTTTTATTACAATGGATAGAGAAGATTATCGAAAAACCTGAATCTTTCCGAGAATATCGTTTTTTGAATATAATAAAATAATGTTTTATAATTGACACTGAAATTTTATTAATGTGCTTTTGTGTTGAAGAGTTAAATATTTTTTTCTATTATTTCATTTTTGAAACAGTGTCAAATAATTATTATAATATAAGAAGTAAAACATACTTACATTCTTAAATTTTTATCGGAGTTCGAGAAACATTGCGTAATTATTTAGTGGAAAAAAAAAACACTTTTTTTTTGCAAGTGTTAGATTTAAGTGTTATTTTAATTCCTTAAAGTAATTCTAAATTGATTATATTAATTTAATTCTCTTTTACAAGTGGAAACGTAAAATCAGATCTTCCTTATTTTAGGATTTATGGTGTAGTTTTTCTAATGCAAAATACTTTTACCTCAGAATAGCGTTGTATCAAACTAATAGATGGCGCTAGTGCTCCTAAGTTAAAATATTTTTTGATGCATAAATAAATTGAAATTGTACGAAAAAAAAATGTGTATAAGTGTACCAATAATGCTTGGTTGAAATGAATTTATTTTGTAACTTGAAATATTTAAATTTATTATTAATTTTTAGTTTTGAAGTTATCTTTTTTTTTTTTTTTTTTTTTTTTTTCCTAAAAAATTCATCTGTTTACAGTGAATTTCTCTTTCTTTGAATTGTTATTGTAAATTGTAATTTTCAGCCTGCACACAGGAAGATTTTAAATTTGTATTAAGTGTTTATTCTCTGTAATTTAAGTATATTCTTTGTTAACTCTCATAGTATATTTTGATGATGTTATGAGTATTTTAAGGCAGTTGCTGATTTATAGCAATTCATATCTATGATGAAATACCTTGCAAATGAATAATAAATCCCAATGCTTGGCATTTTATGTATTAAATTAAGGATGGAGCTGGTTGTATAGACATCAGCTTTCGGTATGATTTATGGAACACAGTTTTCTGTCTGTTATAAATTTTTATTTATTAGATATATTGCATATTAAAATACATTTTTTGATGATATATAGTTTAATTAGCCTCCATTTAAAAGAAGAAAACATAAAATAAATAAATGTTAGATTTTTAATGTGATCTATTCTTATTGATACATTGTATTGGAATTCCGACGATTTGATGTGCTGTTATACATCGTTATTTATGTTCCTTATTTATTCAGCGTTTCTTATTACTATGTGTGTGACTGATTTAATTGTAACTTAATTGTTCCAAAGCTTCAATTATTATCAAAAAAGCTAATTGTTCAGCTTGAAACGATCACATTATGTTAGCTCTTCTTGGAAACATTTCTGCTCTTAGATTTTCCTGCATATTTTCAAATTACACGATTTAAAAGATTTCACGTATGTCCCGTGAAACTAATGTTAAATGAATATTAATTTGGGTATGAATGCTTTCATTTACTTTTAGCTTATTTATATATTTAATAACAAAAGTTATGAAAAGTATCAATGGTTCTCTGAGAATATTCTGTCAAAGATAGAAAAAGTTGTTCTTTAATATTGATATTTCCTTATTATTTAAATATTATTACAGCATTCTGCTATCTCTGTTTTTCAATATTCCAGAGGTTATTATTTAGCAAAGCAGCGAACATTGTTTGCTGGAAATCGAATTGGATAAATTCTTATGCATATTCTAAATAAAAATTGAACAAAAACAATCTATCTGAAAAAATAATTACATTCAAATGTTATATTTATCCATTGCAATTGAATTTCTAATCATATTTTACCATTGGTTGGTTGAAAAGAGATTTGCTTTGAATTGCTTTCTCCTACAGTATTCTATCTAACATCTAACGCTATATTTGAGAACTAACCGCAGACCGACTTGGCTTAATCTGACTTAATTTTGTTCTTAAGAATTTCTGCGACATGTTTTTCCCCAGTGCTGACATTAAATGGTGTTTCTATTCAGGTAATTTTAAATGTAATTTCCTTTTTAGTTTTAAATTGCTGAATCTTTTATTTATTTATTTTTTGTTAATTAAAAGTCACAAATTGAAGCTGTTTGTCAAGATTTTAGGCAAACTTTAATTTTGTTGGAAAAAAAAATTCTGGTTTTAGAGTGTACTTCTCGCATTTCATATAATTTAAATAAATGATGTAACCTCAATGACACGTGAATCTTGGTTGTTTTTACATTTCTTCATTTTGTCAAAAGTATGATGAAATCAAAATTTAGTCATTACCTTGAAGTGTCAATCGTTTATGTATTTTCACTAACAAGAGCCTAAGGATTATATCTTAATAATAATCTATATTTAAGTTTCGCGTTTTTTAATCAAAATTTTTGTTCATTTTTTTTAATAAGGTCTTTGTAAATTTATCTGAAATCTATACGAATAAGAGCTGGTGAACATGAATAATTTCGCGAATGACTTGATATTTGATCATGAAATATCAACGCCCTGGTATCATCGGAATGGGGGAAAGAGAAAGGGAAAAAAATGTTCCCGTTAATGACCGAGTCTAATTCATTAATTCGATTCCCTGCTGCACATATTCGACAACTGAGAAAGCATTTCGCTAATGGACTCTATCGAAATATATTTGTTTTTACCGCTGCTCACAACAAATGACTTCTGCCGAAACTTCATCATTTTCTCCTTTCGGTTTTAATTACTTGCCTCCGCATTAACTGGAAATTATCTCTCACGCTCCCCTCCCATCTCATCCTTCACGTCCTGAGGTTCCCTTGGTGGCGGATTCTGTTTTCGAATCCTTCATCGGAATATTCAGGTGCTGAAGGCGTTTTTTTTTTTTTTTTTTTTCTTTTTCCCTTCAAAGTCCCTACCCACCACACTGCCAATTTCACTCTACGGTGAAGGGCAGCTTATTTCCGATTTTGCAAAGTGTTGCCAATGCGAAATACTAAATGTGGTTGTAGAAGCGGTAGTTTACGACAAGTGATCGATCAGTGAGTTGGTTGGCTCTCACTCGGTATTTTTTCCTCCTGAGTTAACTGCGACTGAGTGTGCATTTCTCTACCCTTCCATTAGTGCGAATGCTAATGAGTGAATTACTGGAGCTCGAAGGTGTGTTTGATTGATCCTTTATCTGCGTTTTTAATTAAAATTGCGAATGAGAGCCTGGGGGGATGTATCCGCTCGAAACTGTCGAATCGAACGGGTTATAACTAGAATACTTCGTAAATGTGTTTTCTAAGAAAATGACATTTTTTTACAGATTTAAATTGCTGTTTGAAGATTCATTTCCTATTCAAGGATATTCTCTGAGAATAGGAAATTTCTTTAAAATATTAAAAATGCGTCCTTCTTTCTTGGATTCTAATGATTTTGCATTGGTATCGAGTGTTTTCTAATTAGCTGTGAAGCAACGTGTCACGTCCGCTTAGTTCTCAGAAATAAAATAGGATATTTCCCCATTATTATAGCCTCGGGTAGTTTAGGAAATATGAGGTGGTTGGTTTTTCTTTCACAAACAAATCATTTGAGCAGAAGTGCTAATATTTCTACTGTTTTTGGGTATTTAATGTTCTAGTTGCTATGTTCATTTAAACTGAAAATAAAAATTTGATTTTAATTTTTTGAGACTTATGTTTTACAACATACCTGTACTGTTTTGTGTTGTCATCACCGGCACAATTAGTACATTTTCAGCGGTAGCATCATGTAGAGAGTCTTAGTAAAAATAAAGATAGGCTTCTTGCTGTGTTTCTAAGATAAATTTGAAGATCATGACGGTAGATTTTCACAATCAGATAGATCATTGGTAGCCGATTTGATTCGACAGTTCTTGGATTCGAATCCCATCTAGCTTGGATGTTTGTAGTGGTTCAGAATGCACTTTAATTAGCTCTCTTGTGTAAAAAAGTGACCTATGGCGATAAACAAACTAAACCACATATCAGGTATGGAAATGGTAGATATTTTCAAGCTATACTCTTTGATCGCTTAGTTTACATTTGATATGGGTGACCAATAGAATTGTATCTTATACTCTATATTTCATGCTTATATATATTTGCATGCTTTTCGATGTAATGGAAAGTTCGATGAAAGAGTTCGCATAATGATACTTAAGAGTGCGATTAAACTATGATTAATAACAAACCATTCGAAATTATCGTTTACACACTGGCAGAAAATATATACGAAACATAATTTTATGTATTCAGTGTATGCATTTAGTAAGTAATGTATTCACTGTATTATAATGTTACATACATTCGTGATATATATTTTTTATTTTTGTAAACGGAAATGTTGTTACAATTTAAAAAAAAATTAACTAAGCCTTCTTTTTTTTTTTAAATAATTTATAATCGTTCCAGTGTTTTCTTTTAAAAAGAAAATGCCTTAATTCTTAAGATTTGTTGTTAATATCTTCGTTATGTTCCTTGATCTGTTAATGATAAATTAAGCGTCGATGCAGGATTTAACGAAGTAGAAATTCATGTATATAATTGGCTTTTAGGGATCTCAGGAAATCAACAAGGCATTCGATTCAGTGCCTTCCCCCCTCCACCACACACACTTCAGCCAAACCTTCCACACCGGGTAGTTAGTTCATCATCTCTTATTCTCTTTTCCATCTCCATTCGTTTCCATATGGTCCTGAAGGGGGTTGGCCTCTGATTAGCGGCTGTTTGCGCCCCTCCTCGCGAATTAGGGCCCTCCTTTCATGTGGCCGCTCGTGCCTGCCACGGACACGGGCCGCAAAGGCCGGGGCTCCTCCACATGACTCATTAAGCCTCAGTTGTTGAAGACCTCTCTTCAACTCTGTCGCTTCCCGATCCAACTCTCCTCGCATGACTCCCCACCCGCCAACGGGTTGATTAGGTCTCCAAAACTTATCGAGGACGACAACCCATTGCCCGAGTGGGGGAAAGGAAGAAGGTGGCGGAGAATTCGGAACCATTTATGCTGACCGCACATTGCAGGGGCGCCTCTCATACATATCTTTGGGTTTGTTACGGGGGGGGAGGGGTCATAGCTCTATGTATGTGTATGGGCTGATTAGCCGCAGCAATTGCCTACACCAGGCGGTTTCTGTGTCCTCAAAAGGATGTCTTTCCAGAATGGATGTGATTATGGACTGTTGGGGGCGGCTGCCCGTGCCCTGCGGGGCTACTTCTGGTTTCGAAATGGGTATACCCCCCCCCTCTTTCTTTTTAAGTGACTTTAGTGAGTTGAGGCTGATACGTTTATTCCGTATATTTTTTGTTCCGAAATGTTTTCAACTGTTTTACGTAAAACGAACTTTTATTCTCTAAAATCATTAATCTATTATTTTTTCCTCAACTATTAAGACTTTAAGAAGAACTGGCTTTTGGCATAATATTATTTTTCTTTTTGTTTAATGAAATAAAAAAAAATATGTGAGTTGTTTAAAAAAAGGATAAAATAGAGAAAAGTAAACTTACTTTAATAAATTATTCCCGTAAATATATATAATAGAAAATAACTAAATGACTTTTTTAGAGGTCATTTGTTTACTTATAAAATTGTTTGGTATTTTGTTATTTCTTATTTTATATCTTTTATTTTAACAATTTTTCTTACAAGCTTTATATATTGTCTTCACAATCATGGTTGTTACAGTTTGCTTACTCAATCTCTGCTCATTCTTCCAATACTTTCGCTCTTAAAATTTGTTAACTTTATTATTCCATTAATATTTTAAAAGTTGATTTTAACTGTAACGTTCCTAAAGCAATGAAATAAATTGCATTTAAAATTTGATGATTAATTTGAGTTTAATATTGAGGAAAATATTTAAATATTTTTTAGAAGGAACTCTGAGAAAAGTTTTTGAAGTTTCAATGTAGTTTATTGGAATATAAGTGTAATAGTTAACAAGTTAATTAGGCTCTAAAATAAATTTAACTGAATTCTTTCATATTATTTGCTGTGAATTTAATTACGTTACAATTAATGTTGATGTAAATTTAGGAGATTTGCATTTCATGAAGTTAAAATAACTTATTCTTGCCAAATTTTAAATATAGTTAAAATATAGGATTATTTTAGTTACTATTAATCTATTATTACAATTGATTACGTTATACAAAAAAGATTCAACTGCTAAGTCTTTGTAAGATATTCTTTATCATTCGAATGCATTTCAACTGTAAACTTAGAAATGCTGTCAGTATGTAATAAACAATATAATATGCATTATAATTCAGACTCTATATTCTTATGATTAGCAATTTCTATTCTTTTAATTATACAACAAAATTATGGTGCCAAAAACTTAAAAATAAGGAAAAAATACTTAGTGATGCCGTTTTCATAACAATTTAATAAATTGTTATTTTTGTGAACAAAAAAGCTCTTATAAAATGATAAGGAGACGTTTCAATATAAATGAAATCATAGCAAAATTAATAAGATTGTTTTCAATATCAAATGAATAAAACTGTCTTAATTGTATTCAATAAATTAATTATTTGAATAAATTGGTCATTAGTATTTGTATTCAATTAAGCAACTTGATAAAAATGCAGGGTGGGTGATCGATTAATGAAAATAATCCGTTACAAGACGATGTTCGCTATCCGATTTATTTGTTAAACAATCATCGGTTTCCCATGGATTTCTTTGTGAAATCTATTAATTTGTTCTGGAGACCCTAAAAATAAAATTTTAAAAAAGATGTATGTCTTAGTAAGTTTATTTAAAAATATTACATACGTATAGTTTTGCATATTAATCGGCCCTTTCCATTTTTTTGCTCATGGGGCATTAAAGAACATGTCCAATGTCGATTGATTTTCTAACTTTTTTTAAACTTTCTGGAAGTGATTAATAGCATTATTGCTGTAAAGATGCCTTACCTTTTTGATATCAACTTGATTTGGATAACATTCTAAGACAATTGCTGTGACATCCTCCTATTTCTTCTGCGAATGAACGAGGGAAGTTGTTCTCAAAATGAAATCAGTTTTGATTAAGAATTAAATAAACCGAAACTGATAGTTTACTTTGGCTATAAATATTCGTTTGGAATTTTTTTTTTCATAGAATTGTGGCAGTTTAAATCTAGAGAGATAAAAGGCGATTTTTAGTTCGTTGGGTTTGGCAACCCTGCAAATCAATCTCCGAGAGCAGAGAAGTGTTCGTTAGAATTCGTTGTCCAATTCGTTCATTAACCGATCACCCACTGTAATTTTTGGAAAGGCTTAAAAAGCAATGCAAAGTTCAATATTGTTCAACAATAAAAAATTATTTTTAAAATATTCTTTAGAATGTGTAAATATACTTTATACACTGTGATCTACAATTCGTTGGTTTCGATTATCTGTCGTAGTTCAGAATCCACATAAACATTGGTGGAATTAGCTTTTGAGTGGAAAAAGAACCACAGATAGTGAAAACCAAACGAAATCTAGAGCTTTTCTGTTTGGGTGCATTGCCTGTTATATATATTTTTTCTTTTTTTGTTTTTGTTTGATATAACAATAAATAAGTTACAAGTTTAATAATGGTAAAGAATGATTAAAACATCCTTTTTAGTTAGTTATTTATGAAAAAATATTCTTTAAAGACATTTTATTGTAAGTAAATAATGTCTCATATATAAAAATCAAGGTTCCAGACAATGTTTTTTTTTAGATTTCCATAATTTTTTTCGTGTTGCTAAGCTATTTCCATTGCAAGAATGATTCGAAACTTTGTTGAACTGCCTACAAAACCCCATTTGATTTGTATCGTTCGTAAAAATTTAAGCCTTCTTACATCCTGTCCATTTAATTCAATATTATTTCGGGTTGTGTAAATAATCAATAAATGATCTCACGAAGCAGTGTTTTTAATAAGATCTCTCATCTTTCAACTAATGTGTGAAATTTGAACTAAAGTATAAGCTCTTTGACATTTTTTACTTGATCATTTAGCTAGCAATGTGTGCTTTTTGTTTTTCGCAAATGAACCCATTCATTTTGGAAGTGATATCTGAAGGCATTGACGGTGGGCGGTGCCGGATCTCGCCCGATGGGTCAAGCAACTTTCTCCCCAGATGAAAATGATTTATGTGGTTTACTGAAAGGAAGGTTTACTAATTTAACTGGTCTGGGCCTTTCCTGCTGCCGTAGCAGATGCCAACAGCGTAATTACTAGCTGTAACAGCCAAATAAAATGGGTAATAGTTAGTGTTTTTTCTTTTGTGTTTGTTTATATACTTATTTATGGCTGCAGAAGGACCACGAAATTGTCTCGAATTTTTTCTTCCTTCCCTTTTATTTCAAGATTGCTTTCTTAAAAAATAGGGAGTCTGGAGAATTTTTGCTGTCTTACGGCTGCTGGAATTTGCCGACTGGTTTTTCGAGAAATTCTGTCTATTATTTCGCATTTCTTACTTTAATTCAAAGCCAAGAGTCTGATTTTTCTATATTTTCAGTCTTTACGAACTCGTGTGATGTTTGATCTGTTTTGTGCTGATGATTTTATGTCAAACTTATCTTACTAAATATAAATTTATAGGTTCCGGGTTTATTATAATAAAGCATAGGTATTGAAAGTATAATAATTTCAGTAAAGCAGTCTTTCAAATGTACAAAACTTGTGCTATATGATTCATGATTTTTTTTTTCCTTATAATTGGTTAACTAAGTTTGTATAATATTTATTCAAACTCTATTTTTGTTTCAAGTTTATAAAATTCATTTTTAGTTTTTTGTTACCAAATTGCTTTTTTTAACCTTTGACTATCTGTTGGTTGGTTTAATGTCCATCGCGCGCGAAATTAATTATGGATCTTAATATTTCATTGGAATTGTTAATTTTTTTAAAAATAGTTTAGGAAAATTCCCTTTTATTATATTTTAACAATTGCAATTTGATGTCACCGGTAGATTTTACAAAGTTTTGATTTGATGAAAAAATGTGTCACAGTATGTATGTAAACTAAATCGAATATTACAAGATAAAATAAATAATATTGATATTATTATTTTTATTTTACTTTCCAGTACCTGTTTTTTAGATGTTCGATCGATTTGCTTTATATTGCTTTTTAAAAATTTAAAATTAATGTGTTAATTTCAAACAATTCATATTTTCCAGACTGGCTAAACATTCAATTTAATGCTTTTATTTTTTTATTTCTCTCATTCCAAATTATTATAATAAATTTACAGTTGTGTGATAAAATGGGGGTGAAATTGTTTTTATGGCTTTAACTTACATCATGCATTTTTTTGTGAAATATTTACACTATTTTTATCATTTGGTATTTGCTGAATGAATGAATCCATGATAATCCAGAAATGAGTAATACAGTTGAAATTAATAAATTTTGACTGGAAATAAATATTTTAATTCCATTCTAAAACATAGAAACATTTTACATAGTAATAATTTCGAAATTTTGCTGTCGTATGAGACGCACTTTTTATGTACACATTTTTTGAAAGATAAAACTTTATTATGTTCATTATAAATATAAAGTAATACAAATGCAGATTAATATTTTCTAGAAATACTTCATCTACCTGGTAAAAAAAAAGCATTTTAATCTTTAAAAAATCTAGACACTCATCTTTAAAAGATGTTTACTGTGTTCGAAGTGACTTCTAAACGAAAAAATTACTTTAAAATCTCTGCTCAATTAGTATTTAAGTCTTCGTGCAAGCCAATGTTCTCTGCACCATCCAAGTGTGTATTAATCTCTCTGCTGCCCTGTTTCCACGTTCTTTAGCGCATGCAATCTCATGGCTTGTATGCTATATCATAACAATGTTGGCTTTAAGTCATAAGCTGCCAACAAATTTTGTAAAATTAAACAGCAGAAATTTCTCACTTAAAAAAGTCGTTCTCAAGAATTAAAATAATTTAAACGTACCTCGCTGTGGTTGTCGATGATAGCACACGCGCCTTCACTGACCTCTACGTAACTGATGTTTTCAAACCCCGTAAGGAAACAATAAAAAAGTCTCAAAACTTCTAGCAGAGAAAATTGCCAGGAATGAATGTAATCAAAAAATGAGTATCGTAGTATAATACACACACTCTCCGTTTTTCAGATCTATTTTCAAAGAAAATACGTCTTATATGTCTCAGTTACGGTATTTATTCATTTTACACAGATAGCTATAGTTTACTGTAAGCTCAAAATTGGACTTTTTCTCCCAACTTGAATTTAAGGTATCGGTCAGGGATATAGCGACATTTTTGAAGGTTTGAGTGCTGAAAATTTGAGCCGGAAAATTTTCGTGTTAGTTTCTATCCGATTTTGTGGACATGGCATTCATGTAGTCTGACTCCTAACATTTGAATTGAAGGTTTTTGTTTACGTGAAGTATCAAATGAAGATTTTTTTTTCTCCAACTTGCTGATTTAAATTGAACATTCTACAATAATAAACTGTGCTTCAAATTGAAAATGGGTGAAAGTGTTGAATTGTTTTGAGGAGGCTTGATAAAATTTATTATTTTTTAGGTATTCTTTTTAATTGCAAGTTCAATCATGAAACATATGATGAAATTACTAGAGGTATTCTTTTTGTACTGGAATAGATTTTTTTACTTGTGAGTTCAGAGAAATAAGGGTCATTTTTCCGTCTTAAGGATGATTCCATGGGATGGGAATCCCATGGAATCATCCTTAAGAGTACCATATATTTAAATTTTTTTCGTTGTTTTCCAGTTAGTTGCTTCGTTTTCTAGCAGCACAATGATCCAAAACACTTATTTAATCACATACAAAGTTAATTTTTTTGCTATTAAGTAATCTTTTTTTTAACCGGTTTAATTATATCCTTGACCTTAATATCATAGATGATGTAGGGATGATGTGAAGCTAGAGTTGGTCACTGATTGATTCAACATTTTGTGGGTTTGAATTATACCGCGCGCGTGTATAGAAGATCATAATAATTCAGTATCCACTTAAATTTGTAAGTCTCGGTCGAATGATCGATTACCAAACAAAACTCAAATTTAGATGATGATTTGTAAAATGTTCATGGAGTGCCAATTAAAACCTTGCTTCTCTTTGATTGAATATTTAATATTATTCATTCACATCCACTTGCTTCCATGCCTTAATCCAAGTTCACCACAAATTATTAAAATATTTTAAGTTCTTTATTATTTAAAATTCTACTTGGAAATGAACATAAAAAAATGTAGATGTAACAAAATTCATATCCGAAAAAAAAAAGTTTTAAAAAATTTATTAGAGAGCGAGAATGGGCGCCGTACGTAATAACTTTAAATAACAAAAGTTACATTAGTTCAAAATTAAAATAAAAATTAAAGTTACTTTTATGGTAATTACATTATTTTACTTAATCGAAAAATGTGATACACATCAAAATGTATATTATTTATAATGTGATACACTGAAATTTATGTAAAATTTTTATAGCGTGTGAAAAGAACCAATAATATGAATTAAATATCAAAGATAAGGCAAACTGAATTTTAAATGTTTTGTGACATGTTTTAGAAATAATGAAAATATTCTGATTTCATGTCTTAAACAATATAACATGCTGAGCTATTCCTGAGTGGTGATGAATTTTGTGTTTTATTGGAAATAAAATCTTATTTGAATTCTTGTAAACTATATGTTAATTTTGGTAACATTTGATTTCAATAATTTTTCTATGAACAATTTAAAGTGTGAAGCTTGTTAAAGAGACTTTTAATTCACATTTTAATGTGTCGTTTTTGTGTGTATCTAGTGTTTTCTGCAAAACTGCTTATCACGATTTGTGCATCAAGAAAAACACTATTTACTTGAAAATTTTGCAAAAAAAAAAAAAAAAAAAAAAAAGGGATTTAATTTTATATGAATTAAAGTCTTAAACATGAATTTGACACATTTTTGACATATACTGTATGACATTAAGAGACGATTTGCAAAAGACTAATTGTATGATTAAATTTGTACTGAACGAAACTTACTTGTATCTTTTATGCTTACTTGAAATATATTTTGAAGCAAACAAGATAAAATATGATTTAAAACGTATAAATAAAAATTTTGTATAAGATATTTGTACCTAGGATCTGAATGGAATGAAACTTTTTTCAGAATGTTTATTTCTGGCTAACTTTTAAAGCATAAGCTGTTTTTTTTTTTTTTTTTTTTTTTTTTTTTTTTTAAAATTTTTAATACAGCACTTATAATTAATTCACATCATAATGACTGCTCTTAAACACTATGTAAAATTAATGCAACAATGGGCTGCGTTTCGGAGCACTACTCGCTTCAAGAACGGCGATCTTGAGTTCTATTCGACATTTTAAAATTGTTTATTTTTGTGTGTAGTCGTTGGGAATATATATATATAAATATAATATATTATATATATATATATTCATAAGTAGATAGATAGATCGGATATTCCTTTCTTTCTACATTCCCACAAAATAATAAAAAATAAAAAAAATAAATAAAAAACAATGAAATTTAACTATTTTTTTTTAATTTGTAAAAAAATATTGTTTTGACTTTCAGCGAACGTGTTTTTGGTTTTTTAGTGCTCCACTGATCAAAAATACATTGGAACGTGGGTGAAAAGAATTCTTGTCGTTAATATATAATTTCGTAACTAAAAATATTCTAACGCTGTATACTTCATTCAGTTCATTTTTAATTAATCTTTACGAGAATGTATTTAACGAGGTGTAAAGAGCTGTGTTTTGAACAAAATTAAATAAATATCAAATTTCACAAATATTGGTAAGTATTGTTATTTATAGAGAAAATTGTTTTTTCTACCAAAAGATATTTATTCATTATTCGCTGGAATCCACATCGCCGAAACTTGGAAATTGATTAGCTAATATTTCTTTATAGATTATTTACATCCACACAATTCCGTAAGAGTAATCATTCTTAAAGAACAATAAACAAATAATAGCAAAAAATGAAGTCATTTTTTTATTTTGATTTTGTATTTCGCCATTGCTGGCAATAGAAGCACAAGTTTTGTACTGAGTAACACATGCCTGTTTCTGTTCACAAGCTTTTAAATTTCAGGGTAAAATCTATAATTTTAGCCCACCTCTTGGCGAAACCGGAAAAAATGTTGACATTTTCTCGTTAATAAGTGATTTCGTCTATTGCGACTTCGAATATTAACATGTTACTGCTATGTTTTAAAATAAAATGCTGGAATTTTTATTTTACTCAATTTATTAAGAAGTTATAAAATATAAAGGAAGTGATACTCGAAAAAACAATATTGCTTGTGTTTGCCAGATATTCAAATGTCTATGATCGTTTTTTATAATATTTCTTTCAATTAATCGAGCAATATAGCTAAATCAACGTAAATAATATCATTTTTTAATTCTATTTAAAAAATTTATTGTTCTTTAATACTTGCAGCATACTTAACACAAACAATTCTTAATGTTCTATCTAAAATTCAAATTCAGAATAAACAATAAAAGCACTTATTCTTTTTCATTTGAATCCATTCATGAAATCCTTTTGCTCTATCAAAGACATTCTTTTAAAAAGAAAATTGTTCTTATTCGTTAAAAACTAAACTATAACGTAATGTCTAAACATGGCATTGATTTTTATTCTAAGTTATATCGCTTATAATAAAAATAGTTCACTTTTTACATGATTAAAAAGAAAATGTTTCATATACTTCATAATAATTCTAATTGAATGAAAATACTTGCTCCATAAAACATAAGGACACTATTATCTCTTATTTAAATTTTCAAATAATTATTTGATTTTTCAGATTTAATTTTTTTTTTTCCGTCTTCGTACTTATTTTACAATTCTTCCTTATATTGGTTGTCATGGAATCACAAACGATAAATACGCATTTTGAAGTTTGTTGTTATAAGGAATCCAGTTTGGTGATGTAATCTGCTGATTTGGCTGCACATTTCGTTCATGGCGATGGTGTGGCCCAAATACGATTAAACCAATTTTAGTATTTTGATATAACGTAGTGGATAGTCTCGCAACTATAAGATTTTTTTCTTCATCTATTCCACTATATTTTTGCAGAATGTTTCATCCGGAAGGAAACCTGAAAAATTCCAATGCATCCACTGTTTTATGTGTCAATTTTATATATTATGAAAATGCATATCCGTCTCCCTTTCAGCAGGGACTACGATCAAACTTTGGCCTTTCCAATTTGAAGAGTACGATTCCCTTGATTACCTACCCCTTGATTAGATATCACGAGTACTTAACTCTCAATATTAAAGCAATCTTAAGCAAGCGGAATTCGTTTAAATATTTATGCCAAGATATATCAATACATTATCTTCTCTTAAATCATTGCTATTACTTACAATGACCTTCACTCATTACTAATAATTACAAATGTATTATATTTAACTTTTCTGTAGCCTCTATTCCTTCACAAGCCACAACTCTGCTATATTAAATTGTTTTATTTAAATTATATTAACAAAACAATTTTATGATTATTATATTGCTAAAATAATGAAAAAATACTATTGTAGATATTTATATGAAGATTATATACCGCAGAAATTTCAACAATTTAATTTTGGTATGTTAAAATCACATTCTCTTGCGGCCCAACAGAAATATTTTTGTGGACAAGCCAGTAAAACAGAATATGAAAAATGTCCCTCTCGGTTTATTTAAAAGTATTTTTTAATATTGTAACATTTGTTAATAATTCATTACTGATACTGATATGAATAATGAAGACATGAATTATGAAATTCACTTCTCCAAGTGAAAAACAATATTTAAGACCAAACTAATTAATAATTCCAGTGTTTGTTGAAGACGGCTGATTTAATTAAATATCGACTCGATTGTTTTTCAATCGTGAATGAGATACTATTATCAAATCAGTTACTGCATGTGCGTAACTGCTTCATCGTTATAAAAAATTAATCATTTTCGGTGACTGTCGAATATTGCAATATCTTATCCATAATGGGAGAAATTATCTGTTTTTTGCATCCTATTGTTTTTAGAGCATCAAAATAAAACAGCTAAGAAATTTAGAGTGATTTTAGCAATAAGAAATTTTTAACGCGAACGATTTTTCTGTCATGTTTTAATCAAAATATTATTCAGTTTTCCTTTTTAATATATTTTGGGGTGTATATTGTGATTCGCCCCAACTCAGACTGATTCCAGTTTATCAATTGGAGGGAAGACAAAAATGTTTATGTAGAAAAATACATTGATTTCAAAACTAATACTCGGAAACTAGAATTTTCGACTTTAACCTATATATAACACATATAATAATGTGTATTTCGTATGTGTAATTCTTTTTTAAATTAGGTCCACTTAAATTTATTTTTGGGTGACTTATGTTGACATTTAAAATGAATTGCTTGTCCGATTCCAAATGAGCTTTTATTCACTGTTAAATATATTTCGACTTGAAAATAAATAAGACTGAATACGTGCTCTGTAGTGTAGGTTCTGTAATAATGAATGGCTCGTGGAAATGCTACAAAGAAAAAAACTTGACTCATTTTCAGTTTATGGCCCATATAATATATATATATTAGTTCTCCTCTTTATTTTTCCACTTATCTTATAGAAATATTTTAAGATTATTCACACTTATTTGATTTGCACTCTTACTCTTAATGAGTTTTTCTTAAGTTCTGATTTTAAAAGACAGATTTCTTAAAAAAGAGAAGTTATAATTTTTTAGTTAACGAAAAAACATCAGTTTCAGGTATTTTGATTTTAGTATACTTTTAGTTTCTCACGAAGAATTATTTATCTGTTTCAAAGAAACAGAAATTTATAGATTAGAATGTTATGACTGTTTTTTTTTTTTTTTTTTTTTTTTTCATTTTTCTAATTTCGATCATTAAATATTGAAGTTTGAAATTTTTCTAATAGAAATAAGTTCTGAAATTTCTTATTGTCTACAAGTACTCATAATTTGTAATGTACAAGTAAATTTCTAATTAACATATGGAAGAATCTCTGGTTTATAGTTAGACAATATTGTGTTTTTCCTAATTGTTTTCTGAATGTTTTTTTCTGTTCTTTGTGAATGGTCTGGCTTTTGGTTCATTAGTTCATAGGTCGAATCCCATCTCATGAGTTGATATTTGTTGTGGTACATTTTAAATTGTAAGCCCCGATTCAGTTAGCCCTCGTATGCAAAACTTCTCCGTAGACCATCAACCATGCCACCCAAGCAGGGAATTTTCTAGTTTTTCATTAATATAAAAAATTTTGTACTTTTTGTGGTGATGAAATGTAAACCGAACATATTGTCATATGCTGTTCTTGATAAATATATAACACTTGCTTTTTCTTAAAAGTATTTTTATTGTTTTCCAGATGATTCAGGCAGCGAAAAATTACCAAAATGGACATACGGGTCAGCTGTCAGCCACTACAGTATTTTTGCTTTTCTTGGGAACTTTGGCAAGAATATTTACGTCGATCCAAGAAACTGGCGATCCTGTAATTATTTTCACATTTGCCGTAGCTGCCCTGTCGAATGGTATCATAGCCGCTCAAGTACTGTACTACTGGAAAGTTACTGCCAAGATACTCCTGGAAGCCGAAAAGAAGAGGGAATAAACCTTAAACTATTGCATAAAATTAATATTGTGATCCACATGTTATTTATCCCATCTTATTGACTTGTGGACTTGATATTAATTCGATTCGGATAATTTTCATCGTATTTTTTAAATCAATACTAAAATTATTTCAAAGTCAAGTAAACAAAGAATTTCATATCACTTTTAACACGATGAGTGATTATTTTTTATCTTAGAAGTATTATTTGCGTAATAAAATAATATTCAGTACACTTAGATGTAAAGTATCAGCTTATACTGTATTCATTAATTGAGTAAAAAAAGATGACAGCACTTGTTAAAAATAAGGACATATTGAATTGCCTTATTTTTTTTTATGTTAAATTATAAACTACTTAACTAATTATTTAAAAAAAATATTAGCTATTAGAAATAGCTAATGCTTAGAGCTAAGAACAAGCGTTAGTTGATATTAAGAATCGGCTTATGTACTCTGTTCAGAACAAGAAAATAGTGAAAATATTAGCTATATCCATAACTTTTTAATTAATAATTCTCATTCTAATAAAGATATAATTATGACTATTTAGGTGAAAAATCAGGCATTTTATGAAAAGGAATATATCGGTCCGAGTCATTGAAATAACTTTCAGAAAAAAAGGTTTTCGAAATTTAAACTGGTCTGTGGATGTATAAATAAAAAGACTTAATTTGTGTCGTTATAAAATTAAATTATACCCTAAGAATCAGAAATTTTTCGTTTGAAACTGTAGGTAATTATTTTAATTTACCTTTCTTGGTCAAAATTGTTTATTAAAAACCATAAGCCTCGATTCCGGATAAAATGCAGTAAAACCGGCTCTTTTAATGAGCTCTCCAAGGAAAGCGTTGTTCCGTAAAAGCTGAGCTAACTCATTTTGAGAAATATTGTTTTTGCCGTGCTTCTTATGAAAATTATGTCGCAAGAAATTTAAAATCGTCAAGGTTATTATTTCACTTTCTACAAAAATTATATTTTTGTTTTATTAAATTCCAGATATACCACACTATTAGGTCGAATATTATTATATTTAACATACGAGCATAAATTCGATGTGAAAAAATAAATATGGTTTTAGAATTCATTTTTTAAAATTTTAAATGATTTAATGTGTTTTAATGCATTCTTCACATGAAATGCTTGAGTATACTATTTTTGAAATTGATTTTGCTATGAGTTTTAGTCCAGCTTTGAATTATGATATCGCATTTCCATCAAATGCGACTAGTGTAATAATCTAATTTTTAATTTAATTTCTATAAAAAAAAAAATTAGAATCTCCCTTGTGTTTATTTATCATAATTTTTTATGTATTGCGAAAAATAATTTTTTTTTCAATGTTAATGCACTTTTTTTATTTTGGAAAATGTGTATCTTTGAAATGTGGTGGTGTACTATAAAAGTGACTTGCAGATATTTGATATTCATTTGTATGTATTTAGTAAAACTGTATTCTCGTCGAAAGTATATTTTTTGTATTAATTTGTAAAATAAATATTTTATAAAAAAATGTATTTATGATTTAAAAGTCTTATTCCATTGCTTTGATAAATGCGTGGGTAATATTCTACAATATCTTGCTTCATCTTAAAGACAAAATAAATGGATATTTCTTGTTGTTTGAACGGAAATTAAAATTAAAGACGTCGATGAGGTTCAAACATACAGTGATTTTTATTTTATGACATTAAATGTTAATTATTATCAATATTAGGAGAAAATAATAAGACATGAAATTAACATGCGAAGGTTTTATATAGATTTAAAATAATTTTTTTTAATTATTTAAATATATGTTTGAATAATCTATTTAGTAAACTTAATGGTAAATTGTTTCTTATTGTTCCTTTCTTTTAAAATATTTGAAATAGTCACCGCCATCATATGAAATAATGCATTTGCTCAACTCTATTCTATATATATGAAGTAACATACAAATTTAAATGCGAGATTTTATTTATTACATTCATTTAGAAACGCGGCGTGAACTTTATATATATCTTACAGTTTATTTTAAAATATTTAGTTTTAAATAATTTCAGTTGTGCAAAGAAATTTATTTCGTGAACATATTGTGTAGGAACACATTTTTAATTATAAGTTTTTGCTATACATTTATTGTACAAATCACTGAATGAAATTTTTAATATATGTACCTATCAGCAGATTTTTCTTTTGTTTTAAATTCGTTGAATTTTTATGCTTTTATCATGTTACTGTCAAATGGGATGTTAATGATAATCGAGGACCGACGAAATATCTAGATTTTTAACCCCACGATCTAGAAAAATATGATTGAATTATTAGCGTAAAATTTCCTTTCCAAATCACCATATCATATTGGAAATTAGTAAATGAGAGGTTTTAATGTGCAATTATGTTTATAATAAAAGTGGACACTATCATTGTATCCCAACTAAATTTCTTTCCTTTATTGAAATTATTCGTAAAAAGTTATAAAGTTTTATTTTTGACTACTCATTATTTAAAAAATATTGTTTAAAATAGAAGCAAAAAAAAATTTTTTATAGGTTTTCGGGCTTCTTAGTTTTCAAGGATCAGAAGTGCTCTATTTCTTAGTATAATTAAAAGTTACAGTTTAAAATCTAGTCCCGTGATTTGGAAAAAAATAGCCATGATGCTACTGTGTGGTGGTCGAGAAAATACTTTTTAAGATTTAAACCAATTAAGCAGTACATACAAAGTATATCAGTACAACATCATGAGAGAAAAAATCAAATTAGAATAACGTCGAAGAATCTCTTAAATTTGTTTCATCATAATTATAAATGTCTTTGTAATGCATATACATGTAAAATGACAGCTAATGAAAACCTGTACCGCAGACATGCTGTATAGTTGCGTAACAGAAAGTTAGCATTTGATCTTTAAATTTAAGATCAAGGAATTTTCAATGTTTATTTACTATTGTCATAAGTATAAATTTAAAAATCTATCTTCCCCTCCCCCCAAGAGTATTGATTTCGTTAAAGAGTAATTTACAGTAGTTTCAAAAACGGAATTGTTAAGCGTTTCGAAATACTGGACTCAAATAAGAAAACTATAAAATTAATCGATTTTTGAATTTTTAAAAAAATGCCAGTTTCGATGCATGGTTTTGTATTAAGGAAGTATATATATGATCTTTGATTTTTTTTTATTTCGTCATATTGTAATTTTATTAAATAATCAATTAGTTAACTTCAAGATGCAGCAAAATAAAACGAAATGGAATTTTTGCTTATTTATATGAAAAAATCCAAAGCAGTTCAGTTAACTATTTATAAGTATTTTCTTGAATTTCAATATCAACTAATATTTTTCTTATTGCATTATCGGAAGTTAATAGAATTAAATGTAAGTTTTTTTTTTATTAGTTTTAACATTTAAATAACATCAATTTGTAAAAAAAAGTATAAATCTGTAAGTAGCTTGCGTATAGTATTAAACAACTTATGTATATCATTAGATTTAATTAATGACTTCAATTACTGAAAGAATAGATTCAAAAGAATTTAATGGTGTAAAGCAAATGATACGCAGAATTAATTAATTCCTAGAAAACAACCTAAAAAATATGTGCATTACTTTTTGCTATTCCCACTGACGCAGGAATCATAACACGTCTCTCTTTTCAGGTTCCCATTTCAAATTAATTATCTCCCAACGCAAAACGACATCCAAATCAATTATTGTTGCGGTGAAAAATTTCACCGAATTTCATATTTCATCTGCTGAAGGATGATTCGAACGGTGGGAAAGAAAGTTGGAGAGGGGGAGGGGAAGCATGCCGGGAATGACCGAAACGATGAGTATTCTCTCTTCCCCTCCCCCGGAAAGAAACGGAGAAGAATTATAAAGGAGGAAATCATCTCGCCAAAATCCAATACCCAGAGCAGACTTCAACCTTCCCACCAGTTTCCATTGTTATATGAATACAGGTATTTGTTCAAACGATTCCAGCACCCCTGTCCCACCCACCCGCTTCCCGGAATTTTTCCATCCCCGTCCGCCCCTGAACGGAACACTTTATTAATTCTCCAATTTCTGTTATGACTGATGGGGATACTTTAACGCTCTGAGATCACTGGAGGATCGGGAGAGGGGATAAGGCGTGGGTGTGAGAAATCGCAACAAAATATAACGGTGGTTGTTGTTAAGAATGAATTATTACCAGCGATGTTCACAGCATCGATATCGATGTTCGGCTCAGGTATGTGTCCTGTATCGATAGAAGAAATAGCTACGAAAGGAAGTAATGTAATAGGATTCCCCATTTGAGGATTCGAAATTGTACCATAATGCAGCAGGTGTGATGAGATAGTGTTTTCCTATTTAGAATGTTTTTTATTAATTCAAGGCTCTTTTTTTATGAACTGTTTTCAGTTAATTTAAATAATAACATATTTAATATAATAAATAATATTGTTAAATGAAAGAAAATTGCATTTTCATTTATATGTTATATATTGTCATTATATATATCAAGCAAACATGTATTCCAATATAAGTAAACATTCCTTTAAATTTTTTCATTAATACGAATCGAAATGTATAATTATTATTAATAATAATTAATATTAATTTAAATTTAAAAAAAAATTGCTATACTACATTATGCGTTGAATGTAAAGGGCATTAAAATTGCCTTAGCTGGAAAAAATGCAAATGAAAAAATATAAGATGGATGCTTTATATTGGAAATAAGTATTCACATTCTCAAGAAATTTTGAGGCATAAGAGTTTTGAGAAATCAATATCTTCAGACACCTTTTTTGTCAAAGTGACAGTACTTATAATTCAGAGCCTGGATGACCTATAGAAATGTTGTGGACAATGATTTTCAACACGGTACCACATTTCCCCAATCGTAATGATGTGTTTTATCTTTGGTGACGAAGATTTAATGAAACAGAAATGTTAATGGACACTATTCAGAGTATAATCAATGCGAACAAGAGGCAATTCAGATAGGTATTCAATGGAGTTCAAAGATTATTACTCCTAGTGATGGATTATTATGATGATTCGAATGCTTTGGCAATTTGTGTTCTTGATGAAGTTGCCAAACAAGGATACGACCATCATCATGCTGTAAACAATAGCAGAATTAATCTGTAAGCATGACGTGTGACGCCAATCTTTCCTCCAGGTCCGTCGTTGATTATATTGAAGCGCTTTTATCTGTAACATTGCATGGAGGTCAGGCAAAACCATGTTTTCCGAGTTAATCCAGACTGCTGCAAACTTCGTTGAACTATTTGTGAAAATATTTGTCTAGCAAATGACCTCATTTTTTATTGACCCGGCATCTCCATAAAACGAAAAATCATTAAAAAAGTCCAAAAATACATTAGAATTCTCCAAAAGCTCGTTCACAGTAAAATTCAGACAGAGTCAAGAATGTCTCGGGGTGCCTGATCAGCCTTGCACCAGTGACACTCTAGAACGACTTTCTGGCACTGTTGAAAAGAAAGAGACCTATTCTACAGACGACAATCATAGGATTTCAACTTATTTGAATAGTTGAAATCCTATCAAAGTCGGTAACGTGCTATTAAGCATTTTTAGTTCTTGTATGAAGCATAACAACATTCAAACCTGCTGTGGAATTTTCTCATTTAAATCTATCATAAGTGTCCAAATGCTACTCATCTACCATGAATACATTGAAATATAATCATTTGCGTGGCATCATCTTCCTCTAGTGTAAATTTGTCGTCAGTAGTGTGTTGCCTTTTCGCGATGTAACAATTTTAATAGGTAGAAGTGTTTTTATTGTGTTATTGTTTTAATTTTAGAATAATTTATATTTTTTTGAATCAGCATTTTCTTATATGTAAGTTACAAATAAAAAATATTGTTACTTATTTACTCAAAGTAAACTAAAGTACTTTTAAAAGTCAAATTTTCCAGTTTTATACAAATTAAAAGATACAGTTGTATTGTTTTTTTTTTTTTTTTTTTCCTACTTATATATCCCGTAGGTCCCGGTCTAATTAACCCTCGTGTGCCAGAAATGACCGTTGAACGACAAACAAAAACCAAACTTAGTTATTTATCACTGTGTTATGTTTGGTCCTAACCTTTAAGCCATCTGTAAATCCTTTTGTAGACATTTTCAACTAATAATTAGTCATAAACTTCATATAAAGATTTAATTTACAAAAAAATTATGTTTTTAAAAAAAATAAAGTTTCGAAATAAGTTATATAAAAATAATATTAATAAAAAATAAAAATAATTATAGCAAAAATAATTATCTAAAATTTAATCTGAATCTTTGAAATCATGTATTTTAAATAAAGAAACTGCTGCACACATAATATTTTAAATAAATATGTGTGCAGAAGTTTTATTTAATTAATTTATTTTTTAATTGAATAAAACTATTAATAATAAAATAAATTAATAATTTATAAAGAAACTGAAAAAAATTAATTTATATATTTTATAGTCAACTAATTTACAAATTTTAAATTACTTATTATATTTCTAGATATAAATTAATGGAAATTTACAATCGCGCGCTATCTTTTACATTCTAGCACCATCAATAATATCTTATCATAAAGAGGAATAACTATTCCTTAAATCATATTTCGAAATTCAATTTAAAACATATTTGTGTGGTATTTCTTTTTAGGGTAATGATTCATTGACAATTATAAGTGCTTGAATCGCAATGAAACTAGGTCATATTGTGAGTCAATTACGAGGATTTTAAAAGAAATTATAGATGCACACTAAAGCATTAATAAAAAAATTAAGTTCTACAATTGTAAAAACAGTTATTGAAATTAGTCATCAATATCATATATTGATATATTGTTGATTTTGACCCATCAAAATGAAAATGAATGAAAAAAAAAATTGATTTTGTGTATTTCTGAAAACTGTATTCAATCTCTCCCTATTAAATTAAATATAAATTACTTGAGGAAAAAATTTTGAAATTACAATTTTTGCTTAAAAATGCCAAACATTTATAACAGTGCTTTTTTGATAAAAATTATATTAAATACCTATCATAATATAACGTGTAAATTCTTCCTCGTATTGCTAATTTTTTTGGAACTAAGTCCTCTATTTTATTATGAAACTAACGGCCGGTGATTTCCAGTGGAAAATGTGTACCCAACTTTCGGGAAGATAAAACTGCGATATGGAAAAATAACAATATTTATTATTTTAAATGGTATTTTTTAGTTAATTTTTCTTAAAACATTGTTCATTGGATGAAATGATGTACATCAACTAAAAATAATTGGAATGAGGTTAGAACGCTTGAATTCAGGGTTTTTCGTTTGTATTCCTGGGTATTTATGATCGGTGACGTATTTAGAAAACCTAAAGCTCGTTTTCTATGCTACATAAAAAAGTACTTTTTGAAAAATCTAAATAAATAACTAAATATCATCTCATTTCTTTTAAATTTATCTCTGTAAAAATTAAGAAAGATGGAAGATCCGATTCAATAATTATTGCTTATTTACCCCCAGCGGTTAAGCACAGACGACAATTTTAAAAGGAGGGAGGGGACCTTTCATACGTCTTCATTTTTGAAGCGAGTAGAGTTCCTGAATGCTGTGTATATTGGCATCAGTAACTTTACATTGAGTTTCAATCAACATTAATGACGATTTAAGAGTAAACGTTATAATCAATGCTTTGAAATGTAACATAGCCTATGTTTTAAGTTAGCCGAAGATCAATATTCTTATGTTCCATATAATGTAGCCATACTTAGTTCAACTATGGAAAAAAAAATCGATGCATGAAAAAATAGATGAAGACGTATGAAAAAACGAAGAAAAATTTTCAAGTGTATCATTAATATTTGAAAAAGCTTGCAAGTATTTAACATATTCATTACTTCTAATTACAGTACATATGCTTTCACTAACTAAATAGAAATAGAATGTGGGAATAATCGTGAGGTATGAATTTCTTAGCAGCGGTGACTTTGTTGGTTAGGGCATAGTTTTTATTATTGGAAGGTAGTGAGTTCGAATCTTGACTTAACCGAAGATCAGTCGTGTCCACTAAAGACAGCTGGAGCACGTTAAATAGGTTGTGTGGGCAATGTCCTCTAAGTGAAATGATATCACTGATGGGGCAAGTCATGTATTAGGGTCTCTTTTGAATGGTCCCTGCTTCTAAATTGCGTAGACTCTCCTTACGGTGGCTTCCATTTAACTGGCAGACCCCAACTCGAAGCTAAGTGTAGAGAAGTATGTTGGTGCAACAACATACATGTCTGATATGAAACGCTCATTGTAATGAAACTGTTAAATGGCTGTATTTTTTCATTATTGTCGTTGGGTAGTTTCTGTTACGCACTTGCCAGCTGCATGTATCATTTTTTGGGCAGTTTTGTTCTGTTGTTAGTAAATTATTTTCTAATTATCAAAACTGGCGTATGTAAACAAAATCTTGATCTTTATATGATGTGCTAGGCTTCACAACCAATGTAGTAAAATGTTAGACATATTATGCGTCTTTGTGTTTTATATCTGGATAATGTGAAAAATTGTCTTCGTGGTAAGAAAAGTAGGAAATCATATGGTTAGAGAAAAAATAGTTTTTGAGATAAAGAAAGTTGAACATTTGAGACCATAATGATAAAACATAAGCTTACAACTACAAAAGAATTTTTTTTTTTTTTTTTAGCTAAACGCTTTGTCCATAAAGTTTATCAACATCAAAATATTCTGAACGGAGCCACAGAATCATGATATTTCTGAGCCCACACTTGGCAATGGAAATATCATCTCTAAAAGTAAAGATTAGCATCATTGTGGAAGAAGAGGGTGACTTGAGGTCAAGCGAATCTTGTCTCACATACTTTTAGCACTTGACCGAAATTAAGATGACCGACTACTACAGTTGAAGTGTTTGGAAATCATTGTTTCATTTAGGAATGCGAATTATACTTCAGATTTTAATGTAAAATTAATATTGACTATTTATCTCTATATAAATCTGGAATATCATCAATTTATAAGGCTCAGAAATCAAATTCATTTTTCCCTACAAAAGTCACACTAGAGTACTTTAAGCAACTGAACCTTTTACTCAACCTTATTAGAAGTATAATACGATATAGAATCATGAACAATATTTGATCATATTTTAGATCTCTGTTGTAAGTGAAAAAAGGCTTAGGATAAATAAACTTTCTTTTTGATTAAAAGGAATTTAAATTGGAAAGATATTTAATTATCTTGTGTGAAAAATTGGCAGGCACTAATTTTTAAATAGGAAAATCTTTGAATCGTGCCTTTTAATGATGTAATTTTAAAATACAGAGTGAGTCACACACACACACGCACAAGCACGCATATATATATATATATATATATATATATATATATATATATATATATATATATATATATATATATATATATATATATATAATTTATTTAAAGTATGTATATTAGACTATATTACAACAATAAATAGTCTGAAATTAATGATTACATTTTTATTGCAGTGGCAGATATATATATTGAGTTGTTCGGAAAGTAGTTTCGTTCTTTATGAAAATGGAAAACGTATAATGAATACATATTTTATTGAATTGTATATTGTCAATTTCAGTCCAACATCTTTTACCATCCTTCCAATGGTAGCTTGATTGCACACTCATAAAATGGTTGGATTTTACTAGAAAAAAACTGATTGAGGTGGGTAAAACGAAATTACTTTTCCCGAACAGCCCAATACTACATTTTATTTATGCCGTTGACAGCAACAGCTCCTTTCTATTTCAAATAGTTCAAAAAAACTTAACAATTATAGGAATTGGTTTAAAATCATTTTTAACATTAGATTTGTTGGTATTTCTTAAATACATATCTATAGAATACATATCAATTTGATTCGAGAACGAATACATATATTTAAAAACGAAAATACTATTCAAAAAGTATAAACAAAGGAAAACATGAGATACATATTTATGGAAAACTTTCATTATTCCATATTTTATTATATTCAATATTCTATATTCATTTAGTGCATCTTTCACTCAAACGCTTATTCCGATTCCAATTCACAATCTGCGTTTTTTTTTTTTATTTCTACTGTTCTATATCGATCTTATTTTATTTGAAAAAAAAAATGACGACAATCTCATATTCCCATTCATTATTGTAATTTTTAGATGGATAAAACTGATTTGCGGAAATTTTTTTTACATGGGTCACCCAGAGAGTAAGTTTACCACAGCTCCACAAGATGGCACTGCAAGATGACCAAAACGCGAACGTACATTGTATAGTTGTGGCTATCATATGTTGCAATTCTAATTTTCGGATAGCTTATATTAAAGTCGCTATAATGGGCAAAAATGTCGGCTCTTATTTCTTCTCCTATTGACTGCGATTTGTGGTCAGTGATAAAAGCTTTGAATTCACAGAAGATATCTCTGATCGAAATCCACTGTCAGTTGTGTTTAGTGTATAGATTAGATGTGATTATCGCAACGACTTTACAATGAATTTGATGAAAGACATCGATAGGATCATTACAGGTGATGAGACATAGGTTGCTCGCTTCATCCCAGAAACCAAGCAACAGTCGTTGCATTGGTGTCCCAATGGATCTCCGGTACAAAAGAAACTCAAAGAGAATATATCTACTCAGTATGTGATGTGCACTGCTTAATTCTACTCATTGACTTTATGAGCATTCTGCTCATTGACTTATATCCAAGGACTACAACAGTAAATGCTGAATATTACTATTGCACTCTAAAGACTTGCGACGAGTCATTCAGAATAAGAATCGTAGGTTACTTGCTCTCTTATAAGGCAAATTTTAAAAAAATGCTGGAGAAATTCACGGTGAAGGGATTGACCACCCGCCCTATAGTTCTGATCTTGCTCCCAGTTATTTTTATCTGCTCATGCACCTGAAGAAAAGCCTATCCGAACATCTCTTTTCCACAGATGAAGATATATAAACAGCTGTAACATGTTGGTTCCATTCGCCTTAAGCCATTTGATTATTAAATCTGGGGTTATTATTGATTAGTACTCTGACTCTATTTACCCAGTAAAACCTTTTCTATCGCAAGAGTGTGATGAGTAATAATAATTATGGACCTACAATCTTCAACCATAAAATCTTTTACGCACAGTTGATATGGATAGCAACTTTATATAATTACAGCCTACTTCGCCGTGGTAACCTAGTAGTTAGGGCATCGGCAATCCATCTGGAAGGATGGGGTTCGATTCCCAATGTCACCAAAGACCCACCGAGTACATCCGATACATGTGCTCGTTAAATCCGTGGAATTGAAAGTCCTGTGGTCGGTCATTGAGCAGTTACCATAGGTGCAATGGTCTTGAAGAAAATTTCCTCCCTCTTCAGATCAACGCCAAAATTGAGGGAGTGGATTCTTTAGTGGTGCCATCTATCAGAGGATTTAAACAAGAGCAAAGACTTACTTTCACCTTCTTGGTGATCTGATTAAAACGAAAGACTATTGACTTAAATTCGCATTGCCAAGCCATAGCGAGCTTGGCTTGTCCAAGTATCATAAACGACTTCAGGAAGATTGATATTGAGAATATGTCACAACTTGCAATTTACTCTAGATAAATATTATCTTTGACACTATGCCCTTAGATTTTTTCTAGAATATCTTCTATAAGATGAATCTGCTTTATAGAAATGATACATTAATATTTTGATGAGATTATTTTTTCTAACTTTTCCATTTCTGTTAGCTTTAGGTGCTTAGGGAAACTAAAGAAGAATTCTCTATTTTAAGTTAACTTTCTTTATACGTTGTACACACATGTTTAAATATTTGTTAATTTTTAATTTGTGCTCTTAATTTTTAATTAACTAAAATTTTTAATTTGTGCTCTTTATTTTTTTTTAAAATTTTGAAGTAAAATAAGTGTTATTATTATAATTATACAATTAAGTCATTTAAAATATGTAATATTTTTCATTGTAAATTTTTAAATTTAACTAATTTCAATTACTTTCAGTTTTGTTAAAGCTGGTGTATTAACATATACATCGGCGAGTATATATATCTATAATTACTATTTTAAAATTTATTTGAAGTTTGAATACAAAATACATTATGAAAATTTCAAGGTGGCTTATAACCCCGAAGTAGTGTGAATTTGGGGTAATTTACTGTAGACTGTGAAGAATTTATTTACTCAATAGAATTTATTTCTGAGTGTTGTAGTAGTTAGAGTAAGACATTGAATTGTGTGTTGAGAGTATTTCTGAAATCATTTGTAATGTCAGTTTTTAAGGAGTGGGATTTCACGTTATTTTGAAAAATATATATGACATGAAAAGTTGAAACTTATCGAAACGGAACTTTACGTAACATTAAAAATACTTGCCAGTAATCGTAAAGGATGCTTATGCTACAAAATACTTGCCAAAGTCGTCTCTTTATGTTGTAATTGCATCGGCATACTTACATGCACCGAACGCAGAATTGGGTTGACCAGTTACTGGAAACAGCCGCGTAGGAGCCTTCATAATTTAGAAATAAAAATTAAGCAGAAGACTTCATACTTGATCTGCCACACCCAGAACCATCATTTCGCTTATAGGACATTGCCATCACGACCTGTTTAACGTGCTGGAGCCACCTTCAGTGATCTACAGTGACAGCGAATATTCGGTTAAGTCCAGATTCGAATTTAATTCCTTCCGATAGTAAGAACAACTCCATAACCAACTAGGCCACCGTGGCCGTTCGTCTCTATATGTTGTTGCACCAGCATGTTAGTCCTGAGTTAGGCTCTACTCGTTAGATAGAAGCAGTCAGATGACTGCTTTTACCTGACTGAATTATTGATTCGTGATTTTGAAGCAAGGACCAAGCAGAAGACCCCCAATACTTGGTCTGACAACCCCAAAATTATCATTCCACTTGGAGGCCATTAGCGAACACAACGGATCTTAGGTTAAAGCGGGAGTCAAATTCACTACCTTCCGATAATGAGAACGACGCCCTAACCTACTAGGCCTCGTCTTTATATGTCTCAGAAACAACAAAATAAGTCAAATATCAACACCTCATAAAATTACAAAAGCTTCTCATAAATAAAAACCATCTCCTATTTGCAAACAGGATCAATTCCGTCATAGATTTTTCGCAGTAATCATACATAACTATCAGCCCATACTTATGAATTATATAATGTTTTTGCCGTCTTCAACTATCTAGTGGGCTCTATTTTAATATATATATATATAATGTGGCGAGTTCTAGCATGGAGCTTTGTCTTGCTAGAAATGTAACATTGTTAAGCATTTTTGCCTCGCATCAGTTAAAAGCACTTAACAAGGCTGTGACATCAAATATAATAAAACACCAAAAATGGTTTTAGTGTATGTTGTGTGTATTATACTCCAGCACTAATATATATATATATATATATATATATATATATATCTTATCTATCTATCTATATCTATCTATATATATATATATATATATATAATGTATATATAGCCTGATTGCATCAAATTACGGTCATTGTTTTACAGCTCCTTTTTTACAGCATCGACGAAACTACACTAGTTCTTTTGGCACATTATATTACAGACGATAATTTTTTATATATAAAACTGAAATTAAATAAAAGCGGGACAAACTGCTGTTGTAAAACTGTTAGGTTTAGAACTTCACACCCACGCACGCACACACATTCCAATACTTTTACAACCATTCATCTGTAGATATCTAGGTTGTTGTGATATCTACATTCCTGAATATACAAATGTATAATGCTCTATTGCCGCTGAGTATTTTTTTTTATCCTACAGATACTCATACACTTTTCATAAAGCTCGCTGAAAAAAAATCTTTGATAATTTTTGAATATAACTTTGAACTAATGTTCTTAATGTTCACTGTAATTTATGCTATTAATGGTACCAATCAGGATGAATACGTGCTCATCATTTAAGAATATTGGCTATCGGCAACCTTAGTGCAGTCTTCAAGCATTGCTGGGGCATCTTCATTCAGTGCATGACGAAAATTGTAGATCTGTCTTGATCCCTACTTCTAAATTACGTAAACTCCTACCCTAACTGGTAGTCCTTAACTGGCATTTCCCCAATTGGTAGAGCAAAACTGAGGGTTAAGTACAATGAAGTATGCTGGTACAACAACAACATCTAAATCAGTACCCAGCTCTTAAAGGAAAGCTACGAAGGTTTTAAAACTGGGTATTTACGATAGAAAAAGTTAAAAAACAAAATTTATGAGAATTAATTTTTTAAGCTTATAAACTGAATGAAGAAGATTCTCAAAATTACAAACACTAATTTTTTTACATCTGTTTCATCTTCATTCCCATTTTAGTGTATTATAAAGAAATTTTGTATACAAAATATGTTTACAAAAAATTGCCTGTTATATTAATTATAAACTCGTGTTAATAAGAGTCCATCTCTTATAGACTTCCAAATAACTTGTTGAGCCAAGGAGAGAAGTACCAAAACAGTATTTATTGCAATGTCATGTATGTTTTGTATCATGCCTAAGCAGAATTTATACTTATTTGATATTTTTATATATGTTTTTATACCAAATCTTTTCATAGATTTATAAAGGGCACCAAATCTATATAGCATTTTCTATAATTAAATCTCATACAGTTTGTCAAGAATACTATGAATAGTTTTACCTTCACCAATGTGAGTAAATAATAATTTTGATTTTCAAAAAAAAAAAAATAAATAAATAAATAAATAAAATAAATAAATAACAGCACTCAAATTTGAGCATTTTTTTAAAATTCTTTTTATATTACAGATAGACCTTTTTATATAATTATTTGTATTTAAATATAGCTTCTTTGATAGTAAGCAATATTTATCTTTTGTTGATTTGTTTTTATGCAAGATTCTGCAAAATGTATGACAATAAGGCATGTCTTGATAAGGGACGCGTGTAAAATATGCTTTTAAGTTTTAATCCTTCTCTTTAATTGCTTACTACAGCTTAGAAATATTTAAATATTTCGGAACTGGTTTCTATGACAACAGATTTTGTCTTATTACTAGCAGTTTCACTTCAAGAACCAATTAAAATATTGTGAAACTTCCACTGTTTCGAAGAACTCATGATTTTTTCCAAATTGGATTAATAAATTATAATAATTAAACACACAAATAGATTTTGAAATTTGATTAGAATGATAGTAGCCTAATTCTCTTTGGGAAGAGCTAAATAATTATTAGATCCAAAATTTGCTGACATGTGATATTTTGTAAGAACAATAAATTTGAATCAGACGATAATTTAAATTCCATAGATGTTTTTCAATTTCTTTTTAAATAAAAATGTTAACATTTGTTTAAAATAATTTTCCAAAGTAATTTTAAAAATGTATTTTAAAATATTATTTAAATGATTTATTTTTCAGGATAGAAGACTAAATGTAAAGTCATATCTGTAATGCATTTTCTTAACTCAGTAAAATGAGTTTTTTTATATAACTCTGAGAAGTAATTCTAAGTTTACGCGAAATCGAAATGTGTTATTTTGCACTTAATATCATTTTAAAATAGTAATGACTCAGTGTATAATTTAAACTGCTTTGAGAGATGAGTATTTTCTTCAAGCAATCAAAAATATGAAACTAGTTTTTAATCAATATTAATAAATTAAAAAAAAATTCTTAGAATATGATGCCTACGTATAGAATTACAGAATGCACTTTATATGATTTTCAAAAAACAATAACTTATAAATTATAGATTTTACTCTTGCTATCATTATTAATTTTTTGTATGTGTTTATTATTATAATAAAATAATAATTAATATTCATGTAATGGCAGGTAACTATTTTACGAATTAATCTATTTTAATAGATAATTTAGATTATATAAAACTAAAACTTTATAATAATATTTTGGAAAATTGTAGCAATTAATTTAAAGTACAATAATATTTAATTTTTAATGAGTGCTGAGATTAAAGAAAATCGCGCCCTAAATATAAAGTACCCAAACTGAAAAAAATTAGGATTTGTATATTTATAATGACTAATAATTTGAATTTTGATTTTGCGAAGAGCCGGCCAACTTGTCTTGTGGTCAGCGTTCCTGACTACGGATAGGGAGGTTCTGGGTTTGAATCCCGGTTCGTGCGTGGATGTACGTTTTCTCTATCCTGTCTTTGTGTGTGAATGAGGTATGAATGGTGCCTACCCTATAAACGAGTCTCTATGGCAGGTGTGAGAGTGCGATGGTGGCCCACCCTCTGTGCACCCGGGGCAACGCCTCGGCGGCAAAGGATTTCTGGCCGGTTCCTTGGGTATAAGGTAACAATACATCCCGCTATACCTCGACCATTGGGGGAAAAAAAAAGATTTAGCGAATAAACAGTATGATGGAATAATGTTAACACAGTTATCGAATATTAATATGATTTACAGTGTTATTAGTTGGTACTTTCATTTTATGTTTGAATTATTAGCAGTATAAATTTGTATCATTTGTTTCATTTACTGGCTGACTTTGTAAATATCAAAGTCAGCCAGTAAATGACAAAAATAAAATATAAATAAAAAAATAATGATTGTCATTCTATAACCGACAATGTTTAATTCTAAAAAAATTTCTACCAGAAATCTTATAAAATATATATATTATCACTGTATCTTTTAGTCACACAATTCTAATAACCAGTAACAGATGTTATTTTAATAATTATAATTTCCCTTCCTTTTTTTTTTTTTCTTTTGTGTTTGTTAACAACTATTCCGATATCGTTTCCTGTGTCTGGGAATAAAAATAAAAATAGCCAGTACTGGGTATATCGCGAGTGGTCACCACAAAAGATCTCCCCACAAAGAATTGTCCCGTGAGGCGGTTTCTTGCTAAGAGAAGGACAATTGTTGATTGGCGTGCATTATCAGATTGTTGGCAGGGTCCGTCGTGCGCGTGGGACCTTCGTACGATCGTCAAATCTCCACACAAATACCAAACTTACCTTTTGTCAACACAACAAAAGACACAGCAAGTTCGATCGTTTTCGGAAGACACGCGAATCTGAACTTCTCGAGCGCTTGCCAATTAGGTGATTGGGTATATTATAGGAGAAATTTTCTGACTTGGACAACCGCTGGCAGACAACAAAAGGAATAGGCGTCGAGAATTCGCTGGATGGAATTTTTATTTATTTGCATGCTTTATAAAATTGCCCCTATTGATGGTATATTATGTTAAACAGGTTTTACGAAATGAGTATATCTTCCGCTCGCGAGAGACATCTGTTGGTCGTCACGGAACCATCTTTTGTTTATCTTTCTGTTGCATAGTATCCCTGATTACGAATGATATGTAACATTCTGCGAAAGCTTGTAAAAATCGAATTGTTTGCGGGAAATCAAACATGAGACACACAACAGTAATAACATAAAGGGACAGAACTTTAGGGAGAGTTGTTCACATGATGTAAACGCCCTTGTCTTACATAGAAGATGAAATTTTCCTGTAGATTTTTCAGTGTATTTTCATTAGCGAAAAATCTCCCGGGACTCAGTTCAATTTTTTTACACAATTGTTATTAATATTACATATTTTACTTATTTTTTGGAATGAAATCAAATACTATCGTACAGGTGATTCGCGTTAGTACAGCATCTCTTTAAACCAGATTCTTTAGTGCAGGAATGGCGAACAAATGGCACGCGTGCCATATGTGGCACGTTTGAAAATTTTGATGGCACGCACAAAAAAAATTTTTTTTTATAAGTTCCCTTTTTTTAACAGAAATGAATTAAAAATTGTTAATCTACAATTAATTCATAATTTATGATATAAATTGCCTTCGCTGCGCTCGAATTAGACGACAGACTGCATTAGTCGTTTTTAGTAAACAATCATCTTTGAAACTTGAGTGACTTGTTAAAAAATATAACCGTTTATTGTAAATAGATAGTGTTATTTTGAGGTAAATATTTTTACATATTATTTCATATTTTATATTCTGCATTCGTTTGCAATAACATATTGGGTCCCGACTAAAGTCTTAACCTGAAACAATCTTCAGGTATTAAAAGTTACTAAACTTATGATTTAGTTTGCTTATTTTTAAATAATAAAATATTTTAATTTATGAGAAATTTTTTTATCATTAAATCAGTGTAAAATATAGAAATAATGATTAAAATTACCTTGAATTAATATATTATTTATTATTTTTGTGTCAGTAATATATTTAGTACTTTAATATGTAATGAAATAAGTTCTTGCAAAACAATGCGGAATAAATTATTTATTTTATAACAATATTATTGAAATATATATTTTTTTAGAATTTGTTATTATGACTAGTTCAGTCATAATAATGTTTGACTTAATCCAAGCGTTCGAAGTCGAATAACAGATTTTTAATCGTGATATTCTTTCAAATTCATATAAATATTTTCCGAATACAAAAATTTTTTTCTGAAAATGAATGTCACGAATAGCCAAATAAAGAATCATTGACGAAAGAATTTTCAATGGTAATTCAATTCCTGATTCAGGAATTTTCTGCAAAATTTTCACAATTTAAAGAATTTGAAGAAATTTTAAAATTCCTATATTTTACATCCTGATACAATACCATTTAAAAAATTAAATTTGAAAGTCTTTAAGAGGTTAAATTTTTATGAATTAGAAACGGAATTAGTTGAATTTCATTCTAGTACCATATGGAACCAAATATTGGTTGATTTAAGAAATGATTTAGAAATTATTGATTGAGATTATTGGATAAAATAAATAAAATTGCAGAAGAGGAAATTCTAACTGCATGGAATTCATTTCCTAATACTTTTAACTATTTAAAAATTAGCAAAGGCAATTTTATCAATAATTTCATCGACGTGGGCATGTAAATCTCTATTTTCAGTGAAATTTTGTAAAAAACAAAAATATATAGGAATAGAATGATGGATGAGTCTAGCTTTACACATGCGTACTGTTAAAATTAACTAAATATGAACCAATCTTTATCATCTTGTGTACAGCAATAAAAATCACATTAAAAACAGTTGTTTTTTACGGAAATTTTGTTTCTAGTATATTGCTTTTTGTAAAACATTGATTAATAAAAAATTGTTTAAAGAAGAATTGTTTTGATTTGTTTAATTAATCATACTTATGTATAGTTTCACCACGCTAAAATTTCCAATGAAATTTTATTGTGGCACGTTACCTATTAAAAAAAGAATTTTTATGACTTATAGTGGCACGGACATCAAAAAAGGTTCGCCATCCCTGCTTTAGTGAATACAAATTTATTTTCACGCTAAAAACAAATGCGTTTCATTATAAGGATTATCGATTAGTACGAGGGTTACTCTGAAATTTTTGAGATACGCGCAGACAAGAATTTACAAAATAAAAATAACGGTTTAATTTTAAAATACTAAGTATTTTAACACAGAAGGCGATTTTTTACTGACTTACTTCAACTTGCTTAGCGTTGAATAAATTTTAAATAGAAGAGAAAATGGAGTTGACGCGAGAACATTTTTAGCGCTATGATTTTCTACGATTTTAAAGTAGGATTAAATCAAGAAGAATGCGTTCAACGGTTGCAATTAGCATTTGGTGATGAATCTCCAGCTCATGCTACTGTATTCAGATGGTTTAGAGAATTTAGAAGAGGTCGCAATTTTCTTCAGGATGAAGAACACACAGGAAAGCCGCCGTCGGCAGTAATCCCAAATAATGTGTCTACCGTACGAAAAATGTTAATGGATGATAATTGCTGTACCTATCAAATGATACAGAAGGAACTTAACATTGGATCTGCAGCCATACACAAAATCATTCATGAAGAATTACATATGAAAAAAGTAGTTTGTCGTTGGGCTCTCCATAATCTAACTGAGTACCAAAAAGAGGAGCGTGTCAGAATTAGGAAAGAAACTCTTAAATAGCTAAATGATGGTGGCCACCGCATCATCATAAAATTGTAACAGGTGATGAAACGTACATAGCGTTTTTTGACGTTCCAACACGTCAAGAAAGCAAAGTATGGGTCTTTGAAGATGATCCAATGCTAACAATGGTGAAAAAACAACGCGCAGTGAAAAAAGTGATGTATGCCGTTTTCTTCAGAAGTACGGGATTGGTCAAAGCCAACTTGGTATTGGAAGAAGGACAGAAGACAATAACAGCAAACTGGTATATCACTAAATGTCTTCCAGAAATTCTACAAGAACTGAATGTTAAGGGATTAATGCTTCGCAATGACAATGCATCTTCTCATACAGCCGGATTAACAGTTGAGTTTCTTAAACAAAAACAAATTAAAGTGAACGAACATTCGCCGTATTCACCTGATCTAGCTATGTGCGACTTTTTGTTATTCTTTAATCTAAAAAAGAATTTACGTGGACGTCATTTTCATTCAGAAGAAGAGATTGATGTGGCTATAAATGAATTTTTTTCATCTATTCCAATAAATGAATGGCTTGAGGCATTTAAACTGTGGAAAATTCGTCTACAAAAGCGCATTGATGCTGAAGGATACTACTTTGAACACACCTAAAATTTTGTAAGTATAACTTTAAAAACCTAGTTGTATCTCAAATTTCAGAGTGACCCTCGTATATACTCCATTCAGATAACTGTAAAATAAATCTAAGAAATTAAACGAAAAAAAGAGACAACTTATTTCTTAATATCAGTTTTTTCTATCTATAAAGCAGATTCTTTGTTTTTAATGATTTTTTTTTATCCCGATAGGTTAACAAATTTTGAATTTCAATCAAAAGTATACTTCATTTCTTATTCCGAATAATTTTGTTAGGTAAAAAAATAAATCTGCACGCTTTGTAAAATTAATGCATCGAAATTCATTTTGTATGAAAAACGCAATTTTAATAATTTTACAAGCATTATAAAACTCGTTCCGTTTAATTCTGGTCTCATCAAATTCAAATAACTAAACTGAAATTTATCTTTATATTTCTTGTGATTATTTATTAATTAATAAAATTAAAAATTGGAATTAAAATAATCGTGATTTTTTTCCCTTTTAATGTACACTATTTATGAAATAATTCTTTCTTAGATATTTTGCATAAACATCTTATTTGTATTTCAATGGCTTTTAATGTCATAAATAATAGGCTTCTATCATTGAAATTAAATTCGTGTATACAAAATTCTAAAATTTTTGTATGGCCATTATGTGTTACTAAGATCTATTGTAATTACAAACTAAAATTGAATTTAATCATTTTAGGAGCCAAAATTATTATAAAGGAATTTTTTAAATTAGATGAATCAATAAATTTTTATACCAGAATTATATTTTACAAGAAATTGTATGTTAGGAATCATTTGTATTGCTTATGAAGATTAAATGGAAACTATTATTACCCATAACAGAGCAATATTTCATGGATCGATTATTCAATCGAACATTGAATTAATTTGATTTTGTAGTAATTTTAATTTTTAGCACTGCAAAATAAATAAATAAACATTATTTGAGTTCTACATCAAAGAGATTAATACAGTTATTGATAAAATACTTAGTTATATATATATATATTCATACTTATATATGTGTGTGTGCATTTCGCAATTATTTCTGTGATTTATCAACTATTTTAATCTCGAAATGCCTGCTTTGTTTCCTAATTAAGGGAAAAAGTGAAGGAAAGAACATGGGATATAACACAACATTCAAAACAACACAGATAAAGATTCAGATAAAAAAATATATATATTAATCTCATAAATCAGCTTTTTTATTGAAAATGCAAAATCTTTTCACAACTTATATTACACACACTTATATTTGAATTATTGTCCTTCTTCTTTTTTTGCGATATCATTTTTATAATGCTATAATTATTCTACTTCGAATGTGCAAAGTGGTTTCTCATTTCATTTTCATACTGAGAAAGTGAAATGAGAAATCAGTTTTGAGATGGAAATGCGAAAGTATTAATCAAACAAACACAGATAGATGGCGCCACCCATCTTGTTACCGTCAAATCTCTATTGCGTAAACGTCCTTGTGGGACCATTCTTCACAGTGAGTGACTGTGATGAGTCGATGGTGATGATTTGGGGTGGTGAGCCGCGATATCCCCACACACATTGATTGGTTTCTTGGTGGGGGAAGAGGGAGTGATTTCAGAGATTACCCCTGCGTCACCCAGAAGAAGATTATTAATAAAGCCCTTTCTGGTTCATCTCTTTCCATAGATCCCCATTCCTCTCCCCCCTCAACACCCGAAGATGAGTGCCTCGATCATTCTCTTTTCACTACCCACTCCCCTTATTTTTTTTTTTTTTCTTCTTTTCAATTAGCAAATCGGTGGAAATCTGAGACTACTGATTCACAAATATCAATCATGGAAAAAGATCTGTTTCGTTCATCATCCCTCTCTCTTTTCTATCCATTCTTAACTATCCATGTGGATCGCTATGATTAAGCGAGGTAGGAGGAGGTTTGGAGTGGGTGGTAAATCAGAAGGTTTGTTTTTTCAGGTGGAACTAGATAGAGTTAATTTTTCACTTCACTGAGTTACTGAATTTCTTTAACTTTCTTTTAGGACTTTCAGAGAAACTTTTTGCTTACCCAAATGCATTGTAATCAATAGATTTTTATAATTAATCTCCTGTTATTATTGTTAATAAATAGCTCTTACTAAACGCTGATATTCAAATATTTTTCATTCAATACATGCTGTTAAATTTACAGCGAAGTGTGCGAAACATATTATTATTATTAATTTTAATTAGTTTTACTGAGATTATCCATCATTTTCAATAATGTTAATAATCTTTAGGACCTTGTTAGTAAAAGTACAATTAAATAAATGAAAGGCAGCTAGTTGAAACCCTTTTGTTACTTTGATGTGCCATATTATATTAAATATTTGTTGCATTGATGAGAATTCGATAAAAATAAGCCCGATTCAAGCATCAGGCTAGTTCATTGATCTTTGTTCAAAGTTATCAAGCATTGTATTTCATTTCAGTTTTATAACATACTTCATGCCATTGCCAAAAACCTTATAAACTCTAAAAAAAAAAAAAAAAAAAAAAAAAAAAAACTATAGTTATTAATTTTTTTTATGAAATAAATATATTAACTATAAATACCACGATATTCTACAGTATATATTTTCTCTTACATCAGAGAGTATTAGGTTTTTATAGTGTGTAATTTATCAGCAACTGTCTTTAATATTATCGCTTCATATTTTAACGTAATTATATTCTTATCAAGAAAAATGTGAATCTTTTTTTTTTTTACAATATCAACTTGAGCTTATCTTCAAAGACCCATGCTTTTATTTTTTCACTTGAACGAAATATCTTATATCAATCAAATATTTTTTTGCAATTATTCTTTCTCTGAAATTCATTAATTAATTTGACTAGAGTTTTTATTGTGCCAGTTATTTGATAAATAGAAAGGAAAAGAGGACTGGAAATGTATTGTTGAACAAAAATTTTTGTCTTGTATAAAAATAAAACTTAAAAATACACTTCGTAAGTATTAAAATATAATCTTAGTTGCTATTTTATTATTTTTTTTTTTTACAAAAGTATATATATCATGGTAGTGTGAGGAATTTTTAGCGAAGTTTTGCACGTTTTGGACTTTTATTAAGAAGGGTAAAATGCCAGATTGCACACATTTTCAGAATCCAAATTGTAGGAGCTGGATAAGCTGCATTAGCTGGATAAGCTGGATCAGCTCCATCAACTGAAACTCAAACATCTCAGCATTTGTAAAAGTACGGTGGTTATTGTCATGACAGGGGATACACAATGTGATAAGATAAGATCTGAAAAGTAAAGAAGTGAAGAGAAACTGAGTGAAAAGGACATATGGGTATTGAATTCCCTTATACTTAAAAATAAAGTAATTGTAACCAAAGTATCATTCTCACAAGACGGGTGCATGTTTAGAAGATACCTGCACAACCATATGATCGTGATTGCCTTCTTCCAATTAGCAAATATGAAGGTGGTATGAACTGTCAAAATCCTGGTTTTTCTCTAACCTATTCATGACCCTAAAAGAAGAACCACTTGGTTGGGTTAAAGAGTGTCTTAACTAACCAGGTTTATCTTATTATGAAAATTTTGTTTTTTCGCAGGAGATAGAATTTTCCAGGATAATGATATTGATATCTATGCAGGGAATATTTGTTCAAATTATGATTTGATGAATATGAGAATGAAGTTAAACATCGGTCAACACAGTCTCAGGGTCTGAATATAATCCAACAATTATATACTCGATATCAGAACGTCCAACCCAACATTTATGTAATACCATAGATATCTCTCCTGAAGATTTCCCCATATTTTCATGAAGAATGGCACAATTTTCTTCTAAAAATTAATTTAGTAATCGGATTCCATTTCAGGCAAATCTTAGTTTACCAAAGTTGTTTTTACACCACATGGATAAAAATATTTTTTTTATAAATCTAGGAGGATTCCATTATTTTAGTAATTATCTGAATGTTCTGTTTTAAAGTGAGGGAATATTTTCTAAGATTTTAGTTGTTAGTCTTAATGTTTTATAATTACTATATTAAGCACTTAAAAAGTTTCAGTAATATTAACTATTATATTATAATTATAATAACCATATGTGTAATATAGTACATTTAAAATTTGTAATTCATACATATATATATATATATATATATATATATATATATATATATGTATGTATGTATATATATATATATCTTGAAGAATGCCATATTACTCACGAATTCATTAAATTATACAAAAAGCCAATTGTGTGGGTAATATTCACTCACTATTGTTGTCACTTATAGTTAAATTGTTTCCTTCTCCTATAACTTTCTGTATTAACATTTTAAATGATAATTTTGGTTTATAGGAAATGGGCTTACAACCATAACAGTCATCATGAATTGTATTGGTTATGAAAAATGTTATAAAATTATGCGACAGATATGTAATTCATATATGATATAAGCTATTAAGGTTAAATAAATTTCAAGACAGGATCTTTTTAATTATTTACGAAATTATTTGTCATTCTTTCTATCTAAAGATCCAGAAAATCTCATGTGTTCTTTTAGAACCTTTACTCACAGCAAGCCTTCTCCCAAGCTGTTTGTCCACAAATGACCAGAACCGACTCCTACAATCCGAATTAATTCTGGGACACAATTAATTTTACTTGATGCTTCTTTTTACAGACATGCCGTATTTAAATGCCTCCCCTAAATTTCTGGAGGGAACAATTAAGACAGATCTCAAGAACATGACAGCGAACATTAATCCCACCTCCACAATCACCACTTCCCGCCCTCCTTCGTTCCTAACCATTCTAAGTAAACCGTTTTAAGCAGGCGGAAAACTTTTCAGAAAACTTTTGAAGATGTGTCTTCTGAATAACAATCGGATGGAGCTATTCAAAAGTTTGCTTCATTTAACGATCCCCAGAGTGGTGTTGTGCTTGGTAGTCCCTTTAATAACATCTTTCTGTTGCTCACTTCTCTGCTGGCAACATGCCCTCTCCCCACAAACCGCCATCTTTCTTGGAGAATTATCAAAAATAATGAATTGCTGTTTACACCCAGGCTTGGGAAAAGAAAGCAATTCTCCCAGTTTCGTCTTGCACCAGTTGTTTGTTTGAAAAGATTTCATCTTCTCGTAGTAATGGATAGAAAGTATTATTAACTCCAGTGGAATAGTGCTGCATCTTCTACATTAAAACTAAAATCTTTTTTTTTTTTTTTTCAATTACTTATCAGAAAATATTTTTTTTTGAAATAAAAACCATTTTCTATGTAGCAATTTTTAGGATTTCTCGTTTAGAACATTATAATAAGTTATTACGAGTTATCATTTTCACATTCTTATTTTGATAATATTTATTTCATGTAGTTTTTTAAATGAGCATTTTATTTATAAATTGGATTTCTTTGTACATTATATTTAATGACTTGCTGTTATAACCAATACGGAAACATATTTCTGTATATCATAGAAATATCTTTTAAATACAATTGTGTTTTGTGAAGTCTCTGTCCTTTCTTCATATATATAACGGTGCTTAAGAAAAAATGATAGTCCAATAAATGGATTAATTGAAAATTTTTTTTAAAAAATGAAATTTTTACTTGATTGATTTAATTTTTAAATATTAAATTTAACATACTTTAATAAATAAAAGAGCTGAAGCACTGTCGTATTATAAAATTCTTCCTCTATGGCTCAATGTGGTACTTGGTATTATATTTTATGATATCTCATGTTGCTTTGAAAGAATGATTAAATAGTATTATGGGTGTTTTATATGCTTTTTCAGTGCTGGTTTAACTAAAAGTAGTTGCTTAAGATGGTATTTTTAAATTGTTTCTCCCCTTTTTAGAGAGGTAATTTAAACATTATTATCGTGGCTGTTTCAAATTGTGTCAATAATTGCAATAATTGGGATTATAAACCAAATACACTTTAATTTGAAATCAATTTTGTCACTTGTTTATGAATAGAGATATTATTCTTTCTCAGTTCAAGTTTTTCAGGAATCTTACTTCAAATAAGAAATATTGCACAAGCCAATCACTTAAAATATTATAATGAATCAAAATATAAAATAAGAATTATTCGCACTACACAGAATTAGAATTTACAATTGTAATAGTTAATGTACTATATGTTCTCAAAATATTCGAATTTCATTCCATAATTGTTTGCATGTGAATTTGTATTTTATTTACATTGTCTATTATTCCATTGTCACATTATTGAGAGATATTTAATAATTTTGCTAATTTGTGAAAATTTATAAATAATTAAAAAATGCATTTTAATCAAATCAAAATAATTCTATGAGTAGAAAAATATAATTTTCAATAAAAAAATATTTTTAATAAAAAATTTTCGCTATAATCAGCTTGGAAATTTTCAAATTAATGAAATGACCTTTTTTATTCTTTTTCATTAAAATAATAATAAAATATGAAATATAATGCCGAGGAAGATTTTTCTTTTCCTTTTAAATTTTTCTATTTATAATTTCATTCTTAAAATTAATTTATAAATTATGAGAGCAAATATAAATTAAAAAAATGTTGACCAATAAATTCAATAAAGATAAACCACAAAAGATGACATTCCTTTTAATCTTCAATTACAATTTTTGATTTGAAAAAAGTTAATTAATGCATATAGAATTGTTTGATTATTATGCTGTCAGTAGAATCAGTGTTACCACGGACAATATATTTATTCTAATCTTACACAATTCAACGACAAATGTATAAATACAAGACAAACTCTGACAGTTTATTTAGGGGAAATCAATCAAAAGTTTTTTTTTTTAAAAATTTATAAATATAATCATAAACATCAATAGCAATTATAAAAAAAAAATTGGGTATAAAATATTTAATATAAATCTTAATTCACTTTGCAAAAACAAGCGCAATTTCCTCCTTCGCCAAGGAAAGTGCATTTAACTCACAAATAGACCAGGAAAATATGAAAAATGACAAAATTCAAGGCAAGAAACGTACTTGTTGAGTTCATACCGGCGTCAAATTGAGTGTGATGAGAAGAGTAATTCCAAAAATATCCTCCAGGCTTAATGAAAACTAGTTTAGAATTCTAAACAAGGAAGTTCTATCTCGATAATTTTCATATTTTTACTGTAAAAAAGTAAATAAATTAAATTCTATGAAATGGAAGCTTATGCAAACAAGTTATGAATTGATTTTTTGCAATCTCATTAGTTTCAGTTTGAGTGGTATGTAAACATCTAAATGTTTCTTTTCACCTCTTACGAAAATATACATTACGTTGATTGTTGTTGTAGCATTAACTTTTTATTAAAAAAAAAAGACAAAATCTCGTGCTTATGTCGAGCTTCCTTTTCAGTTTGTACTTCCAAAATGCTTTTCTTTCTTTATAGTTTTTATGAAAAAGTAATATTTTCATCATAGAGAAATTCTAAAACTTATGACTTTGCTCTTACTTATGTCTGTTATTACAAAATTATTCAAAATAACAATTTTGATGGTTTTCATTTCATGTTAATTAAATTGCAATTACATGAGAAAAAAAAACATAAAAACACAAAATTGTGAGAAAATATCCAAATTAACTGTTTTAGGATGCCTATTTGGAGTTTTTAAAAGCATAGTTACTAAATAAGTATTCCCCTAAAAGGGATTTTATTTAAAAAAAAATGTAGAACACAAATAAATTACTCAGAAAGAAATCAGATAAAAATTAAATGTGATTGGAAGGCTTATTAAATTTTAAAAGAAGTGAGTAAAATAAATTAAGGAGACAAATATAGCAAGGAGGGATATTTTCTCTGCTTTGTGGCAAGGAATCTGTTAACATAAAAAAATTACCTTTGTAAAGTTATTAACATTTTTATTCTCTTATTTTGCTATGAATGAAATTAACGGTTATAACTTCGAGATTTGATATTAAATTATATTTCATATACAAGTACTGAATTATGTTTTGACACCTATTAATACCTTCTTTCATAACATTATAACATAAAAAATAAATTTTTTTTAATCATCTCAAATTTTGATTTTGTAATATTACTGGAGCAATATACTTGTTTGCAACATTAAATTAGTAATTATTAAAGAAATATTTAATCACAATTGTAGGATTGCGTTTTAAATAAAACGAATAAACATCATTATTAACATTGTAGATAAATTTATAAATATCCCTTTACATAAATTGTCTATTATTGAATCTTACCTAACTCAGTTTAAAGAACATCATTTGAAAAGAACAGCTAATTAAATAACAGTACTTTGTGTATGAAAATGCATTGACTTTCCAATTAATTATTTTGAAGTTTTTCAGAAAGCACGAAAAACTGAAAATGTTGAAGTTTTGAATTGCTCAATCTTCATATATTTCTATTGTTATTAACTAAACAAGAAAAATTTTGTTACCAAATTTATTTTACTGTGATTTTGTCTTTCCATTTGTTAAAAAGTAGTATTTGTATGTAATTCTATCGACCAGTGAAAAAAAGAGTGTCAAAAACACAATTTTCGCGACACAACATTAGAAAACTATATACTTAATATATATTTGATATTTTGGTAAGCCATTTTTGTTTCTGTAAACAAACAAATATTTTCACTGTTTTACACACAAAATGATAATCATATCGCATCTTGCAACTACACTATTGTAAGTGATTGTCTTAATCACTAATGTAATGTTATTCCTTTTAAGTTCTTCTTTAAGATAATTTTGTTTTAACTGTCGCTAAGATAATTAATTTAGAATACTTTTTTATTACGATATCAAACAAGTGAAGAAGCAATACGAAACGACGTAGTGTTAATTTGGTAGAGTTCGCGCCAAATTATTTGGCCACAAATATCTATACAAGTACTTACAAAAACTATCATTTAACTATTCTTCATATTAAAATTTAAGTATTATATGTTTTTAATTTACATTCACATTAATGAGGCATAAAATTCAACATTTATATTCATAATTAATGTTATCATTTGTCATAACTGATATATTGATATAAGTTTTATTGTGTTGTAAGCAAGTAAATAAGTTCTAATCATAATCATAATCTCATATTCTGATGATATATTAAAGGCAGGCTGAATATATCATAAATGTAATCGTGACTTTGAACTACGATTTCCTTCTCCAAACTCTTTAATGCAAGATTATCATTTATCGCAACGAAAAATATTAAAGTGAAGAGAGAGAGATATGTATATTTATTCCTCATATTAAATTATCTACAATATATCCTTTACCTTTTTCTTTCATTATTTTAATTCGCTTACTTTCATGTGGTAAAATCTTTTAAAAGTAGTGGATGATTTTTTTATTGTTTTGTAATAGATATACGCAAAATAAAGTGATTTATACATTAGAAAATCTCAATTGCAAAATTCTTTCTTAGAAATTTCACACATTTCTTAATATTTCACATTTAATATCTGTAATAGAATAAAATGAATATCTCCCTTTGCAACTATACTATTATACAAATAGTCGATTTAATCTATATGCTAATGTTAAAATATTTGCAAGCATTTATATTTACAAGACCATATTTTCTATGATATTGTTACGCCATTAACTGTCTTTATATCATTTAGTTACTGGAACAGAATACGACTATCTACATAAAGTTCTACCTTTAATTTCAGAGTTTACGACTTAGTTACTAATAATCACATGTGGGGACAAAAGGATGAATCCCACTGCGTCTATTATGGTCCTTTTACTCCCACGCGAGTCTTCGGTTATCCCTTTTCATTGGTATAAAAGAGACAATTCTGCTTTTCTGCGGCTTCCATCCTCGGAGCATATATACGACTTCAGGGCTCTTAATTTAATTTGTTACCTCCCCCACCTGTAAGTTGCTGGTGCGCATTCTTTTCAAGGGACAACCACTCTGTCCCGGCGAAATAAACTGCCAGACAAAACCTTTGTCTTCTGAGTTAATGCTCATTAGTGGAGACATATAGGGAAAGAGAGAGAGGGAATTCCAGCAAAGACTTTATGAACTATTCGGAAGAAAGTTCGAGTCTCGTCATCATTCAGGGAAATTTTCTAAACTTTTCCCTCCAGAAGAAAGAGAAAAAATGCAATTGTCCGCCATGACTAAATGTCACTCCCGAAATCATTAATTTACGTCTTAAATGCTGCAGATTTAGCCACGAGAAAAGAAAGTATTCTTGGAATGTAAGAAGAGTAAATGTTATTTTAGAATAAAGAATGGAAATATTTTTTGAATACACACTATCGTTACACAAACAAATATTATCTTCAAAATAATTTTCCTTTAAAGAGGATTTGGGGATTTTAGGTAATGTAACAATTAAATGTGGTTTTTAAATGCTCTTATTGCTAACTGCATTAATTTTTACGTCTCTTCAAATAAATGATGTAAAATCATACGATACGGTTTATCTTTAAATTAATATCCTAAGCTGTGGTTGAAATAATATTTTGTTTATAATAAGTTACATTATGAAGTAAAATACTTCATTAAAATACCTGGTTTCTTGAAAGTTGAAGTGTATAACATTTTTATTTAAAATGAAAGATTATACTTCTCTTTTTGGAAGTTAGTTAAATTGCAAAATTATATAATTTCTTATTAGTATATGGTATAACTATAAATAAACAGATTAATATTTATTTCCGTGACAGTAACCAATAAATGTATTGCTAATATCTTTTACTGACCTATTAATTTAAGTATGTTATCACTGCATAAAAACGAAGCAGAAAATAATATTAATACAATTTTTTATAAATTTTATATATTTATATTTTTGAACTTATTATATTATTTTGATATTATATATTTTTATTTTGAACTTATTACTTTTATATTATTTTGATATTATATTTTTTATATTTATTTTGAACACAGGCAAGGGGACATGTTTAACATGGGGCAAAAAATTTCATGTTAGATGAATAACTTTGAAAATTACAATTTAAGATTACGTTTATCTTTTTTTAAACTTTTAAATGAAGTTAAAGAAATAAAAAAATTTATTTCTTTAACTTCTCATTTAGGTCGTAAAAATGTTAATTTTTATACGAATTAAATTCATTCGATTCATGCAAAGGTTGTTCATAAATTCCCAATTGCAACTTTATCTAAATAAAATGCGCTGGTATCCGATTCTCCAAAATATTTCTGTGTGGAAATCGTGCAATTTGCAGAGTGTTCCTCGTATGTATAATCTGATAATGTTTTGTTAAATACCCTGATAATTTGACATTCTAAAATAAAAACCATATTTTAAGAAAAATTATAATAACGACCATGTAAACAATAAATGAACAATATTTAAAGATATTATTATCGGTTTACAAAGTTACGAATATTACGAAAAATAACTCAGTTCGAAACATGTTAAATGAGATTAGCATAAATTTTTACAGTTAAGTTTTCAATCATTATTTTTGATTTATTAAGAAGCTGCAACATTAAAACTAAAATTCTTCTTCAGAACATTAATTAAAAGTGAATAATTAATAGCTTTTCCCAAGAAGGGTCATAAATGACAGCTAAGTAAGTAATCTACTTTGTTTGTGCAAAATAATAGCTAAGAAAAGCACAAGACTAAAAATCACCAAATATTGAGAAAATTCGGTTTTTTTTTAAAAAAAAAAAAAAAAAAAAAAAAAAATGTCTTTTTTTCAATTGTAATGTAGTAGTAATGAAGCTAAGAATTACGAAGTGATTGATCAATTTGCACTTAATATTTTCTCACACTGAACCCATAAAAGAGAAGATACAATTTCCAAATTGTTTTAATTTGATTTTAATTTTCATTTTATGATTAACTTAAAATGTTTTTTATAGAAAGAAATGTAAGACAATAGATGAGATGCATTTGTATTGCTTAAGCTATATTTAGATTGGATTTGAAATGTTATTTAATAAATGAATTTTGATTTTTACGAAAATATTACAAGCATTATTTTGTTGTTAGATACCTATTTCAATTAAACGTTATCATTGCTGAGAAATTTCAATTAAATGATACCATTGCTTTTTCTTTTCAGCTTGCACAATTATTGGGGTGAGTGCTTGAGAATTTTCTGTGTTATTCTTTTTACGATATGCTACCGAGTATTAGTATATATAAAGAGTCTTTTCTGGAAAAAATATGCTGATGGTGGTCAGTATTTCTTTGTAGTTTTTGCTTCTCTGAAAATATTTAAAGAATAATATTTTAAAGATAATTTCCTTAATACTCTTAAAAGGTAATAACTCCTAAATAACTCAGCTCGAATTATTTCAACTGCATTAAAGTGATTACTATTATTATTTCTGAAAATTAGATGACCTAGATTTTTGTTGTTTAGAATTAAATGCTTTCTAACAGGAAGTCCATTACTTAGAAGGTCCATGAGAAGTCCATACCAATTTTACTCCAAGAAAACATATATTTATCGTTAGTTTATTCTAAGTGTGTCGAAGGTTTATTTATTAACACTTGTTCCGACTTCTTTGCTAGTAATTGAGCGCGGAAACTGCTTAGTTTTTTTTAACAACTTAAAGTTTACTTTAGCTTAAAATAAATGCGATTGTTTTAAAATCATTTTAAATCGTACTTAAAACAACCAATAATTGGATACTTATTTCTACAGTTATTTTGAAATCAACCGTAATTTTAAAATAATAATTTTGAAGGAAAATATTAATCATTTTTGGTTTCATAAATGCGTTTTTTTATTAAATTTTTTTTCCATAGTGGCATATACAGTGAATTTTTTTTAACATATTTATAAAATGTGTTTATTAATGGATTTTGATTCTATTTGTTTTCATGTTATTTCTTTATAAAACTATTTTATTTGAAATGTATCTTAATTCCTATACTGCTTAATTTTATATTATACTTTTTAATTCAAGTTATTTTTAAGGTGAGTTTTTTTTATATACATAACCATCATGTAAGAAATAGTAGATAAAAGAAATTGATTTTTACCATATAAGATTCTTTTAAACATATTTTTATAGCCAAAATGTTCAGTATTAATCTTGATTACATTTGATCTAAATTAATTCAAAATAAAATCTATTATAATTCAAAGTTTATCTACTCAAATGGATTACTCTGAAATAATAATTTTATTTTTATTGTGAGAGAGCAAATGTATATTTATCACCTGTAGCTACCCAATGTATGGAAAGTTACATAAGGACACTGCACAAATAAACTTTAGATATTCATCAAAAGTAAAACTTGAAACAGAAGGCGTAAATTAAGCTCAAATAGGAACAAGGATTAGATTTTATGAAGTTCATAATAGTTAGAGCCACACTCCGAACGTTTTCCTATTCCTCGTATATAATCTATGGTTGAAGATAAAACCTAACAATCAGGTGACAATATTTAAAAAAAATTCCTTATAATGAATTAAATTTTTTCAAATCTACATACCTCTGAATCTTCTAAAGTGTCTCAGATTGTTAAATTATTCAGGAAGATAGGAATTTGACAGGAAGGAAGAATATTTATAAAATAAAATATGTTTTTAATTGAATTTAAAAAAAAACTATTAATTGAATCAAATGGAAAACGAACTCTAGTAATTGAAATTATTATTTCCAGAAATTTTCCTTGATATTGTGTAAAAAAGAAAAATGTAGTTTTAACTGTGAATATCATTAAGAGATTCATTTATACCAATTAATAAATAATTCAGATACAAAAAATATTTTGTAAAAAAACAGCTTTGCTATTGAATATTTTATTCATCACCCCGATCTGGAAAACTTAAGACTTGAATTCGGAAGTTTTGAGCACGAGGGATTATATAAAAAAATTAAATAAATTTATATAAAAACATTACATCTCAGAAATTTTGCATGCAATAATGTAATGAGATGATAAACTAAGATTTTGTAACTTTTACTACAAAATTATAATTTTGTTTTATTTACAGCAACACTACTTGAAAAAATATTAAAAGAGAAATTCACTGCATATTGTTATAATAGTTATAAACTGTAATAAAGTTGTAAATTAAATAGTTAACACACGCTAGCATTTGATTAAGATTTAATTTCTTTACTAATAATCAATTTCCATGATTCAAATTTTAATTATTTAATATTCCTAAAAATGATAATATTTTAATTAGTTGTTGGCATATATAATTTTTTAGTCCAATGAATATTAATGTAATTTTTCATTAACTGCATGCATATGAACGAATCACATTTCTTATTTTGTTACAAAATATTTAGCTCTTCTGATATTTGTGAATGAAGAGTACGACAAGTACTTAAATGAAGTCAACACTTGTGCTGTATTCCACTCAAAAATGTCGTCTGTACGTACTTTTCGAAATCGAAAACAATTTGTCATATTCTTATAGTTGAATAAAATACATTTAAGAGAAAGTTATTCACTACTTTAATGTGTAAAATAAATGTATTTTTCAAATATTTGTCATAGTGTATAATGCATAAAGTATGTTAGAATATAATTTTATAATGATTTTTTTTGCAATCGAAACCAACTAAAAATGAAAAATTCGCTTACAGGTTAATTTTTTGATAAAACAAAATAATTTCAAAGTTTTCTTTTGTATCATATTAAAATAAGCAAGTAAAAACAAGAATTTGAAAAGACTAATGTATATTTTTTAAAGAATTGATTTTGAATGATTTTATTGTTAAATAAGATAAAGTCAATTAATAAACGTCTGCTTATTAAAAAATTTAAAAAGGTTAATTTTATTATTTTTTCAAGTTAAATAATATGTAAGAAAATAAAAGTAATAATCTGATATATTTATATAACCACAATATGTGCATATATGCATTCATTTACTTCATATGAATATATATATATATACTGAAAGATCATTTCTTTTAAGCTAAATTTGGTTCTGTTTTCATAAAACGTAAAACAGTTGGACTTTTTTGTGTTAAGGATAATAATTTTGAGCTTCTAAATTTCATGGAATTTGCAATAGTTCGTGGTATTTGTTAGTAGTAATATTAGTATTAAAACATTTTCATGGAATTTGCAAAAAAATTCTTCACTGTCAATATATTCTTGTGTATTTGTATATATTTGAATAACATTTGAACAAAAGTTTGTTGACTCGCAAATGTATTTTTAAATATTTTTTGGTAGAAGGGGTTTAAAAAATGGTAAAATTGAATTTAATCTTTATTTAATATCCATTATTTTTTAATAAGATAGATTCTGTAGTTTGCAAGTTACAATACAAATAAAGATTCACATTTACCTCATAGCTTCACGAATAAAATAGCTAAACTATAAGGAAATACTTTTCTTCCTTATTGGATATATATCTCTATATATTTCATTTTGGGATATATAATGTATATTACAAAATAATTTTATGATATATTTGCTGATTCTGCAATGTATAATGGATTTTATTCCAATAAAAAATCAATAAATTTCTCATAAATTGCGAGATTTTATTCAAATAAAAGACGAGAAATATTTTTTATTGTTAATGAAATTATTGTTTATCCTGGTGTCCTTTCCCCATATGCAATAAGTTTACTTAATATATTTTAAGAAAAATTTAAGCAATTTATTAATTTTTGGATGTAAATATTCGAAATAAACTAAATTTGTTCAAAAACTTATATTATTTCAGTTTTCAAGCAAGTTTAGATTATTCCGACAATTTAAATAGTTCGTTAATTTTCGGGTGCATTCACAATAAAATAATCGAAATTTCCTTATAAACATATTTTAGTATTATCTACCTGAAATAAGATGAAATAGAATAGAAGACATTCAGAAGGGGTCTACCAATGACTGATAATTTTACCGATTGTTAATATCAAATAACGAGATATCTAAACTAATAAAATAAAGTAAAACAAGATTATTTTACGTAGAAAACATTACATTAATAAAATACAGAGAGGCAAGATATTTTCATTATAATTAGTTTTGAATTTATATAAATATCTATTTAAACTACGATTTATATAAACCAAGTTATCATTTAATTGTTTTCAAAGTAGTAATATCATAGAATATATTTAAGGATTAGACTGTTCAATATATTCTATTTAAAATTCGGTAATGAATCAATCAATGGAAAAAATAAATAATCAAACTAGACTACTTAGTGGCACGACAGACCCCATGGGGCTGTCTTGTTACAATCCCGAGCTTGCTTGCTACTTAATTTTATAAATCCACTGAAGGAATGAAGAAAAAATGCTTAATATACTATTAATTTTATAGAATAATGATTTAAATAATATAATAATTTATTTTATTTCTAATTACGTATGAATAGTTTATTAAATTGTCTAAACTGCCTTTTGCCAAGCGATTTGAAAATCAACAGAAAGTTTAAAATTTCTTTAAAGATTTCAAACTTATCTTGATTTAACAATCTCATTTCAATGAACAGATGATTTAATTTTTATCTCAATAAGTCGAATTTCAGAATCTAATTACTTTTTTTAAAAGAATATATACATATTACGGAAATATCAGCCTTCAATTTTTCATGGATAATTATTTTAAGGTTGAAAAAGTAAGTCATTATATATAAGAAGGATAGAATGTTTTGTACAAGTCGCAGAATGTGAAACCAATCTTATATTAAATTCATATATGCATTATAGAATTGTGTGTATGGCGACAATACGCCCTTGACTAAGTTACTTTAGAGGCAGCTTTTCAATACTATTGGAATGGAAACTTATTTATGCAGTGATACCGCGAGGACAGTAAAAAATCACATATTCTTGGGGTTATTTGCTCCGTTGGAGTTGACAATCGACACTGGGCACAGTGGGTGGGGGAAGTGATTGTGAGGACCTCAGTACCTTGGGAAAGCGATTCAGGTGGGTGCAATGGTGGATAAAAAAGTAAAATATAAGCGTAAAATTCCGAAATACTTATCCACCCTCAGAGAAGGGGCGGGGAAACTGTCCCAGGTGCAAACTCCTGCTTTTGGAAAAAGTTGACATACCTGGATGTCTCTCTTCTTAGGTATGACTCAGAGGATACCTCCTGTCCTCTGGGTTTTGGTGAGGATATGTTTTATTTATTTATTTATTATCCATTCTTCTCATTTTTTTTAAGGAGGGTGGCAGCATTACTTCTTGTTCACCAGAAGATACCGCGGGAAAATTCCCACATTTCGCTCGGTTGCATCGTTGCTTGAGGTGTAAACTTGGCTGTCATTTTTTTTCCCCAACTTTTCTTGAGGAATAATATATTTTATTTTTACCATACCTAAGTCTGATTTATCACACATTATCAATTTTTTTTTTGTTTTCCTTCTTTTTATTTCTGCCATCTCATGACCTATCATTCATTATCATATAGAATTTATCAATATTCTATATTTATTTGACAATTTCATGAATCTTGATCTATTGTTTACTAGCATTATCATTCATTGATTCGTTTGATTGTTCCTCTTTCTGCAAATTTTTCTCTCTTATATAATATTTTTTACATATTACCTTTATAACTTTTGTTTATTCAATTTTTCTTCTTATACTTTTAAATGCAGTTCATTTGATATTAAAACAATTTTTTTATTGATTTTCATTAGTTATTTTTCAGCAGAATACAGTATTCATTGATTACCAGAATATTAATATTTTGCACTGTATTCCACCGTCTTTAATTGAGAGTTATTTTATCACATGAAGTTGTGTCTAAAAAAGTACTTGGAGTAACATTATCACTGAGTTGCAATGATGATATTGAAAAAATCTAATCAATAAATTATTTCAAATATCTAAAAATACAGTTTGACTTTTTAATTATCTTCTTTCAAAAGTAAAAATATTAAGTCAAAAATTTTATGGTAAAAAAAAATTGAACACTGATTGATAAAGCTTATAATTAATTTTTATCTTTTCTCTGATTCCTTGGATTATTATAAAAACCTTCTTATATCGCATTAAATAAAAATAAATTAAATCAAACTGAAAACAATTAAGTGCGTTATTATTTTTGCATGGCAAATCAAAACATTTTTGTCAAAGCTATCCATTTGGTAAAATTGTTCATTATCACTCCATACTATGATATTACTCAAAAAATAAAAATTTTATTATAAAAACATGTGTTATATATGCACTATCGAAAAGTCAATTAACATAAAGCTAAAATCTATTGTATTAATACGCAACAAGAAAAGCACTGGTAAAAGTGTATTTCAGATAATACAATAATTTTATTCACTTTATTTAAATAAAATACTATAACTTTGAAATTTTTTGAGGTATATCCCTGTTTTTAAAGTTATTTTTATGGAACATTAGGAGAGTTCAAAATAATATTCTCCAGCAACAATACATTCTATTAGATAAATTTTACAAAGATTATATTCTTCATGGCGCCGTGACTCTACTCTTCGGAATGAAAGCTACGTGAACGTAAGTTCATTCTTAGATTAAAAGATAACCGAAAATCATACATATACACGTCAAATAAATAGGGTGCGTATTCTATCATTTTGATGTGCTTTTGTTCAAGAAATCCAAGAAGACACATTGACATGAAAGAGCATAGGACTTCTTACAATTATTTGTCGAAGAAATTTTGGGAAATACGTAAGAAGTTTATTAGTTAATTGTGGCTGTCTGCGGTTTTGCTAGCTAGATGGCTTAGAACGGTGTCTTATACTCCTCAAGAGAACAACATTCATTACTTTTCTCATGGCATATTTCCTCTTTATGAGTAGGGGGGGGGTATTCAAACACAGTTTTACTTTATTAAAATGTTGGACCTATAAAAAATTATATCTACGTTTCATCATAATGAAATAATGCGGTCACCTCCATTTTTGAGTAATTTATGAGTTTCTTTGCTGATTTTGATGCAATTTAATTTTAGTGTTTGATGCAATTCAATTGAAATGAGAATGGTTTTCTTTATACGGAATTTTTCAAAAATAATTTTATAGCCTTTTTGCAACGGCCTTCTGCATGCTTTTCATTTTGAAGAGAATTAAAATCGATGGGAAATTATGTAAGCTATCTGAATAAAGTTAACTAGTTGGATATTAATTTCCAAATGCTAATTGTAGATGTTGTGAACGCATTTTTTTTAATTTTATACTCTCGTACTTCGATAATGTTCTAAAATCAACTGCATTTTCTTTTTGTCTAAAACTTATTCTACGCTAAACTATTTCCAAGTGGCCACTAAGGAAATCGCTTGCTAGTGTACAATAATTCATAATTTCAAATTAAAGGTAAAAATTTTTCTACCATTCATCATTTCTGCACACCTCAAAAATTTTAGTTATTCTCTTAAATTTATAATGATGAAAATTTTTTTGATGTTTACTATTGGTGAACTCAATACACTAGTTTGTTAATTACAGCCAAAATATTATTAAACTTTATTTTAGGAACATTGGAAATTTGTTAAAAATAATTTTGAAATGAAATGAACTCAGAGCAATTTCAGTTAGCTTGAATGTAGAATAACTTTTATCATCTAATTTCTATAATTTTTCAGTTTTTCTTTTCATTTGGTTTCACCAAGACAACTTTTTTGAGAATGTGATTCCTTCTTTTGTTGCAAGTTAAGTTTCGAATAAACGCATGACAATAAAAAAAAAGGTAGGTGCCATTTATAAAATAGAAACACTAGAAAAAGAAAAAAAAAAGAATATTTGACAGGATTAAAAACCCAACATTCCCTCCGTTATCAAACAGTTTTGACAAATTCCCCGGAGGGCTTGGAAAGGCTGAATCTTCGCCAAATAACGCATTATTCGGTAGAGAGGGATGGAAATATCTTGCTTTAGTCACTGTAACCGTCACATGCGTAATTACGGAATGAAAAAGAAAGGGGGTGGAAGAAAAAATGTCGCCAAATAGAAGACATCCCTTTGTGTTCGATTTGCAGGAGGAGAGAGAGGAGGAAAAAAAAATCCAGCTTCTAGAAATTGATTTCCATCTTCGGGTTTTACTCGCAACTTCACAAAAGGAATGTTAGGCCGCCCCTGCATGGTTCCCAGGGGGTTCCTGAGGGGATCCCCTAACAAAGAGTGGCTGTCAACGGCAGCGCTGGCTCCCTCCCTTCTTCCTCTTTCCTTTACCTTTCCGATTTCTTATGAAATTCTGATGTGTGTGCGTACGTTCTATGCACACAGTAAGGATGTGGCGTATGTTCTATGTATGTTAGCAGTCCAGGCCATGAGAGAACTATCTTTGTATCTGTGTTACTTTTTTTTCTTCTTCATTGTTTCGAATAGCATGGGAGAAAATATATGAAACTAAATTGACAGTCTTAATCTGCTTTCTTCTGTAAGGGTTTTCAATTCATGCTTTAATTTATTAAAGACACACTTTCTTAAATACGAATTATTCATTACAATAGTGCCAGCATCTATCGAATCTGTTTAAAATTTTGTCGATTAAAAAGATTTTGCTTTTATTCTTTATAATCATACATTCTTTAGATCAATTCAAATATTCCCAATATTTTTTTTAAAAAATTCTTTATTATAATTAATAATATTTTGGTTTTTAAAAGAGAATTGCACTTTTAGATTTCGTTGTTGTTGTTGGCTTATTGTCTTTAAAGATCTGACATTTGTCAGATCAACCCCATTAAATTGTTGACAATTAGAAAATCAATGACTAGTTAGAAGTCAATGACTACTGAGGATAAATCCTCCCTGGAAAGTCCGACGCAATCCAGAATATGTTTCGGTGAGGCTAGATGGTCACAGCATTTTTACAAATGGGATAATTTTTTTTTAGATTTCGTGATTTTAATAATTAAACTTTAAAATAAACATAATTTATATTTTTAGAAAATAACTTACTGTTAAATATGTAATATTGTAACTACAAGGATTTTTTTAAGACTTTGCTTAAAACATATATATATATATATATATATATATATATATATATACTAAGTAAATAATTTATCATTTTAATTTAGGATACTGCAATTATAAGTTATCCATGTCTTTTCACAATGCATTCTAAACTTCATAATACATCTTTAATATATGCTACATATAACTTTCGTAAAAGTAACTTGCATAGCAAACAAAATATCTAAATTGGTATTACAAAATAAAAATATATTATATAAAGACATTTAAAACATTTTTCAGTAATTGAGTAAAAATGAATAGAAAATTATACAGAAGGGAATAATGATGTTATAACGAATTCATATTAAATTGTTTTTGCATTGCCATTAAAATTTTGTGACTGAATAAAGTTTTTGAAGAAAATAGTTCATTAGTTTTTTTATACTTTAATTTTGGTATGTAAATAGCTTTGAATCATGATTTTTTGACAAATTTAAGACATAAACAAAATAAATATGCTTAAAGCGTGGAAATAAGCGAGAATGACTGCATCTAAAACAGCAGAACTCATCCCCAAATAAAACTTTTGCTTTAAGAAAACGGTAAACTTGGCTTATAGTAGAGATCATCTAGGTTTATCATCTTCAAGAATCAATTCCAGGTCATCTCTAATGAGTTTCAGCTGACAGGAAGGGCCCAATACTTTAAATAGAGAGCGGCACGACTATGGCACCCGAAAATGTATTTCAGCACACAACCGAAGCATTTAGCCTTTAGATTACTTGATATTTGTTCTCCCATTTGGATTGTAGACGATTAAAAAATTATAATATAGAACGATAAATCCGTTTCACGCTGCATCAGAAGAAATTGTGAACTCGAGTTAAACGAATGACAAGTGAAAATTTTTTTATCCAAGCATCTTCCCAACTGTCAAATTCGGGATAATATTTTTCATGGTGTAATGGGGCTTTTCCATATTATTTCTTATAAATTGAAAAAATCAATATCTACATCATGAAAATATGAAAAAATCAATATGAACATTTGAGACAGTTAAGTTTTTCCAAAGCTCTGGTAATTGCACTGATACAAGAATATTAATTATGGAACGACAACAGCGTTACCATGTTGCTATCTGAGTCAAGCAGTGGTATCATCCTATGGATGTATAAAACATCTTTTCTGGTCTTCTCTGAGATCCAATGTAAGAACCTAGAATATTGTGGTGTAGATAATTGCAAGCATACAAACTAAGAACATTAAACAAAAAAATTGCTGTTGAAGGATGCACTTTTTCCTATATACTGTCACATCTTGCTCTCTCTCTCTCTCTCTCATTCACTCTATGTACACACACACACATATGCAGATTTGTGAATTTTGGCTTCTTCTTCTTCAGCACGACAACTCGGGATGGGCCAAGACTTTCCTTAGAATCCTCCTCCATTGTGCTCTTCGCAAGACGACAGTTCTCCAATTTGTCACTTTCAGCACTACATACCTCCTCTACACAATCAGTCCATCTTAGTTTGGACCGACCCCTAGATCTGTTTGCAATGAGTCTATAATTAAAAACTCTTGAAGTTAAAGACGAGGGGTCCATTCGACAGATGTGACCCGCAAATCTCAAGCGACATATTTTAATATAATTGACGAAGTCAGCTTCCTTAAAAAGTATGTAGAGCTCGAAATTGTATCTGTGCCTCCAAACTCCTTTCGATTTTACAGCACCTAAAATCTTTCTTCAGACTTTTTGTTCAAATATTACAATTTGATTTGACTGAGTCTTTGTTAGAGTCCAAGTTTCTCATCCATAAGTAAGAACAGGTCTTGGGATGCTTTATAGAATTTTGGCTAAGATCTGTAATAATATAATTCTTATTAAATATCAACTAATAACTAAACTATGTGGCACGACAGCCCATATAGGCCAAGGTCTACAGTGCCCATCTCTCTTTTCCTGACCGGAGAGGCCCTGGGGTGCAAACCATTTCCCCCGATTAGATGGTCAGCCTAACGCGAAACCCTCAGTGTTTAATTCTCAAGCATGTACTCAGTTTGTCAACCTACTGAAAGGATGAAAGCTGATCAACTTTGAAGCTATTTAAAAAAGCTAATAGATTATTTTCCTTTAATACTTATAAACTATTGTGTAGTTTAATTTAAATTACAATTCAATTTATAAATTCTTCAACTAAACGCTATTACTTATATCCTTTTTATTCAACAGAAAAGATAGTTTCCTTTGAATAAAAAAGTATCTAAACTAGTAACATTAAATACTATCTTACGATAAGTTCACAAATATATTGAAATTACCTTATGTTTGTTTCACACATGTAAACAAATGAAGAGTTACAACAACAATTATTTCTGCATTGCAAAATATTGTCAAGTTTCAGATAATTTAAAACAGTTTTCTCCTGAAGTTTAATAATTTACAAATTTATATTTCAGTAATTGAACTTAATTTTTACTAAATTATTTTAATGTTATTTCTTTCTTTATTTTTTAAAAATATTATTGGTAGAGATACTTAGAGAATCCGCCCAAATGCAAGAACTTATTACTATTGAAGTTTTTTTAAAAAATAATTTTTTGATTTTATTTTCTGGTACAAAAAATTTAAACTAAGAACAACAGAAATATGAAGGGAAAAGCTCAAGAATTTTAATCGTTTAACTGTATTATGACTGTAGATTTCTTACGTTGGAGTTGAATGACTAAAAGTTAATAATAGAGTAAAGTAATAGTAGTAATGGAAGAAGCGTATAAATTTGTTATCGTAGTTATCTCTCGAGAAATACTGTAATGTTGTTTATATAGAGTGTTTTCTTTGCTCAAGTAGGATATTAAACTCATTAAATTCTAAGAGAAATGTATTTAAAAATAAGGATTTAAATAAAAAGTAAATCGGAAGCATATAAGAGCAGTTATCATTTGCTGTTTTATTTAATCCAATCCAAATGAAAGCAGTGAGCATTGTTTTTTCCATCATCCATCATTCTGACAATAATTCCACCAATAGAAACAAAACAAAAGTTTAAATTGAAGTAAATATTATTTTATTCATAAATGTGGTAAATATAGGGAAACTTGCAGACCAGAACATTAAATACCCAATAAAAATGGCAGTCAAGTTGATTTAAAATATGATGAAGATATTTTGATTTTATTAATAGTAGTAATATTAACTTTTTGAATGAAAATGGTATGAAGAATATTTTAATTAAATTTTCCTTTTTTTTCACATATACATTTGCACAACGAAAATTTTACCATGAGTAAAACTGTAAACAGGAATGTTTATTTACACGAATACGGAATCTTAATATTCGTTGCTAAAGCTGCTCTGTCTGTGTATCAACGGAGTAAAAATCCAAGAAATAAAATACATACTCCCATTTACAGCATTTAATTTTTAATTATCACGGCAAATGTTAATTATTTAATTTTGCTTATAAAGAAACCTATTCAATTTTTTTTATCAAACTATAAAAACACATTATAGAAAAATAGGAAAAACTGAAAATAAAATCTTGTTATTTTTCTTTACCCGTACACGTTTATAAGTCAATTTCGACCAAAAATGAATGATTTTAAATAGCTTTACAAAACAGGTTTGTTTTTGTCTCTACATTAATTAGATTCCGAGATATGGAGGATTTCGTAAAGATTAGGAAACCAAAAGTGGACATATTTAAAGCACTGGAAGTGTGCGTTTAAAGATCCAGAATGATGTTAAAAATTAGTTTAAACAGTGTTTAATTTGGAAATATAAATTAAGTAAGCTTTTAAAAGACACATGAAATAATTACTGTTCTGGAAACAAATCAAATAAAAAATTTAATCAGCAAATATGAGAATTTTTTTATGGAGACACAATACTATAATCTTTCTCAGAACTGGCTTTTTTGCCTATAATTTTCACGCTTCAAAAACGATAACTCAAAATATTTTTATAATATCACTATGAAATTTCATGAGCTTGATCTGTATATTGTTTTCTAGAGAGTGTATTAAAAGAATTTTAATCACTTATATATTTCCCAAATTATGGCCTGTTATTTGAATAATGGCATAGAAAATTTGGCTAAAATTTCAGTATAAATATTCAACAAGCCGTAATTATTTTGTATTTTAACAAAAACTTAAAATTTTAGTACATGCTCTAGATAACAACATATAGATTATTCGGTATTATTTTTTTTCAAATATGTTTAATAATTTTTGATGTGGCATTTTTTTTAAAAAATGCTTAAAATTGTAGACATATTTAACATTTTTGAAGAATAATATTGGCATATATCAAATATTAGTAGATTAATATTAATGTTTTCTAAAGTTAAATAAGAAAAAATGGTTAAAGTGTATATTTGGTGGTTATAAAAATGGTTACAGTGTATTTAAAAAAAATGCTCTTAACGTGTTCGGGTACCTTAAGCAGCCGGATTACACTATAATATTAAACTTGATTTCGCTGAGTTTTTTCAAAGCAAAATAATAATAAATTCCAATATTAAGCTGCGTAATAATAAAGCACTGTTGTAAAACCCTTGAAGAATCTAAAATCTAAAAACTGAATATAAAATTTTATATTTATGTATGTTATTTAACAAAATGTATTTATATTTGAAGAAGACAAGCAAATTTAATTAAAC